>JAWMRA010000078.1:118597065-118669574 GCA_035584735.1 Pseudotriccus pelzelni
CAGTGCCTGGAGCACCTCCTGCCCCTCCTGCTGCACTGACCTTGGTGTCTGCATTGTTGTTCCCATGTTCTCACTCCATTCTTCCCTTGCTGCAATTTTTCAACTGTGCAATAACTTTCTGTTCTTAAATATGTTATCATAGAGGTGTTGCTGTCATCCCTAATTGGCTTGGCCTTGGCCAGCAGCAGGAAGCCCATCCTGGAGCTGGCTGGCATTGGCTCCACCAGACAGGGGAGGCTTCTGGCGGCTTCTAACAGAAGCCACCCCTGTAGCCACCTCCACTACCAAAACCCAGCCACAGAAACCACAGCAGGCCCTACATTACGAGGTTTCTGTCAACCAGTGTTGAGGTCTGCTTGAGCCCAGGCCACTGTCCTGCAGTCCAATCCTAAGGTGGACTGTGGTACCCACTAATAAGCCATTATGACCTCAAAAAGGCTGTGTACTGCTGATTGAAGTCTACACTAATAGCCCAGGTTGCAGGAAACAGGTTTAGTTATCTTGTCATGTTTGGATGCATCGAAGTCTGTCAAGACACCAGTTTCTCAAAATTTGAATGGGTAGCACAAAATGGCTTGAAGTGCATGGCGATGAAAAAATAGCTGTAAGTTAATATGCAGTAAAAATGTTTCCTATTAATTTAGTAAGTGAAGTGGACTTTAGAGACCCTGAATCAGAGGTTTGAAGACTTATGTTTACATTTGGTTTAGAAATTCATGACTATGAATAAAAAACAAATAAATCACAGTGATTTAAGAGGCTGATTTGCTAAATCTTTACACTCACCTAAGCTTGCTTCTAACTTTGCAAGACATAAGTTTCTCCGTTTTAATAAAACTGCACTACACAGCTTAAAGATACTTGCCAAATGTCCAACTTCAGTGCTGTTTAAACACATACTCTTCTTTACATTTCTCGTGCTAGAAAGATCCATGAACAATACCAATAATCTTCCCTCAGATATCTAAGAACTAATAATAATGTAAAAGTATTAGAAATTAGAAAGCAGTGATGTCATTTAACAGTCAAAACCCATGAAATTACATGTGCAGACATCAGTGGAAATATGTTCAATTAATATATGATAAAAATAGTGATATCCAGACTTTTAAAGATTTTCATATGGGTGTCACATGCTCAAGGAAATTACTAATTCACTTAATATGTCCTTTAGCATATGAAAATGTGTTTTTTTCCTTCCATCCTAGAAGAACTAATAAGCCACAGCATCCTTCCCTGCCTAACATTAAATGCAATGATATCCAAAGTAACGTCTCCACAGGGTAGGTTCCACTGAAAAAAGAAGTAAATGCAGTAAATTTTTTTCAAGAAATGGATCTTTGATTAGGTCCATGATTCAAAAATCCCAAAGAATGTACTCTTTACTTTGCTTGCTTTCTGAAATGTGCAAATGGATTCACAAAATAGAAATTAAAAAAAAAACCAAAAACAAAAACTTGAAACATCCTTTTATGAAAGTTTGACAGAAACAAGTATGCTTTGAAATGTTCAAACTGATGTTCAGTCTGTAAAACTGATGTATAGTACTTGAACTCTGGTATTCCAGACATAGATGAAATGCTAAGTAAAGGTTAGCATCTTATTAATGACTGTCAGTTAACAGTTACAATTAAAATTAAAATTTATAACAAGGTATTAATATAATGATTAATTATTTTGGATAATTATGTATTGGATTAACAAAGTGAAGGCAATATTTTTTCTTGTTTACCAGAAAAAAACCAAATACCCTAGACTCCTCCTACCTGCATAACTGGCCTTAGCTCTCAACCTAACTTACAACACAACCCAAAGAATTGTATTGGACATCATCTAAGAAAAATTAAGTAATAACAATGTCAGATAGGAACTGGTTCTTAAATTGAGCTACTGAGCATACTGAGTGCCATTTCTCCCATTGCAGAGCTAAGCACATTGCTTAGGCTACTGTTCTCTGCTGCCTAAGGCAAGCCAGAATTCAGAAAACATCTCAACACCCATATTCTCATGCAAATACAATTTGGTAGCCCAGATACCACATCTCTTGCAGCACAACAGAATACCTGGGTTTGATGGTGAAAATAAAACCTTTTTTTTTTTAGGGAACTCTCTTGCCCTGAAAAGAGCTACTCCTAAAAAACAGTTTTCAAAATTTCCCATAAATTCTTTCACAAACATTTGGGCTGAATCAAATGAAGCCCTGACTTCCTGCAAGTGTAAAACACATAAATATTGATTTATCATTTAAAGTATGTTTGTTTTCCTCACCTGCCTGCAGTTACAACTCTGACTTCATTAGCTGAAATTTGCTAAATGCATCCCAATAATCTTTTCGTAACTGCACCCTGAAAGACTGTTTCGTTTCTTCACTCTTTATCATCTTATCTGATTATTTCTTCATTTACATAGTTCCTTGTTAGCTCCAGAAATTATTAGTCAGAAAATATTTATCAGAGAAGTCCACGTGTTGTCCAACACAGCAGTCTCTCACCCCTAACCGTGTAATAAATACCTTCCAAGGAGTCTGTTCTCCCACGCAGGGGTGACTGCCTATTGGGTGTCGGAAGCTTATTTTCCTTCTTTTGACTTTGAAGATAAGAGAAAGGAGTGGATGTATTTATTAGATCTCTTTTGTGTTCACTCTATCAGCACTCTTGATCTGAACCACTGAAGTAGGAATCACTGATATTCTGAATTATATTGGCAGTGAGGACAGTCCAGTGACAATACAAGCTGGGTGGCATTTTTTCATACAGGTTTTGCTCTCCAGCTGTGTATGAATTGCCATCAACAGCTAAGGATGCCCACATTCACCTAACACAATTTTTCAGCCCTCTCTACATTTACCCTTTGGTCACCCAATTTACATGATTTTCACAAGCCAGTGAAACTCTCCTCTCTTAGGGGAAGAACCACACATTATTTGCCAGGGGAATTTATTGTCTTAGATTTTCCATAGGATAGAGAGGGTGTTTATATTTTGCTTGTGACATGTAGGGGATCACTTTTTCTGATACTCATCCATTTGTTTTATGTTTCTCCTCACCCCTTTAACCATTCTTGTGCTGTGTCCTGCTAGGAAAAGCGTGAGTGTTTCAGTCCTACTGGAGAAGTGACTAGTTCTTTTTTTCAGTCTGGGGTCCTGGGGAGGAATTTCCTTGCTTCTCAGCTTCAGCAGAGGAGGATGTTTGGGTTAAAGCTGTGTTATACAGAGAGAAAGCATAACATTTCTTTTCTCTTGATCTTTTATATCTAGTATTCAGCCCATAGGGCAGAGAAGTTAAGATGAACTGACAAAACCCATGACAGACTAATTGGTGGTGGAATTATTTGGCAGAAGATTGCTGCTCGGTTTAACAAGACTTCAAAATGTGAAAACCACTTGGCAGACAGGGAAAGCTGCAGAATATCTACTTTTCCTGACAGGTTTTTTAAGGGTTATATTGATCCAGAATCATTCTCATTTTGCAGACATTGTCATTCTTTGACCTGCTGCATCTGTCCTGGAAAAGCCAAGGTGGCACAGTAATACTGAAAGTAACAGTAAACAGCTGAAATTAGTTCTGAGGCTCTTGAATTCTGGAGAGAGTGCAGACACCATATGCTATTTTTTTTCAGACATAACTGCTTCATCTCTCATTCCTTCTCTGAATTGATGATCAGCGTCTTGCTAATTATCTTTCTTTGGATTTATGCTGTTGAATGAAAGACCAGTGGATAATAATTAACAACATTCATGACTCAATTAACAATAAGCACCATGTGTCTTTTAGTAAGCCAGTAGTAACTGGTCAAAGGACACTGTGGGTAGGTGGGTTCTCAAGCAAATGCATAGACCTTTCCTTTTACCTTCTGCATTTTTCTCATATCATCCTTCAGTGCAGGCACAGTCTTCAGAATACAAAGAATTAGTTTAGCCCCATACTGAGATCAAATTAAGACTCTTGATACATTACCAACAGGTTGTTTGATATCTGGTGATCTATTTGACATAAACCTATTCTTGAGGGATGCAATAGTTTGTATTTTGGGGATTTTTTTAAACATAAACCGGACTATAGATTTTAAATATATTTGATAAAAGTCCAAGCGGGTTTAGTAACTTCATTAGAAATTAAATTAAGAACAATACTTCCTGTTAAAATAATTGCTGAAACAGTTTTCTTTTGTGTTTAACTACTTCATTCATATGTGTTTTTCATTTCTGGACAGAAGTGGAGTTTATGTCAATAATTAAAAACATGTAAAATTATGTGATCATTTTGTATTTACACTTTTGCTTTATTGCATATTATTTCTGATTGCATAAATATTCATAAAATAAGCCCCTGGGAAATTTTCAAAGTGGTGCATAGAGATTACATTATGCAGTTCCTATTAATTTGAATAAGTCATATAGTTCTATTCTCACAATCTAATTTGAAAATTTCCCTCCTGCTTTTCACCATCTAAAACAACTCTCTAATTCCAAATATGCAGTGTCTTCATCTCCCACTCTACAGTTTATAATTACAGAAGGGACAGACAGTCTTTTCACATAGATACTTCAGGATGCTCCAGTGGTATTTTATACCCAAAAGAAGTCCCCAGCCTAATGAGAGTTACTAAACTTCTTGTGCTGCTCCTAATGCTCATCTCTAAGGCTATTTCCAGTAATATCTTTGCTGAAATGCCTATTTAGATGCATAGAAAATCAGTACCCTGGGAAACTCTGAAATAATTAAAAGTACAATTACAAAAAAAAAAAAAAAAGAAGGATCAAAAGAACCACTAAAAATAGAGTAAGACATAATCAACCTGTAACTCATTGAGCAGTCCCAGAAAACTGTGCTTAGGCATTCCTCTATAGAAGTTAATGACAGCAAGTTATAAATGAAAGATTTTTGCATTTGACTATATTTGAACTTTCCCCACAATGTGCCAGGAAGGTCAGCCAGGGTATTTTAGAGCAAGGCTGTGAGAGGAAAGAATTACAGGCTTAGAGTTACTTACAGGGTCTTGCCAGAGATTCCCTCTGTTTTATAGCTCATAGGCTTCAGTTTTCACAGTTGCTGCTTCTAACCAGTTTTTTTACATCTCCTGAAAACCAAGAGTGGGGGAAGGGAGGACTTTTTCCTCACACAGATAACCTCAAGAGATCCAGTGACGATGGGGCAGAAGCAGAGACAGTGAACGTGGTCAGCCAGCAGGAGCACAGCTGGCTCAAAGCAGCACCTTAATCCAGGCTGAAATCTCGTGGTAGAGCAGCTGCAATGGGTTTGAAGCCTCAGTGTTGGGAAACTGGAAGAAAAGATCGTGGGGTGGCTTAAGTGAAGAAAATCAAGGGAATAAAGACAGGTTTACTGGTGAGACTGCTTCAGGTCAGAAGAGAAAAGGGTCTGGCTTCTGGGATGCAAGTTGCTTGAAAGTGCATTCTCTGGGCTTGGGGGCACTGAGGGTGTAATGGCTTAGGGGTGACACAGACCAACCAGGCACCTCTTACTCAAACCCCAGGCTGGAGAGAGGGGCACACAACAAACTGTGCTCACCAACAGCACCCACAGGGCCAAAAGGCAGCTTGCCCTGTAGTGAAGACCTGCACATCTCCAACCTTGCCATCGTCAGTACAGGACAGCCTTATCCTGCAGTTTCAGAGATGCCTACCCATACGTTTGTCTTTAGCCTCTCATCAGCCAAGGACAAGTACACACATTCTCCACAACCCATCTTTCTCTTTTCATAAAATTTAAAGGAGTGTGACATATGCTAGCTTTTTGTCAGACTGGATTGAAATTTCCTAACAAATTGAAAAGTTATTATCAGAGGACATACAGCTAAGACAAACGTACAAAGAATGTGGTTGCAAAAGCATTTTTTTTTTTTTTTTAGGAAACCAGGTTATAACAAGAAACTGCCTGATCTCCATTTACAGTTCTCTTCAGCTATTTTAATAAACTTTTTACTGACAGGGCAACTTCATTTTCCATAGAAAGATAGTTCCCCAGAGGGTAAGATCTGTCACTTGTCACAGGAAATCCTTTCAGTCCCTACCTATACAAGCAAAGCTGTATCTCAAGAAATCAGGTTCATCCTATAGAGCTGCTAAAGGATGGAGAATAATACTACAGGCATAAACCCCTTCTCCAGTTTCTTTGTCCATTGCTTGCTATCAGAGACCTGCTATGCCTGCAATCAAGAAGGCACTTCTTATTTATAAGATGGATTGCTTGAACTTTTTTTTTTTTAATCTCAGAACTGATGATGCACACAGCTGGACTGTCCTGTCTCATACATGGGCCTGATTGACTTTGTCTTCTTCATCATGTAGCAGCAGACCATAAGTAAGACTGACATCAGTGACAAGGATCTTCCTTTTTCACCCCTTCTTTCAGGATACTTTGACGAATACCAAAAAATAAAATCAAAGACACCATAGCAATGCAATGAAGGATGAGACCACAAGACAAGAATCAATAGCCACAAGAATGGACACCATGTATAAGCTAATGAATAACCTGATTTTCCACCAAGTAGGTCTTGAAAGGGCTTTGTTACATCGCCTGATGGAAAGCCTTAGACTGTCAGCTTGTTTCAAGGCGAAAGGGAAGACTGCTGGCAACCTGAAGGCCTAAAATGATGGCATAAAAGCTTTGCATCAGGAATAGGGGAAGTGAGAGTCTTTCGTCCTCACTTATTGACTGATGCCTTGATGATTTCCACCTATGGTTATCTGTTTCAGTAGAATTATCAGTGCTCTCTTGAAAAGGAATCTTTCCTTTAGACAAGGAAACCTCAAATCAGGAATCTTTTTACCCAAACTAAACAAAGTCTCACTTGTCTAAAAATATTTAAAAAGCTGTAAGCATAAAAAAGCTGAAAAGTCTTTACATTTAAAGTGTCCTAAAAATTTTACTGTATCCTGAGAACCCACGTTTCCCTCTGTTTTAACAAGTTTTTCCTTTTTAATATAATTTCCCTTACACAACATTATTTTTACTCATATCTTAACTCCTCTGCAGAAACCTGTTCCTAATAAAGCAGTTATGGAAGGGGAAAACACTAAACAAGCAACAAAGGCAGAATTATTATTACTAAACTTGATATATTTCTTGTAAAACATTTTAAAATTATATTAATTCAGAACCATACTAAATTCGTGTTGTTCTTTAGCAATAAAAACATGAGACCAAAAATTGTAACCAACTAGACTGGGCCATATCATGTGTTTCCACCATCAGTGTTAAAATTAAAGTTTAAAATGGTGCAGAGCTGAAATTAGATTTTTAAGATATTGATACCTGTGCAGTATCCCATTAATCATGATCTTTATTAAGTACAAAAGCAAAAGGGTGTTACTGAAATCAAACTGTTAAAAGCTGTAAATGAAAAGCCTACATACCAGGTTTTCATACCAGTGATGAATTCATCACTGAAATTCTGTTTATCCTCATAGATACATCTTTGCTCAGGTGAAACTGTATACAAAGTATCAAAAAGCTGTAGCTAAAAAAAAACCCCTCATCCACAACACAAGCTGGTTGTAGGGTTTCTTTAGTGTTTCAGTATATGAAGCTCTTGGAAAGCTCACCTTTCTTGTACCACTTGAAAAAAATATTATAACATGTAAAAGGAAGAGAGGAGCATATGGAGACTTGCATTCACAGTCAATTTACAAACACTGAAATCTTCATGTAATACAGGTGTAAAAATTGAGTACACCTAACAGCACATCTGGTCTGACTGGATAACTATAATTTAAGCAGGTGGCTGACAGATGTTGTATCTCAAGCACACTTTTTTGTGTTTATTTTAATCCCATTTTCATGTCTCAATTATGCATTTAAAATTATTTGCTAAAATATTGGAACGCGTAGTCTACCTGATCCTTGAAGGAGATTTCAAAGTAGAGTTCAAAGCTGCCAATTGACTATACCCTAGGAAAAAAGAGACTAACTGTTGCCAACTTACCAGCCCCCACCACAGAGTAGATGGGCTGTTCCACAGCTAAATGCAGCACCAAGGTTTCAGAATGCAGAATACAGCAATCTTTGACAAAGATAAAATGAAGTTTTTGCTGTAACTTACTGAAAAATATATTAAAATGCTGCTTTTAGGTTGAAATGTCATCTCATGTAACTAACTCACTCTTTCACCATGGAAGAGTTTGCAGATGGTAATCTCATTGCAGTGTAACGTCGCAGAGGTTTTGGTCTAGATGCTATTTTTAAGCTTCACTCAGAGATTTGATTTTGCAGAGCAAGTGTCAGAAACCAAAAGTACTAGTTATGACACCACCACTCGCTTCATACATGATCTTGGTTCTTCAACAGAAGAAACATATTTCTGTGTAAATACATACCAATCTTACACATGAGCATATCTGTCCAAGTGGAAGACGATTGGTTATTCTGGAAAATGAGAGCTAAATCCTTGGCTGGCAAATCCAGCATACCAAAAAGCAAACTTAAGCTCTGAATATCATCTGGAGAGCTGTCCTAATGAATGTAATCTCCCTCACAAGAATAAACCCACTCTATCAAGCCCACTAGGGCACACTGAGATTTAATTAACTGTCCTGACTTTCATGAAGAAAGTACCAAATAATAACAACCGGTGACATTGATAAAGTTGGAAGTACGAAATACGACTGTTTTGCCAAATACAAGCAGTACTCCTTTGTTTTTTATTAACAGATGCACCATGTCTCATTCCTTCAAGACGAGGATTGAAATGCTCTATAGCAATTTGTGTGAACTTTGGGGCACATGTACTTAAATCCTCTAAAATATGCAGTCTATTTGGTCAGTGAATTTCAAAGTTAATGAAGCAAACATCCTCTTACATGCATAAGTGAGGAGAAAAAGGACATAAATCTTTCTGTTTGACTCCCATTCAAATCTGAACATGAAACACGAGCACTTCTAAAGCAAGGCAGAATTTTGTAATGTATTAAAAGCATATGCTAAAGTCTACTGCTACTAAAAAGCGTCCTTCTCCTCATGTTATCACTACACTGCATATGCCTTCTTGCAGGTGTCTATGAGCTTTTAGACACATGCTATTTCTAAATGTGAAAAAAAGGGAAAGGAAACGAGTAAAAGCAATCTTATGATGACTGTAATTTATAAGAGAAAGCTCTCTGAAATGCTGCCCCGAGCCATACAGAACCCCACTTGAATAATTAATTACATATTGACAAGGTCTTATAAAAGAAAAGCTCAGAGCTGTATTGACATTTATATCTTCTTCTTAACATTCATCAGAAAATGTCATTCTGCTTGAAATAATTATTGGCAGCTTATAGGTTTTTGCCTTCATATCCAAACTCTTATCAAGAAGATATGTGAGTGAGGATGTTTTATGGTTATATGCATTACCGATTTGCCTAAAATTTAATCCTTTTGATTGACTAATTTATAACAGGAGAATATTAGTATCTTTTACAAACTATTACAAAATTATTGTATGTACATAGCTCCAAGCCACAGTATGCTACAAATATTTCTTTGAACTATTCCAATCAGGCTTTGTATCTGAGTTTTTGTGCGATTAGAAATCATTAACACACAAAATACAACCAAAATCATGATTTAAAATGACTGTCCATGAACTTCACTAGGTAGGATGTAAAAATGAGATGCACCAAATAATCTCAAAATGTGCAATTCTGTCAGTGTGATTGTATAGCAAAAGGAGAGAGAATAAATTTTCATATTTCTGTTTTCCTATTACATTTGCAATTAATTGAACCAGGGTGGCATGCACATTTCTCCTAGAACTCTTCTGTTACAGTACTTCAGTTGCACTTAATAAATTGCACCTTCCATGAAAAGAAAAGGTGATGGATTGAAAAATGTTTAGCACAACCATGCATAATTGATAGGTTCCCTAGTGCAAATAAGTGTCTAATAAATAATTAAATTTAATCTCATTATAAGAGTTTTCATAATGGGATAATTTAATTAAATGAAAGCCAAAGGGTTTTTAGGGGTTGAAAGATGCTGCTGTTGCTATATTTGGCTAATGGTCTGGGGATAGTATAGTGAAGAAGGGTAATTCACATGGGTGCATGCATTATTTAATGAATCCCTTTGAGATGGAGGAAAGGAGAGATCAATGATAACTTGTCATTTTATCATTGCTTACAATGCACATTTAAACAACCTGGGAAATGTTAAAAACAGAGAGAGAATCTTGCAAGCCTTTTCAGTGCATCAGACCCTCTCCCTGCCAGACACACAGCGAATAATATGTCTTTTGCAATACGCAGTTGCACTCTCATCTAACACGGTTAATTTTTTCCTTATTTCAGACCAAAAATAAGAGCAAAGCCTTACAAGCTTCTGTACAGTTAGGGCAAGCCTGCCCCTAAGTGAAAGTTATAATGGATACAGCATGTATATCTGATACTAAAAAATTGATAGCTGTGCCATGTGGGACCCATTAACAAGCTTTTTGAGCGGGCTGAGTTTTGAGCTTTAAGTCTCCAGAAGCACTTAGCTAGGCTAGGATACTAAAACCATACAAGTCTAAGTAGTTAGCTCATTTGCAGGTGATCAGTTATGAATTAAAATGAATAGTGAAGGTTATATCTTTTCAGATAAGACAAAAGTGTCATCTTGCATGCAGTAAATGTGCAAGATTCAAAAGCTAAGTGGATGGGTTTGCAATCTGAACTTCCACTTTCTAATGACCTGTACACGCACAAGCATATTCTCATTTAGAAACTTTTAGTGACTGCTTAGCACCACAGCCTTGCAGTTTGTCTGATGGTATCAGACTTTTTTATCAAAGACATGTCAATTGCTCTTCTAGAACAACAACATAAGGATTATGTAACATAAATTAAAAATATTTTTATTATTTATTATCTTCGTTAATGTCCTTTTAAATCTTTCTGAACTTTAAAAGTGATTTTTCTTCTATGAGTAACACAGGCTTAAGAAAACATTTTCTAGTATCAATGAAACCATTTTAATTTTTTATTGGTGCTGTGCTGTGGACAGAGCTACACAAAAGGATGCTCAAATCTCTCTGGGGGCTATGACTACAGCAGCTCACACAGTCCTACCAAATAGTTTGCATCATATTTGCCAGTTATATCAGGTCCCACAGGAGTTCTTCAGCCTTTCCTAATCTTTTCACCTAAATCATCTTGTCTTAAATTTGCCATCTCTCCACTCATCCTATTTTTAGTTGATTAATAAGTGTGTTTGTCCAAGTACTTTTATCATAGATACTGAAGGTTTTGCATGATGAATATCAGTCTGCTATTGCTATTTGCTTTTTATTCTTCTGGACACTTTTAAATCCACACAGAAGTTTAGCAGTAACATGTTTCTTGAATTATTTCTTGTGATAATCTAAATCCAAATACACCATATCTGTCTGGTTTTTGTTCACCTTCTCAGTGACTCATATGAAGAATGCAGAAACCTCACTGAGTCTCACATATGTTCTCTGAAGGATTTACACTTCCACACTCACTAGTTACCTCATACTAAAATATGTCTCAGTGCTTTCCAATATTGTTACTCATGTTTTTTATCCACCCCCTTCTTAAGCTGAACAAATACAACACCATTTGGCTTTCTTGCTGCTGCTCTGTTAATTGGTTTAGCATTGTAAACACAAACAGTTCCTCAACTTTGTATAAGAAGTAGGTGTTTAATTTTACACTAACATAAATGAATCATTCATGACTCATTACAGAGATGTGGTGCCTCTTCCCTTCTCCTCTGTTATATTTAGTTTCTTACAGTTTAACAGCCTTACTAATTAATGTTTTGGCTTTTACAAAAGGAATAATTGGACGTTTTTTATTCTAGTGGAGATTTGCAACGAGATCCTAAGAAAAATTATCACAAAATATTTTTGTTATTTATAAGATAGCCTTTTCCCTCTATTTCATTATAAAAAACCAAACAAATATATACATGTCTTGGGAAAATAAAAGATGCTATATTTTCTGACTAGGATGCCCAGAATTCAGTAGCACGATTTCTATGAGGGCTAAATATTCTGAGAACCTATGAAACGAGTTTCAAAGAGAGTGGACTGAAATTAAGATGTTCTTTTCTGTAAGTAAACTTCCTCAGGCACAATTATATACTTAAATCTCTGGGAGGATTTGTGTACATTTTATTACAGCTTATTTAAATCAAAAAGCTAGCAAGTAAGATCTCTGCTGATTTTTCAATTATCTATTCTGTCCTTCAAGGACCAATGAAGTTCTCCATCCACTTCTCATCTTCTCAGCTAAGGAGACCTCCAGTAAACCAAACTAAAATATACATGCAGCATTACAAATCTAAGACTTTGTTTGCTTTATATAAAATACAGGAAAAATACAGAAGACACTTATTTCTTCCTTTTTCAGGTGGCATTTCCACAATGGCTTATTGGAGTATAACTTCAATTCTGAAATACTTTTTCTGGTGTCCAAACTTTAAGAGGTTAGGGGCAGAGGGATTTTGTTTGTTTAAGAGTAGGACCTTCTATTCATTTTTCCTATTAATTTACAAATTTCGTTTCCTCCCTGCTTCAGGAACTAATATTCTTATATCAAAACCTCAGCAGACATCTATATTCCATGTTGCCATAGTGATCATACCATAGATTTAAATTATAATTTGTGATTTCTACTCCTTGTTATAATGCTTTCCCAGCCTGTATGATAAAATGTCAGTAAGTCAAGAGGCAAAAAAAAGACTCAAATGAGAAAGTAACATGGAGATATTTTGGTGGCACTCAGAAGTCTACCTAAGTAGCAGAATTTCCACTTTCATGGTTTCTTTTCTTTAAGAAAATTCTTTTCAGCCACCTTAAACTCCAAACTTCGTCAGTCAGTTTTCACACAATACTCCAGTACAAGCAATTTTAAGACTGCCAAGTGGCTGAATAGTGGCTCCATGTACTCTGAAACAGTCAAACCACCACAGTACAGTATGGAAATATTGTAACTTGAGCTTGGAAATCCAGGGGTTTTTTTCCTAACTGCTGATTCTACACGTCAACATCTTCTAGTAAGGAGTCAGTATCTGGCACTAATGAGTACACCAGTTAATGCTTTCATAAAGCTCTGCTTATTGCATGCATGCATTACTGAATCAAAATGCACAGAAACTAGAAGGAAATAGAAGAAATACATGTAATATTGGCCCTGTTAAATGTATATCAAAACGAATTTCTAAAACTGCATTTGTACCTAAGTTGCTGTGCATTTGGGGCTTATTAGTTTTATCTAATATTTCATTTGACATCCAGTTCTTTGAACATAACTTTGCTGTACTACTATCACTTAAAGAATGATGACATTGGGATAAACTTTGCAAGACCTATTCAAAATATATAAATTAAACTTGAGAATGACTTCCCAAATTAGTATATATTTTATTATTTCCACAAATCACATGGATCAGTATTTCAGTCTGGCTTGTATGCAACAAGCAATAGCACATGAATTTACACTTCTAATTGCTATGGCTTGAAGTACAAGAATGATCCCAGATTTTTTTTCCTTAGTGTACCAATCCATATCTTGTAGGTTTGTTCAGTTAAACATACATTTCATAGGCCCCAATAACCAAATGAAAAACCACAGTTTTACTGCCATTTCTGGACTCCTTCCTGCTGCTGTGAAGTCCTGCCCCAGATGATTTCCATGACCTCAGTTCTCCATGAGACATAGTAGTTGGCATAATGAACAACAAAACTTCAGTTACACTGGAGAAAAATTCTACTTAAAATAGAAAGAAACTAAAACTCTAATATTTTTCCCTCTTGCAGCATGGGAGGGATTCTTTGATAGAACTGGTCAACATCTGTAGAATTTGGACTTGCTACACGTCACTGACTGAAACCTTCTCAAGGCACTACAGGGATGCAATCAAACGTAAGTCAACTCATCCAGTCACAGAGCAAACTGTCCATCTATCCATACGTAGATACTGTTCATCAGTAGCTATCACCAAACCTAAATGATCACAACCTCTGGGATTCAGCAGGACCTGCTCCCCTCCCTTCTCATGCTTTTCTATCCATCCATCTAGTACATCTCTCCACAGTCCCAGGTGGCTCTAAACCTTTTACAAGTCTTCCAAGGATGAGAGCAAAATGCTAAACTGCCACTCATTTACATAAATGAAGAAATCAAAAAGAAAAACTTTCTACCTCTGCATCTAGCCAAAGTAAATTGAGTCTTTACAGTTGTAATATTACATATAGTGAAATAAAATATCTAAATATTAAACATAAAACTGTCAGAGAATCTCAAAGACTTCTTCATGTTTCCTGCCAAAAGTTTGTACTGGAAATATTCTGCTGGATATACTCCACTAAGACTTTATGAGAGCCTCAGCTTCACACAACCCAGTTACAAGTTTGCAGCTGCCCTGTAAGGACAGAAACTCTGAAGCCAAGCATAAAGTTGTGACAGATGAGCAAGGCTCCAAAAATATCTATGAATGTGGTTTTTCCAATATCTTACACAAAGCAGTTTCTGGTGTGCTGTGGTGCACATTACTGTAATGTTTGCTGAATGCAAACTCATTAACACAGCTAGATAGGTCAGTTCTGTATTCCTAAACTACTGACTGTCAAGTAACAGGTTTTTACTTTTTTCTCTAGGCATACACAGGATCTCTTGTTTCAAATGGGAAATGTAAAAAATGGGATTGATATAAACAATGCTTATTTTTGGTCAATTTTGACATTTTACTTTGAAACCAATATAAGACACACCCTTGAACTCCCTTTGAGGATGTATGGGAATGTCCCCACCTACTCCCTCAAGTCCAGTCTTAATCCAGACAGGAACAAAAAATTTTTGTAAATGCAAAGTAATGAAGACACATAATGGCAACTTTGAAACACATTCTCAGGAAGCTGAGATTCATTCATTTGAAAAAAATTAATTGTTCATAAAAACAGACAAATCACTTTTCATAGATGAACATTTTTCAGACATCTCATGTTGAATATTAACTGTGCTAAAGAAATGCAGAGCAAACCAGACAGCCATAGAAGAAAAGGAGCAGATGTCCTATGAGTTTTATGGAATACTAAGTAGTAGGATAAATGGTATAATCTGGTTAAGAGTAGCAAAACAGCAGTTCTCTGAAGATAAACTTCTGTTTCCAATAGATTTGTAGATCTGAATTGCATTTTGAAGTTTAAAATTGCACTGAAAAGACAGAAAGCAAGAAGGATGCAAAGACAGTATGTCCTCCTGAACAGATTAAGTGGAAGCAATACGAGAGAGGCGAGATCCACCGACCTTTGGAGGAACCTTGTGTGATTAATGTAAATAGCACATTACTCCTATTACGTGAAGAAGCACTCAACCCCAAAACCTTTCTGCGCTTGACAGAGAACACTGAGTATCCACAACCTAATCATCCCCTTCAACATTTTAGTTTTCTCCAAGCTGAACCTCTGGGCACAATACTCACAACCACTCACTGATGTCAGACCAACACAGCACAGAAGGGCATAGTACTAACAAACGAAGAGGGAAAAAATTTTGAAGGAGCTAAACATGCCAACAGAGAGCAGTTGGGAGCTGCCTAAAAGTTAAAGCCTGGTCTTTATTCCTTAAAATAATATGTGGCTTGGCCAGTGGATTTTAAATCTGGCAAACTCCACCAAGTTTAGCATGCTTAAGTGGAACCTAATTGCAGCCTTCTAGTACCTGCAAGGAGGTAATCAAGAAGACACGAGCCAGGCTCTTAACAGTGATGCCTGGTGAGTGGATGTGGGACAGTGGGCATAAGCTGAACCTCAAGAGTTTCAGAGTGGATAACTGGAAATCTTTTTCACCCTGAGGTTAAGAAATTTGAGGTTTTTTAAGACTGGACTAGATCAAGCTCTGAGCCACTTGGTCTGACCTTATAGATGATCCTACTTGGAGCAGGAGGTTGAATGAGGGACTTCCTGGGTTGCCTTCCAAACTGAATTTTCCTATAATCCTAATATCCTAAGTTATTAACCGTTAAACAGATAAATGGCTAAATAATTAAATATTAATTACAGACTAATTAATGCATAGAGAAAGAAGTTGTAGCTCCAGTGTGTTGCTTAGCATTAGCCACCGCCTGCTAGTCATTCAAATTTCCTACATTGCTTGTTACAGAACCAGTGCCTTGATAAAGCCTTATGTAGTAGATATTAAAAGCTCAGAAGAAAATGGTAACAAATCTTAGTCAATAAGCCATAAATTAAATTGTCTTCAAGTAGATCTTGGCATGCTACATTACATTTCCATTCAGTAGGCCTTGATTGGCAAATTGTAATGGAATCATCATTACAATATTACATCATTAATTCATGACATAATACTAAATACATAATCCTAAAACTATGCTCAGGCACAGTGGAGAGGGACAGCTACAAGAAACTGTCTATTCTCCCCGTTCCTCACCTCCAGCTAAAACAAACAGAAGCCCACCCTGCACTTCCACTAACACAGTCCAACAAGTAATGAAACACAGCAGATAGCTTCACCATGACTTTGTTGTGCCTCTTCTCCTGATGGGAAAGGGAAGAGATGGTACAGAAAAATTATCTGTATCCTTTCTGGGCAGAGACAGGATCCTCACTACCTAAGGACTGAGCTGACCACACACCATGTGCTGCAGAACAACTTGACAACCTGGAGAAATCAGTGCGAAACCTATAAAAATGCTACAACTTTACAGAATCAGTTCTGGACATCTCTGATTAAACCCTTTCCTTAAAGGCTAAAGATTGTTACCCTCCAGAAATGTCCCTGAAGTTGCATTTACAGTAGGGCTGCAGGTTTAGAGGGGTAGTTGGAGCACCTAATACCTGACTTAACAGCTGTAGGTGCTCTATGGGCCAATATGCTTTTAAGGTCCATAGTTTCATATACAATAATAGGTATTTCTGAATGTCTAGGTATGTATTGATATAGACACACACATGCACATAAATACTGTGATTAATTCTCCCAGGAATTTTTAGCTTCCTGTCAGTGGTTGATTTGCCAGACCTAGGAAGTCCCACTAAAACTTGGAGAATGGATAGCTAAAAAATGGTATTTATGATCTAATAAAACAAAACTATGCTGAAAATCTATTTACAGCATCATTTTATTTACAGTATTCCTTCTGTTGCAGTGAAATAGTAAGGGAATATTCCTTTTTTGTAGTTTTTCAGTAGTTATTTTGCAGAAATATTTTCCATTTGCTAAGCAAATTGCGTTACAGGGCTTTCTTCAATAAAGAACTGTACTGTTCACATGATCAAATTCCAGCACCATGGGTTGTTATTTATATCAGTGATGTTAAATATGCCATAAAGGTTCAAAAAGGTACAGAAACATACCTCTGCCATATTATCTATTAAACGTAAAAAAATTATGAAGGTACAGTTTCCTCCATCGGAACAGAAGGCTTACTGCTGAAGTTAACAAAGAACATCTGGTTTTCATTTGAAGTGCATTCAAGTGTTCATTAAAGTGTCCTTGATGGTCATTTTCAGCCTTTTTTTTTTTTTCTTGATTCACAATGGTTTGTGTCCTAACTCCGTGGCAATTACCGCGTGTTACTATAAACAGTCATTGCCATTGTACCATTTCCCTTTGAAAAATAGCAAGAGAAACATGAAAGAGAAACAAATGTGGATCTCATCTGATTTCACTGTAAGAGCAGCTTGTAGAGCTCACCTTGTTCATACTTCCTAGGGGTGTTTATTTTCTGCAATTATTCATCTAGGCTTCACTGAACTTGAATACTAATAAATTTTAAGAAGTGAAACAAGAAGCCTTCATATTGTCTGCAGGGAGGCCTCAGAAAACTGTGTGTTACGTTGAGAGTTATTAGTATCAGCACCAAAGGTGCTAATACTTTGTTACTTGCCACAGAACACTAGATGAGGTAAAAAACACAGGAAAAAGAAAAAACCTTTGTACTTTTTCTCTGAACACATGAACATCCTTACATGACCAATCTAAAATGGAGGGGTTCATTATAATGTGTAAGTATTTTCTTTAGATTTGTGTTGCGGTCCTCTATAAAGTTATTAAATGCAATTTTATAGAAATGTTAATTTAAAAAAAATAAATTCACTTTAGTAGTTTATAACTAAATTTGGAGGGTAAATAATTATTTAATTACATAAAAGAGTGTGTATTATTTATAGTCACTGGTGAAATTTGAGGAAACTACTTCTGTGCTCTAACTTAAAGCACAGAAATTTCTGTTTCATTGCTTGAGGTAAAGAAAATTCAGCAACATGCTGTAACTGCATCCTAAGTAAATTAACATTGGTATGGTTAACAAAAGTATAAGGATGTGTGACACTTAACAGGCAAGTACAAAGATAAGAATGCCTTTAAGCATCTATACATCTGGAGTTAGACTGAAACCTCTCTGAAAACCTGCAGCAAAAATTCACAGGATGTAAATGTGGCTGTTAAACATTTAAATATACGATGCGGATGCTTACTGCATTCTCTGAAACTAAAAATGTTTAATAGTTACATAGGTTACACAGAGGTGGTTCTGTTTGTCAGTAGGCACACTAAAAGCATTCTCTGAGTGACTGGGACTATAAAAACACTTGCAGTCTGGCAGGGAAAGGGTAGCAAAGCAGTTGCAGAAGAAATGGCTTTTCAACTTACTTTCCATCTTGGCTAGCAGGAGCCTAGAAAGCTTAAGTGCACGCGTGCTGTAAACAGTAGGTGAACAAATTCCACTTACAGCTTCTTAATATCAAGCTGATTGATATAAAATGTCATGCAAAATTGTCAGCCATTTCTGAGAACCGTAAAAAAGAAAACACCTATATTCAAAATAATTAATTATCATTTTTTAAGTCAGGCTATACATCAGGAACATGAAATTCATTTCAGGGCAGCAATTATTAACTTCCCCATGAATCTAATATAAATAATTAACCTTGGAAAACTGCAGCTCATGGTAAACTCTTGACAACATATTGCATTTTATCAGGTCAGTCCTATGGACCAATCTATTCACACTTGGTATGCTTTGAGGAATTCTGGAGACTGTCGCATGAAATTAGGTCAGGAATGGGTTTTAACTTCTTTTTAATGATCTTTGCCTTCCCTTCATTCTCTGTCTTGTGTCTACAAAGGACAAAGAAAGAAGTTGATTCAAATGCAGGGAAAGAAGAGGAGCTGAGAGAGAAAACGACCTCTGGGGCTGAGAAAAGCATGAAGAATAGACAGATGTGTGAGCAGAGGAAGGATATGTATTAGTGAGGACAGGAGCTGGGGATGCAGGGATGTAAGGGGCAGTGCAGGACCTGGGATTGGAGGATGAAAGAACAAGAGGTGGGAACTCCCTGGGAATGAAGACTAGAACTGATCATGAGAAAGAAAAATAATCAGGAGGATTCACTGAGGAAGAGACATCAGTATGGATGTAAGCATAGTGCTGGGACTGTTTGCTGGAGTACAAAACAAAGGGGATGCCAGGGGATTGACCGTTGCCTTCCCAAACGGAAGATGCCTGCAGATGGTATATATGCAGTCAGATTCAAGTGTTTCCCTGGACAGCCCGATAACACAGTTCTACACACCAAGGACAGGCAGGGAGCAACCCTTTGATAAGTTTTATGAAAGCAGATCAACATATCCCAACAGTCAAGGAAGAAAAGCAAACAAATGCATAAGGAGGGGATAGGAAATAATGTGGGCATGCTGCTAAAGCAAGAAAGAATAATGATCAGAAGCCATTTCTACAGATTCTGCATGTGATCACTAAAGTCAGGATAACAGACACTTATTTAAGGTGGAACCACTACCTAGAAAAAAAGTTTTCTGCGTGAGCATAAACCAATTTTAACAATGATTTTGTTAAGTGCAGAAGATAATTCATTCTAAGTGAATTTTTCCCTAATAGTCCACATTTCTGCCACCTGCAATCTTCTTCTTGACTTCTTAGTGTTTATTTGACTTGACATCATTCTTAATATCCAAAATATATTACCCAGCAGATACCATCCAGAAAACTCCACTCTTCTCAACTCTTTGAAAGCCCTTACCTACAACAATACCCCTATGTTTGTTGAATGCACTACTTACTTTGGGTCTCTTTATGCAGCAAAGATTACTGTATAATCATTTAGTATTGTTCACTACAAATGCTTTAACTAGTCAAGTATCTGAGAAAATGTCATTATTAAAAGAGACCCTGAACAAGCTGAGTTTTCTATTTCCCTAATAATGAAACCCATGATAGCTGTGGACAGTAAGCAGATCACAGAACCAAGCTTGTGATTAAACAATCATCTCTAAATACCATCAATTACATTTGTATGTGGTTTTTAAAATAATAAACCTAACCTAAGTGTATTTTAAATTAGCATTTAGTTCTTACAAATTCTACATAATCCAAATATTTAATTCCTATCTTATATGTGATCTGTGGCACAGTACTGTCTGCTTAAACACTCCCATTTACTACAAACAGAAGAATAATTTGTTTAGCTATATAATCAGCAGAGAGGCAGCACACAATAAAAGCATTCCAGCTTTAAAATGAATAAAAATTGATTGTGTCCCTATAAAAACTAAATTGGCAGAGTGTTAATTGCATTTCACATAAACATCTGTAGCAGTCGGTGACTTGTTACTGTGCTGTAATGCAATACAGGACACTCAGGAATAAATGTATCCTCTAGATGAGTTCATAGAGATTTTCTAAAAGCGCCTGATGAGATTGTAAAAATCTGATTACTCAGAACTGCTAATGACGCTTAAAACAAAGGGAAATCTTTAAATAAAATTACTGTGCTTTTCTTTTCTCTTGATAAATTATATGCAAATTACTGTTGATTGAAAAATGCCTGCCTTGAAGGGAAATTCATACTAATGATGGAAAGGTCATCAGGCAGCAAAAGAATTTGCTAAAGAAATCTGCAGGCACTTGGATTGTATGATGGAATAAGAAAATATACCCATTTTTCATATTATTTGTTGTTATTATAATGCATGAGACACCCTGAGGAGGAAAGCAAACTAAGTTGGTTCCCTAAAGACCTCAAAGTAAAGACGTAGTACTCAAAAGATGCAAGCACATGTTTAAATGTACGCCCCCTCAACTTCAACCACATTAGTTGCCTGCAAAGAACATGGTCCAGGAAAGCAGTGATACAGGACATAATCAAAACCAACAGTTTATGTCTGAGCTTGTAAGAAAAATAAATAAAATAAATGCAATAATTTATAGAGGTTACCAGTAAAAAGAAATAACCTTCCAAGGCTTCCATTAAAAGAAGTCCAAGAAAAAGGGACTGATAATATTATAATTAGAGCACCCTGACAACAAATAAATACATAAGTTTTAAGCACTTAAAATCCAGAATGATTGATTTCACTCTAGGTGTGGTGTAACTCTAATGTAATGTGTACTGAATGTTTATTTCAACAACAGTGAGGATAAATTATAAAAATAGAGCAAAATAAAATCAAAAGTTGAAATTGAAGACACTGGCTGAAAGTTCCTAGAAATCCCTTACTGTCAGGTTAGAAAATTGAGCCTGTATTTTTAGTTTCATTATCATCAACTAAAATTATACTTAATATGTAAAACAACTACAGCTTCTAAACACATAGCTGGAGAGAGATGAGGAAGTAACTACTGGATAAGTAGCAGTTTTGGAGAAATGGTTTTAGAGCAGATCACAAATGGAGTCTAAGCAATTTGTGAAAAAGGTGTTTATCCTCTACTGACAGACAAACTGTAATGCCAAATGTAAGATATGCAAAGTAATCCTCCCACATATCTCTATTCTAAAACAGCCTCAGCTTCTTTTAGGTAATACACCCCAGTAAAAATCTGCAGGTGAACCTTGCAAGGAGTAACAGAGACAATCAAGCTGAGGAAAGATGAGTTAATAGGAATCACTGAAAGAACTGAGCTTGGTGGATCTAGCATTGGTGGACCTAGAAAGGAGAAAACTGAGAAGAGGTATGTAATTTATATCATTACCAGTTCCTAAAAGTCTCTCACAAAGGGCAATGAATTGGTCTCTGTGAAACAGGAATGGAGCAAACTCCACCATCATGTTTGGTAAGCATCCACTGGTAGAATCGTAATTAAGGTGTTTGATCCTGTTTCAGAGATGGTGATAGATCTGTGGAATTTCTCTTCCATGCTTCTGTGAATATTGGTCCATTTACAGTCAGCATATTTAAAATGTTATGGTGATATGCAATGCAGTAAAAATGTCATTACAAAAGAAAAAGTACATTAAAAGTTTAAAAAGGTCGATTTTATTCCTATTCAAAAATCAATGAAAATTACTCTCAAATGGGCTTCAAATGCATACATATATAAGAAATGTCCTTTGTAGATAAATGGTAAGGCAACTATTGATAACAAGAGTAGGAGTCTTGTATAATTTTTAGTATTACCACTTAAATTACTGTACCAGACAAGAATAGACTTTATCCTCCTTGCTTTTCTATATAACAGAGCAGTCCCATTCCTGTAAGTGTCTCTGAAGAAAACTCTTTTATAACTCTAAAAACAGTAACTGTCAGTTTCAAGCACTGATTTTAATAGAGTAAACTCCCAGAAATTTAGCAAAATAAATAATCTTCAACCCTTGAATGGAGCATCGAGGAGTTTAAATTAAATAAACATGTTTTCACTTTGCTATATGGACTGTATCTTTTCAAATGAACAAGGCTTGTGTCTAACCTCACTACATACTGTATGTTCCTATTTCAAATAGATTATAATAATGTGCTGTAAAGCAGCTTGGTTTGAACTGTGGCTGGTGCAGTACCCTTCAATAAATGAAAAATGAATGGACATATGGAACCACTAGAATCCACTCTATTCATGCCTTAATGGAGGGTCCTAAATCATAAACCATGAGTTTAGCCTGTTGGTAGCTGCACTGATTATAACGAGACCATTTACTCCTGAGGTTAATGCTTAAGCCGATTCAGATTCTCGAAGCAATCAGATAAGGCTGGCCAAGATACGGTGCTACAGAGAAGTGGATGTTCAAAGGGATTTCCCTACAGTGAAGCTAAATAGAAAGGCAGCAGCAAGGTTTCAGTCAGGCTGCCAGGTAATCTGTATTGCCAGCAAGGTCCAGCTTCCTGAAGATGACATCCCTCAGCTTCTTTGGGACTCAGAAGCAAAGCAGGTCAGCCCTATGGGGCACAGGAACTCTTCTGTCACTTCCCTTTGGGAAACCACACTCTTTCTCTCTTTGATTCTTTTAAGTATGCAATGGACCCCAGGCAGCTTTTTATGCACAGGGATTTTAGGATGGGGCTCCTACAGTGAGAAAGTTTGTCCACCTCTGGTTTAAAATTTACAGCCTTGTTGAAGGAAATTAACTAAGTATTCACAGTTCTCCCACTTTCACATTCTCGGGAGCCTAACAAGGGATTCAACTTGGTTGTTTCCTCAAAGACTTCAGGAATTTGTGCTCTCTTCCCTCACTGAAATTGTCTCAGCTGCAAAACACAGCTGAGAAGAGATGGAACAACCACTAAAGCAATCTCACATTGTAAATGTCTCCCCTGAAATCTCAGCACAATATCTATGATTTTATTTAAATTAGCGATTAGAAAGCAAGCCAAGAAATACAATGGACTCCTTCCAACTAATATTACTGTTTTCTGTGCGTTTCTTCTATATAAATAAATTCAGTTAAAGTAATTTTTGTAGAAAAAGTTTTATCCATTATAGAATTACTAATTGCATGCATCTTGATGAGGGAACTCACTTTTTTTTTCCCAGGATGCATGGGTAGACAATCCCTCAGACTGTAAGTTCTAGTGCAACAATGGAAAACTAATGCCTTTAGCATATGAGTATAGGGGGATTTGGTATATGTTTATGCTTCTTTCTCTGAAAAGTAAAAGCTAATGTTTTTATAGCAGCTACAAAAGTAAGTTTACTAGAAGGCAGCTCTGGAAAGTATCCTTTCCAAAAGGAAGAAAAGAAAGGAAAAGAGCTCATTCTCCATGCACTAACTGCAGTGTTTTGCTTTCATACATGACAAAGTATTTTTTAATTCAGTAACTTTAAAAAAAAATACAGGTGCCCTCCTGCCGGATGAAAAATATTTCTACATTTACTGATATAATTTTTGTCCTTTAAAATCTATTATATGGACAACCTGTAAAATGCCCTTCTGAGATTGAGTGTTGAAGCAGTCTGGTATGACTACTTACTGAAATACTTTCAGTGCATCATAAAATTAAATTATGTGTTCCAGCTCATTGGCTCCTAATTTAGATAAAACAGTAAGATCTGAATTCATAAGGCTGGTTGGTCTGTAAGGGGCCCCCTGTAAGGGACTGCATATTAGACTATTAAGACTTTAATTTTAGCTTGGCTGTAGTATGTCATGTACTTGAAGTGAAAACATGATTGAGTATTTTGAGGAAAAAAATGATCAACGGGATGCTTATACGAGCAGTTACGGGGAAAGCATTTAGGCGTGGCATTTATGCAGCTCATAAACAATTTCTAATTACATCCACAATGTCCCCTCTATGAATAGATCAGGCTTTCTTCCTTTTATAGATGAGCATTTAGATAAGAGGCACAGAATTGGTTTGGGGTTAAACATAATTTCAAATAAGCATCAGATTTAAACTGAAAGATATAGTTAATTGCTTCTCCCTTGTACATAACTGAATCATCATCTTCTCCTCTGGAAGGAATAAATCTGAACATATCTCTTCCATGGCAGCAATTTTCCATTTTGTACAACCATTCACTCATCTCTGTTACATTTTAAATACATTCAGTGAGTGAAGAGTCTACCACAGAGAGTTCATTTTTACAGAGTGTTAGTTCAGCTGCAACTTCTCCTGAATGATTTAATACATATAGCTATTATGTAACTCAGATTGTCTTCCCATGTTTTAATTTATTCAGTCATTTCCTTTTTAAAACATGTGCTATAAGGTACAGCATACCCTCTGGTTGTGATTTTGAAGGCTTTCAATTTATTAGTTAGATTTCTGACACTTAAATATTTAGTTATAAAAATGTAAAGATTTAGAACATTTGGAAAGCACTGTTTCCATATTTTATCCCTGTCTTGCATTTAAGGGCTTCCTTCCCAAGGTGAATGTGGTAACGATGTAGATGTGATTTGGATAAGCCCTAGATAAGGTATTTTTTTCCAGAAACACACAGTGAGAAGTTTGTCAGGAGAAAAAGTTACGAGAATAAGAGTGAGCCACCAAGGATTAGAGGAAGGAAACTTGGAGCTACCTCTATTCTGGTGTTCAAGTATGAAGTCGTCCAACTCATTAGTTATCTTATTCAACCTTGACATTCATTTATATGGACGACAAGGCTACAAATGACTTTAGCAGGCATGCCGAGTCTTTTCCTGAAAGGAATATAGTTAGGAAGAAAATACAGTAGTCATTTTACAGCAACTTGCAAGAGGAATGTGGTCTCTGTTACGAGCTTATCTCAAGACATGAATTATTTGTTTCTCCTAATAAACATCTTATTACACTGGTTACTATGTTTAGGTTCGAGATTGACAAGGAGGTCTTGCATAGCAAAGATTTAGCTACTGTCTCATGGTGCTGCAGACCAGATGCTGAAAAAACTTGCCTCAAACAGAGTTGTTTTAATATTTGTGTAGCAGCCAGGCAGGCGAGTTTCCTGTATAAAAAGAACATTTGAACTTTAGGCATCAACACTAGAAGAATTCATGTTCTTTAATTAGGCCACTGATCCCTCTAAATTTCTATGTCTTGACTAGACATAGAAACTTTCTGGTCCACAAGACAGTCAGCCTGTCCCCTCTGGTTCATCTGAAATAGGGTGGTTAAAACTATCTTCCAGGCATATTGATCTTCCAGGCACACTGAAATGTCCTCTGGACATTGTACTGTTATCTACATAGATGCAGAGTGTTTATAAAAGAATAGTAAATCCTATAAAATAAAATCAGTCATGTTGTACACTAATTTTCAGGGCTGTACGTGATGAAACACGGCACCTGGCGAGTGAGAATATGGCCCACAAAATCTGGATAAGGTGTGATCAGTTTCCATTATCTAAGACATAGTTGCAGAATAATTTTAGAAGTCTATTGGTCTATTAGCACTGTTTAGTATAACAAAAAGGGAAATAAATATTAAAAGATATATCAAAAGTTTTATGGTTCTGTATCATTTTTGCGTTGGTCAGGACTATTCTGTTTTTTTCTTTTCTTAATTATGAGTAGTTCTGCTCTTAGTCACTTTTCAGCCAATAGACATCAAGAAATTTCATTTAGTATTAATGCTAGCTATTAAATAGGTAATTCACTTCCAGGGGATGGTGTGGTATCCACAAGAATACCATAGGAATTCCTATTAAAACATGTAGGACACAGAAGTCACACAGTAGAGGTTACACTTTCCTTCTCCATACTCCCTGTCCCACTTCTTCCAGGATCTTAATTATCTTCCCATTGCTTTCCCAAGATGTGTTATCCTTGTTATCAATTTTATAACCAGAGAGTGTAAAAGATCTGAAATTTTCTTTTAGCATGTGTATGTTCTGACTTCTAAAAAGATTACATGGAATGCTACTTGACATCTAATTTTGTTTACTCAAAAGTGTATTTTCAACACAGGATGATGCTTAACGGTTTATCTTGACATATCATTTTTATTTTGTATTTACATGTATTATATTAAAGGTTATATGTTAAAACTTACTTCGTTTTTTCATTTTGATTTTTTTTCAATTCCATAGCAAACAAAAGTCCAATTTCACATAAAAAGAAAAAAACCAAATATGCGGGCCATATGTCTGTTATTCTTTGCTTGGTAACATTTAAACCTTGTAGGCAGAGGACAGCTTCTACAGTTCTAAGGGACAGAGAAGCCTAAGCAGAAGAGAGATTCTTCCCCATAAATGGAAAGGCTACCTCATAACCTCAGTCAGACTTTAGATGACAGAAAATCCAGGAGACAGCTACTGAAAACTGAGCTTCATAAATTTCACCAAAGGTCTACTTTTAATCTGATATATAAATGCGCAATAGACTAATAGACTAATTCACTATAAACTAATTATCAACTGGTAGAAATTTGCAGTACACAAAGGGAGGAATTGGACCATGGAATTATCTCAAGCAGAAATGACACTTGCAAAAAATTGGGAGGCCTCTGAAATCAACGGTAATTCTCTTGCTGACTTCAACACGGTCATAGTTTCTCTCATGATTTTTGAATTATGTCCAATTATTAAAAATAATTAAATATTTCTTCATTCACCTAGGAATATATAGTCTGTAATTAGGGCCCTATATACTGCACTGAACTGTATGCATGTTGTTTGTATTAAGACAAAATAATGACAGTTCATAAACACAGAAACTGAAGGTCTGCAAAAGCAGTGTTTGTTGGTAGGATTAGTTGTAGTAACACTTCAATGTTTCACTTGAATTTGGTTCATACTGAAGATTTTCCCTGTAAACTTGAGAGCTCACAATCAAAAGTCAAGCAACAACAAAAAAGCAAACAGCATGACCAACAATCTGCCTAATCATCGCCTTGGCTGGGGTTCAGAAATGTCAGTTACCTTAAAAATGAGTCTTGGCACTAACAGTTGTATCAATAATTTTCTTTCAATCAGATACCCCAAAAAGTTAAGTATAAAATTCCCTTTAACAAGTCCTCTTCTGGGAGATGTGATCAAGACTTTGAGATTTTTTTTGTGATTGTAACACTTTGCTTCTGCCAAGATTAAAAGATAATACAGAAGGAATGAAAGCACCATATTCAGGATATTTTAAAAATTCAATTAGCATTTAGAACAAAATTTGCTTTAATGGATCATTTTTCATTTATGTAAACTTGAAATCCAGTCTCAACTGATGATAGTTATCGTACTACTGAGCAGCCTTCTAAACATCTTCCCAGTTTATCTAGCACACCCATAAATAGCTACATATATATTTCTATAACATAATTATATATATGTACCAAAATGTATGTTTTACTCAGGTGTACAGAAAAAGGCATGTCTCTGGCATGAAAAGTTTAAAATTAACTACTTCATCACAGATACTACTGAACTACTGTTTCATCACATCTGAAAACAACCGCACTAATATTCAACTGTGTCCTTCATTTTACCCTTTTTGAATATTTGCATAAATCTCATTAATGGGAAATTCAGCTGTAAGGAATGCAAAAAAGCTCTGTAGTCTTTCCAAATTTGCTCATTTATTAAGGTCTTTGAGTTGCTTGATAGAGTTTCAACCACTGTGACTGTTCCAGAAACGACTGAGGAAGTCTAATTCTTACCCCTAAAGGATCAAGAAGATATGAAACCTCAGGTCTATTACTATTATTATCATTATTATTTCTACACATTTAAAAAAATAAAGAAAAGTTATTTTGAAAATATCTAGCGTCAGCAAATATGAGAGCTTAAGGGAAGTAGCTGTGATGAACCCTAGTTTAGACCCTAGATAATGCAAGCTACAGTATAAAACTAAGATTTCATAGATTAGTACAAATAGCTTTTTGCGTTAAGGATATACCCAGTCTTGAGGTCAGCAGGGCAGCAGTTTACTTGCTGGAAACCTGACTGCATTTGGAAGGGACAACAGAATTCAAACTAATTTTTGGTAATTGTTCTTGAAGTCTCCTTAGCAATGTCAAAATTAACTGCGTTGCTTTTGGCATTCAGTAACATAAACTGCATAAGGTGGAAAAGGCAGAGGAACTGCAAACATTTTATCATTTGTATCCACATAACTCGGATTTCTTCAACATTCAACCTCTTCATGTCTCAGTCATGAACTCAATATTCCACTTATCGCACAACGTGTGCATATGTAAGTCCACTGACAGTTACTGAAGACTTACTGCTTTTTGTCAATGTACCAGTAAATTAACTCATTTAGTGATTACTGTCCTTCCCTGCAGAAAAGGGCAACAAAAGGAGTAGTTATAAAAATCCTCAAGATAAAAGGGAGGGAACCGTAAGCATCCCAGGAAGTAGGAGAAAAACATTGTTTTAATGTTGTGGGCATTTAATTTGTTTTGTGCATTACATAATGGGAGAATATTTGGGCCCTGGCATTTAGCTGCATTAAATAGTTTTTGTGGTTATCAAATTTTGTAGCTCAGCTTCAGCTTTTAAAAGTTGCCACAAACGCGGTTTTCTGCTTTGTACACTGTACAGGCATAAACATTATCAATTAGACAAACTGACAGAAAATTGCTGGTCATTCAAAAGTGAGAACTTCCCCTAGGAATTGATAAAATTCTATCATGCTCTTAGAAGCCAAAGGCTGTGTTTATGCCATAAGCACTACACAGAAACAATAGCAACTCAAAATATAGTAATTACTTTGCATTCCTCTCTAACGGGGTGGGGGGGAGGGGAAGCACACTTAAGTTGATTTCCTAACCTAACCAGCCGTGGTTTACGTCCACAATCTACACTCATGTTTTACTATCTGATTACTTTTTTACTTAAATGGGCAGCCACCATTAATTACTGCCACTTTCTAGGCAAACGCCCACTTATTTAAAGCTGTTTCCTTTGAAGCTTACTGCTAAAAATGGCCTTGAAAAATTGTTCTTATCCTGAGAGGAAGGAGCACGTCTCAAACCCATTAGCAAGGGCAGGGATAAGGCTGCCTTGGGGAGCACTCTGGTTTGAATGCAGCACAGCTTTGGTAGAGTTAGCAATGGGTACTGCACAGTGACAGGCGAGATCACATCGCTGCTACTGTGGCCATTCAAACTATCTACATCTCACTGCTCTGATTCCTATTCCTCAGGGACCCCGAACCCCTCCACACCGTAGTGCCACCCATCTGCTCCCTCCCAGATGTACCTCTCTGGCTGGCCAGTGCAGACTGCTCTCTGGAGCAGCTTCACCCCAATTACTTGGCCTTCTAATGAAATCATTTGAATTCCAGTAAATCTGCATTTATCCTAGAACTGAGAAAATTCGATTACTTATTTTAAATATTATTTATAGACCACGTTTTTCTTCCTCACCTAGTGAGGCAAGGGCTTCAGGCTACTAAATGAAGAGCTGCTTAGATAGCTGCATATTCAGAAGTGCTGCCAGAATCAAGCCTTATGCATGGGGTAAACCAGCAACTAAGGGACTGTGTAAAATCTGAATGCATAATGCATTTCACATAATAATTCATTTCACAATGCATAATATTATAGTCACAACATAAAAAGTGCTAGTAAATACCTTTCTCTTTTTCTTTCTGATTTAAAAATTCAACTGCAGAAACTGACACAAATTCCGCAGTTTCTTCTTTTCTTGTCAGCAAGTCTCTCCTCTTATGATTTGCTAATTAGTTTCCATTCAAAAAAGCAAACTGATTTTTGTGAAAAACTAAGAGAAACAAATCAATTACTCTGTAAGGCTCAGAATGTTTCCTGGCTCAAGCAGTAAATTAAAACTAATGTGAGGTCCTGTTTCTCTGGAAGACATCCCTGGTTCATCCATGCTGGCCTTCTGCCCTTCCTGCTCAGATTTCTACATACTGGAAAGGAGGTTGTTTCTGAGGGTAAACCAGCTTTCCTGGTTTTCCTCTCAACCCTGTGGGATCCTGCTGTCAGGTCCCACCTGCTCTTCTGAATGATCAGATATGGATAGGTGAGAGTATTGGGCTAAGTCATGGTCTGTAGGATGAGAGTATTCCTTGTAATGTAGGACTGGCTTTGTGGGATAGCTCAAACAAGACACTCTTGATTGAGCTTAAGAACAAAAATTAAGTACATAAAGGGTGGAGGCAGGGACAGGCTACTCACAAGGAATATGGAGACATGGCCTGAATGTGTAAGGATAAAGGTAGAAAAGCAGCACTACTGAGCATCTTTGAGAGGTCACAATGATCAGAGGAGACTCTTGACGACTGTAAAAAGGCAAATGTCGTATCATCTTCAAGAAGAGAAAGGAGACTGTGGAACAATAGGCCAGTGAGCCAAACCTCAGTCTCCAGGAAGATTATGGAACAAATCCTTTCAGAAGCCATTTCCAGGCACTTGATGGACAAGAAGATAATAAGGAGCAGCCAGCATGGATTTAACAAGGGCCACTTGGGCTTAACTGACCTTAACTGACCATGATTGCCTTCAGGATTAAATGACTGGCTCTGTGGACATGGGTCTGCAAGTCTCCCACAGTATCCTTTCAGATAAATAAGTAGAAGATAAGACAGGTGGAGAACTGGCAGAACCTTTGGGCTCAGAGGTTTGCAATCACCCATATAAAGGCCAGCTGGCAGCTAGTTGCCATTGTCGTGTCAGCGGGCATTTATAATACGGCCCATACTCTTTGGTATTGTTACTAACAAGCAGGGAGGTGGATGGTGCGAATTCTCAACAAGTGTACACACTGTGAAATTTGGAAGTTTGCAACCCTGCCCTCCCAGACTGGTAGGGCAGTGCTAGTGTTCATTAGACAGATATTGATAGGCTGGAGATATGGGTCTATAGGAATCTCATGCAGTTCAGTGAAGGGAAATGCCCAGTCCCATGCCTGGACAGGATATCTTGATGCAACAGTGCAGGCTGGGAGCCGACTGGGTGCAAAATTACAGGAAAGGATGGGGGTACCTGGCTGAGCATTTGAGAGTGAGCTAGCAGAACTGAAGAAAGCCAAAGAACATCGGGCTGTATAAGCAAAAATGCAAGCATCAAATCAGAGAACATTATTTCTCCCCTCTGTCTGGCACTTAAGAGACTGTATCTGACATATTGTGCCTAGTTTTGGACTTCAAAGTGTAATAGAAACATTGCTGTACTGGAATGGGCCCAACAGGTGTCTATCAAGCAGATTAAGGGGAACATGCCATATGAGAAGAGGCTGAGGAAACTGGGTTTGATCAGCCTGAAGAAGACAAGGTTATTAGGAAATCCTATTGCTCTTTATATCTTCCTAGTGGGAAGATAGGGAGAAAATGAAGTCTGATACTTCTTGAAGGTGTACAGTGACAAGGTAAGAGACAATAAACACCAGGTTTAGTGTGGGAAATTATACACAAAAGAAAAAAAAGTTCACCTTGAGATTAGTACAGCACCAGCTTTCATTATGCTAATCACAACACAGATTGAAGAAACCATAAAACCCATAGAACCTGAGCTGTTAATGCAAGTAGTAATCTATGGCTAGATGAAAGCACTGGAAAGATGGGAAGTCTATTAGGACAAGGTAGAACTTACTGAAACATCAGAACATCAGTGTAAGATACTTCTACTGGCTGTCACTTTGTTCTTTTGACAAACTGAACACAATTTACCAGGGATACAAATGAATTTGTAAATACCAATTCTTTCCTTGTGGCAACTTCACAATTCTTTATTGCTCCACACCAGAATTTACTGTGACTGAATGGCATGCTCTCAGGAACACCTGACACTGTATACAGCAAGACTGGCACAGCAGTCATCGGTCTTATTCTATAAATGTTTTTTATGTGCATGAAGATGAGTCTTTCCTCATAGCTTAATTACTGAATATAAATTATAAAGTAAAAGAAATAACTTTCAATAGGAATATCAAAATATGACAACTGGCTGCACAACCAGACATGTCTCTATTTAACACATCTGATGTAAGGAAGCTATTAATTTTCTAAATGCATGGCCAAACTTCTTCATAACACCTGACACAGCATTTTGCTAGGGTAATAAAAGAAAGCCTGACAGCTGCAATTTTCTAGAAATATGGATTAAGCCTTTCACTATGCTCTTGGGAAAATTTTCTCTTCTATAAGCTTCTATAATTTGTTTTAAAATGGCTTGCTTCTGATCATTCAGACCCGGAGTTTTCCAGCATGCACTCGAACTCCAGCTTATTTTTCAACATGAATATATTTGAGTATTGAAAAACAAACATATAATCTTCTACATATTCTCTCTGACACTGCTTTTAAAATTATTTTGTCTAAGACTTTCTTTCAGGTATTCATAACACAAAAGATTACAGAAAAAAAACCATACTGATAGACCTGATTAACATTTAATCTAAAAAAAAACCTGAAATGATATTCACTGAAGGGGAACATTGCAGAGAAAGTAGCTGCCTTCCCCCTCTGAGAACGAGACGCACTGGTGCCTTGTGCTGTCTGGTGACAGGAACTAAATATATTATCTGCATTCTCCATGACATTCCACTTTGAACTTAACATGCCAGTAGTCATGGTACTAGTGAATGGACAGCTGCCATGAGGAAGGCATTTATGTTTGAAACAAAAGATTAATAGAGCAGCTAAATATAAAATAAATATAATAAATATATGTGGCAACTACCTTTATATTTATCATTTAAAAATACTTGTTCTAAAATTTGCATTGCTTAAAAAGCCATCAAGTGACAAGAAAATAGATTCTTACTTCTATTAAAATTGCATCATGAAGCCCTCTGTACATGTAGTAACATTTGTGCACAGTAGTAACTAGTAATAGCAGATGTCTAAAGGTAAGCCTATTAACTTTGTCCCATTTTAAAAACAGACAAGAAGTTTTAAATTCGCTTTATTTATCCTGGCGTTTCCTTCATTTGCCTCTCAGTACCCCTTTGCATGAATTAATTAAACTACTCAATAGAGTAGTAGAATAGTACAACTAAACATATTCTACAATTTGGGTTGTCACAAAATATTCCCACACTACATTCTGACCAAATGAGAATAAATAAATGTGAAAGCATTGAACAGTGTCATTTAAATATGTGCTCAGCGTTTTAAAATGTCAAAGTCTGCTATAGAAATAATTGCACTAGAATTTAAATAGCCCAATAACATACCATTTTTCACAGACAGTCATGGCAAAATGTGTGTGCACTCACGAAATGGAAGAGACCATACAGAATAACGTGCTTTAAGAGAAACTGCTGCATTTACAGAATATAGGAGAAAATTCTGGATCAAATTCATGGCTTTAGCTCTGCAAACATAACTCCTGCTCCCCCCACAAGGACAGATTATTCAGTGTTCATATCTAGACTTCAGATCTTTATCACTGCAAAAGGGTAAGGGTCAATCCCTCTGTGTTTTGGATTTTGCCACTGGAATATAGTTGCTATAAGCATTTACACAGAGATGTTTATAGGAAGATTTGGACCTTCATCATTCTTATTACTGAAAGCAAAAGCTTTGAGCGGTTCATCTTTAACGCTTTGGCACTCTCACTTGACTTTGAAAAGGAAGCATGAGTTCATTACACAGGACTACGAGACAGTGCTTAGTGCAACTTCTATACATGGCACAAGTTTACTACAATTAGCTCAAATTATTTTGACTAATATGATGAGAGAGAAAGCATTACTACCCCAATTTTCAAGGAATAGGCAGAGGCAGACTACATGGCATCACTACAGTCATACAAGCAGTCTGCAGAACAGCCAGGAGAGGATTTATATATCTTAATGTCATGTCAGTGTCTTAATGACAAAACCCTCCTTGCCATATAAACATTACACTCAATTACAAAAGGAGATCTCAAAGCAGAGAAATTTAATTTCTTCCTCACTGAAGTCTTATATCTTTAAAAAGTGTTAGCAGAACAATCATGAAAAATCTAGTGACAGTCCGGGCATAATGGGCTAACACAAAGGGTTTGGTTTAAACACATCGGATGTTACAGCCAGTTAATCTACTTCTTCAGTTTTGACAGACTCAGAATTGATAAAAATAACAAAGATTTAAAACTTCTTTCTGAACAGTAAAATGAAAGCTTGTGCTGAATTAAGAGAATCTCTGTGTCAGAAGCCCAGCTCCTGCACTCCACATGGTCAGCCTGTTTTTGATCCCAATGATACTTGTTTAGCATCTCTCCAAGAGCCTCTTCAGCTCTGCTAGCACCACTGTCACACACTTCATCACAGCCATGTTTATTTTTCTTGGCAGACCTACACAGATCCTGTGTAACACTTCCTATCACTTAATTTACTTTTGTACCTACAAATTACTTGCAGAAAACAAATGTTAAGGCACAAAACACATTGGGTTTGTCAGCACCACTTGTTTCTGACAATTCTCTTCGACTTACTTATAATGTAACTCTCGCAATTTCTCAGCAGGGAGCAAGACTTACAGGCAGAATAATAATGCCCTCTAAACTAGTATCTCGCAAGGATTTTGTATTAAAGGTACTTCAGCGTGAAACATTTTCTAAGCAACCCTGTAAAAAGAAAACATACTAAGACGAGAACTCTGTGACAGTAAATGCCATCTGCAATAAAAACCATGGCAAGTGTTTGCAATCCTCTCTGAGTAACAACAGTGACAACAGCATAAAGTCTCCCACTGAGTTCGTTTGACACAAACTACCCACAACTGCTCAGCAAAACCAAGAATGCCACTTCTATTTCTAGCAGCTGTCTCTAATGCTGAACGCCCTGTGCACACTTAGCAGTGAATAATCTTTTCCTAGTTAGTCACTGACAATGAGAAAGTAGTGGCACAAAACATCAGTGGTTGAATAAGATGAGCGCAGGAAAAAAAAATCCCCAAACAAACAGTGGCTTTTCAGCAAAAACAGCTGAGATCCACAGATTATTATTAGCACAAGCTGACAGTCGATGGGAGAAAAGCCAAAGGGGTACCAGTGCTTAAGGAAAGGACTCAGGATGACTTGAAAAGCATCAGTGTAAATCTGCCATCAGTGTGAAGCAAGCAAATAGTCACAGTGTTCATCAGCAGAAGTACATAATTTTGATAGCTCTCAAAGTCATGCTGGAAAAATGTTTAACATGCATTTTTAATTTCATGGCAGGTCATATAAGACTTGAGAGCTCCAAAGCACAAATAATGTTTCATGGCATGTGCTGGTATGATCCTTGGTCATGTGTTAACTTCAACTGAAATAAAGGACTGTTCTGTGCTGGTAAAATATGAAAACAATGATGAGAAGCCAAAGGCTAGGAAAGGCAGACAAGTGCAGAAGCCCTTTCACTTGGAGGCAAAAGCAGGGAGAAAATGACTTGTCCTTCTTTTTTCCAAACTTAGTTGCCTATCTTACCATTCAGAGTAATCTTCCACAGCATTTTATTACACACTCATGCATTACACAACACAGTGCAGTTCCCACCTTTGTCCATAGCTTTACTTCTCCTCCTGCATAACACTCTGAATGCCATAACATGCGAGTCACAGCTGTAACACAGAGGAGAATGTCATCGCCACACATCAAAGCACCATCACCAGAGAACAGAGTGAAGAGGAGGTGGAATCACATCTTCCTTGCAACTCCCTTCCAGACTTGCAACTGATGCCAGTATCTCCAGCTTCTGGGTTTTTCTGGTCAAAACTATTAACCCCACTTCAACACAAATTCACAGACTTTCAGTTTCAAAGCCATTTTTTAAAAGCTGAACATACTCAGTGAGAAAGGTTCTGAATGCTTTTGCACCTAAAACTGATTTTAAATTTCCAGTTTCTTATTCCATCATTTTGATCTTCTAAAGAGACACGAATTTTTTTCCTGCTAATCTTACTTCATTTACCTATTTCACTTACCTCTTCAGTTCAACGCAGCCATAACAACACTTCTACTACTCATTGTAATGAGCTATGCTATTCAGCTCATGCATCATACCATGTGGAAAGCAAAATGTGGTAATCTCAAGTGGAGAAGGGAGTTCTTTTTAGTGACAGCCTGTTTGGCTTAACTGTTCAAACAACTCTCTAAAGACAACAAGAAGCTTCACCAGTATCTTACCCTACTGCTGAATTGTCACATCTGCATGGATTATAAAACTTCCCACTAAAAAAGTTACCATAGGATAGTAAATTCAGTCACTGGCACCTCATACCAGAGTTACATATCATAAAAGGGTGCTCTGGTCTCATGCGGAACGTGTCTGAGAAACTAAAAAAAAGCCAAGCCAAACTGGAAAATCTCACACAGAAAAAGGACATTCATAATGAAAACCTGTTGCTTCAAATAATAACAGAGAGTATACTTTGCTTGTTTTGCAATTTCATTTCTGTAGTTATTTATAGTGTAAGGAAACAGCCTCAAATATGCCATCTATGTACCACAGTTTTGTGACCTAATTCTCCTTGATATAGTTTGCAGGGTTCACCTTTGATGAAACAGGCAGGACAAAAATCAAAAAATTACTCATACTGGGAGTTTAAAAATCCTTCAGGGATGTTTAAATATGATGTTGCTGTTGTTTGAGCTTTAACACAAAGACAGGTCCCCTTGTCTGTGGGGCTCAGTTTTCTATTTCGAAGGGACAGCCGTCCTCAGAGTGTCAGCAGTCAGAAAGCAGGAGCAATCTGCCTGGGCAGGAGGTACCACTACCCTCTCTGCATTAGACATGAGAGAGACATCAGCTGCCCACCTACAGGAACCAAATCTCCAAAATCTTTCAGGAGCATATTGGGCAAACTAATGAGTTCTATTTAATTTTTTGTAAGACTGTGTGTAAAATGACTTCCCAAAACATACAACTGAACAACAAAAGAGAATTAGACCAATATTCATATCAGGAGGGCATGAATACCTGGACTCCTGTAGTATATAACCCATGAAAACTTAATAACTAGCTATTTTACTCCAACACCAGGAATATTATTCGTTTCCTAAGAAAGAAGTAGAAGTCCCAAAGGCACAAGCGTACATTCAGTCACGCTACCAGACATTTTTGCAACACTCAAAATTGGCATGATAGGTATGTTGCATACACATAATTTCTTGGAATTTGTGAAGCTTGTGTTCTATAATTGTATCACCTAGAAGTCAACATGCAATTCATCCCCCATATTTTCTAATTTTGTATTTTTATACATAATACATGTGATCCACAAATCTCACTAAACCAAGTATTTAAATAAACAGAAAACCCAAACAGTGCTTGTAAGAGATTTATAATCTGCAGTAGTACATTTAGCTTATTCTCTGCAAAGATAACAAGAGCACAAAAGGACAAAATTACTAAACAGAAATATTCAAGACTAATAAAATAAGTAGACACTGCAAGCAATTCTGATGCTTGGACAAGGCCTCTAGTGCTATGTTAGATGTCCTAGACACCTGCACAGGACCAGCTTACCTTTGCAGAGCTGTAGAAGACTAAGGCTTCTCTGTAGCAGATGCTGAGGGTTCAAAGACATTGCAAAAGTTGAGCACCATACACTACAGCTAAATACCTGAAACTGTTAAAGGGCTCATGTTCTGCAGATAAACTGCAAACCCAGGAGAATGTAGGCCAAAAAACCTCCCAGCCCTGAAGAACCATTTGTTATTGTCTCAGATTAATACAAACACTTCATTGAAAACATGCAAAAAGCCAACCTGTGGTAACAAAAGAAAATTCAGTCAAGATAAGACCATTCCAGAAAAAGCTGAATTAGCTATTTGCATGATACGATACAAGAAGAAAAGACCTTGACAGCTCTAAACCAAAGTATTAGCAGAAGAAGCTTCGGGACAGGTTAACAAAATGAAGAGACACGAAACAGCCAGCCCCAAGAGTTCACCCAAGAGCTCTAGAATGGAAGCATGATCAAATAAGCTGCTGTAATATACAAGAGAATTGGTAGGCACGTAGGAGTATGATGTAATGGCCAAGAGAAAGCATGGCTTTGTAAAGAGAAGTTGTAACTTCAAGATTACTTGCATTTCTGTAAGGAGTTAATGATCATTTGGGTAAGGATGATTTGGTTAATGTAGTATATTTAGATTTCTGAAAAGCTCTCACAAGCCAAAAGCTCTTAAACAATTTGTTACAAGTTAAAATAAAAGGTCTGTCATGAATTGCTATCCAGAAGATGGAACAGAGTAAGTGGGAAGCTTTCACAATGTTACTAGTGGAATTCCAAAATAATTTTCTGAACAGCTCAGTGGCCAATGGCAGTCAAAAGAGCAGATATAATGTTCAAAAGTATTAGGAAGGAAACACACAGCAAAATAGAAAACATCATAAAACCAGAGTGCTCACATCTTGAATCTCTCACACAAAGCTCAGTAGCAGCCTCAGGAAAAAACAGGGCTCTTCAGCTCAGAAGAGATACGCCGGTGTCAAGAAAACAACAGAAGTCTACAGAATCAGGAAAGAGACTGCAAGAAGTGAACAGAGATTGACAGTTCACCGTTTCTCATGGTCAGAAAAACTTAACACCACCACGTTTTTAGCAGCAAGCATAAAACAACAAAAACACTTTCTCTGAAAATGCATAATTAACTTGTGGAACTCATCACTACAGAAACTCAAAGCATATACATGTTCAGATTAAAGCAAGTTCATGCAGGACAGCACTAAACACAACGTTTTGGATGTATCGTCCATCCTATCAAAAGCAGTATTTGCTCTCTTTCTCCTACACTCATTAACTGTCTGCTGCCAGTGCCTGTTAGACACAGAACAGCAAGCCATGTTGTCTAACCCAATGTAGTGGCACTTACATACCTCTCGCTCTTCTCTGCCAGTCCCAATGTGAGTGTTCTTCAAGCTGTCATATGAGACTCTTGTTCGCCTGTCCAGCCCCAAAAGTGTTTGCTTCTGAGTAGCTATTGTCTTTTAAGTCTCATTAGTCAGACCAAAATACTGCCAAATTAATTACACTCATCATAGCTAATTATTTTATTTAAAAATTGCAGATGAAGAAGAAGTTGCAAAGATGGAGATTCCAGCTACCAAGACATGCAAGATACTCTTTGCTCCTGACGATCAAAAGCAGACGCAATACTGGCAAATAAGACAGTCTTTGAGCATCAATAAACAAGACAAGCTAAGAACAAAAAGAGCTGATGTCCAGTGCTGCAAGGATTTGGCAGTGTTCTTGTCTTCTGTTTATAGAAAGCATAATGGCAGCATACAGCCCTTTCAGGGACTGAACAGAGGATTTATGCACTGTCTGCACTATATAAACCTGCTTGATGTGCCACTTAGCTTTTACAATGCCTTGCAAAACCCAGAGGAAAAACATAAACATAGATCTTACACCTTCTCCCTCCCCAAAGTATTCTTGCAAATGACAAAAATCTGATGTATCTATCTTGCTTGTTCCCCACAAAACTAATGCTTCAAACTAGAGTAGAAAATAGAAGTGGAACAGGGCAACCCTAAATTTGGATTCTTTTTTCATGTACAAATAACTGAAGGTGAAAGTCAGGCATATAAGCATTTAACTAGTTAATCCTGAATACTGAGATACTTTTAGATCTTTTAAATTATTTACAGGCCTAAAAGGGTGGTCAAACATGAAAAATATGTCCAATTATTAAGAATAAAAATAAAATAAAAAATAGATCATGCTTACTTTCCTAAAAATATCTACAGTACTAAACACACATTCAGCAAGAGCAAATGCCTGAATCTACAAGCACCCAAGCAGTGCTTACACTAAAAGCTCTCACTCTTTGAATCCCCATTCATTTTTCCCAAATGTAACTTTTAGATTATATTTTCAAATCAAGGAAAGTGTGAAAGTGTGTCTGAAATTGCTTACTCTCCTACCTGCTTCTTTTAAAACAGAATGAGAAAAAAGAAAAAAACTTTTTTTTTTTTATCATCAAGCAATTTCATTCATTGCTCATGACCATTAACAGCAAATTATAATCAGGATAATCAAATCTTGTGCTTCGGGGTATGAGCTGATCACCATAGGAGCTGGGAAGAAATTTTCTCCCATCTGCTGCACTGCGCAGTTGCATTGGTGCATTGTTGGTACAATGGAAAGTCCACCTTATGTGAATGCTGGTGGCAGAATATAAGGCTTTGAATGCTAAAAATGTCAGAATGACAAATTCTATGTGATTGATGCGAAATCCCTTAAAGCCTTCCTACTGCTGCCAGATTCTGCTGCTCTGCTATGTGCATGGACCACGAGACCAGTGAGTCTACGACTTCCAGGATAGTCTAGACAGTACAGCTACAGCAAGGCAGACAGAAATAGAGAAGAATCTCTTTCCTACAAACTCTGAATTTTAATTTTTCCCCTTGTAAACAGGTCCTTAGCTGATTAATCTTACCCCCAGCAAATATAATTTGATTTTACTGTAGCCATATATGTAAACATAATATGAGAAAATCATGGCATTAACATTATTAACTACTAACAAAATTATATTCCTCAAGCAAGAGCTGGAACATAACTTAATTTAATCTAATACATTCCATGCACAGAGACACACACAGACACACATATACACACTCACACCAAAATAACATTAATTTAAACATCATGTGTCTGAAATCCACAAATCTGAGGTCAGTATATATAAGACTGAAAGCTGCACTTAAACAGGATTTCTCTGACATTCTATCATACTTGTCTATTACCACAGGACAACGGCAAAACCTGAAATAAGGAGGAACTTACATGTCAATATCCCACACAAAATAGCAAACTAAAACTAGGAGTTTGCTGTCTATGTAGGAGTGATACCAGCAATAGCTATAGTCCAACCCAGTACTATAAATATTTAAGTGCCAGCCTGAGATCCCATCTCCTGACATTGCTGTCCACAGAATTAGCAGGACACACGGGTGTGCAAAGCAGTGCTTTGCAGATCCCTAAGCCAGTCACCCCGCTGTGAGTGCACAGGAGGTGGAATCTGCCCTCTCGCTTAACTGCGAGTGTTATACCTGTACAGGTCCCAAGAACCACCAAAGATGTCAGAATGAAAGGGGTTTTGAGTTGGTGACCAAAATCCTTGTTAAAATACTGTGTAAGGTAACATACTTCTATTAAGCACAGATAGAGAAGCCTTACTACTGGCTTAGTGATCCTTCTTACGGACAACACTTTCTGCTAGGAAGCTCTAGCTTATCTGAGTCAATATCATGGGGACAAAGCTGAGTGTTGGAGTTGGTCAGTGCCATTAGTGTTGCTAAATACAGGGTTGGACCTATCACGTAAATATGCATAGTAAATTTGAGACAAAAGTTACAAGAGCATGTCTCTAAAGAAGTTGCTGAAATCTGTGAGATTGCTGCACAGTGTCTTTGAGATACACATTCAAGCAGTTGACCACGAAATACCCGATCTGTAAAGCTTTTCGTGCCTAAATATTCACATTCTCTCTCTTTCTCTCTGTAGAAGTGTTCACAGAAAATTGTGGGTTTATGTATGTATCAAAATACTTTCCCTTTGTATCTGCAAGACTAGAAAACCCATAAAAAAATTATATTATTGTCCACATTTACTCGAATGGTACCAGGACAGGAGGTGGAAGAAAACAGGTATGTCATGGAAATCTTGGCATCTGAGTGACTATCCCAGCTTTTGAAACAGCAACAGAAACACATCCTTCTAATTAGAAATGATTGTTTCAAGAAAAACAGTATATGCACTCAAAAACAATGTTTCAGGTAGTTCACTTAATATTACACAAATATGCTTTGTACTAAAGTTTTTTTTAATAAAAGTGAAATTCAAAAAACAGTTTAGGTATGTGCATGTATAAGTAAAGCAGTGTGTGTGGGTGTGGGTATGTAAATACTATATACCCAGATGCAAACCCTCAATGCATTAAATAAACTTCAGCTCTATACCTTAGTACTCAATTCTGAGTCTGGTTACCTTCCGGATTGCTAAGTCTTTCTAAATTAGAACAAGCAATTTCTCTTTGTTTTACCTAATATTTGAAAATGGCAAAAAAGTCCCATGGGTCACTGAAAATTATCCCTTCATTCCTGCCGCCTGTTTCAAGTCAGTCAAAACATTCCAGACTTCAAAAGGGGGCTTTGCCTGCTTAGGCCATTTTGGTGTCCTTCTATGGTTGGCCTATGAGGGATTGGTTATTTGGATAAATTAGTTTGTGGAGCCTGCTGGCCTTCTAGAAGACCTCAGTGTCTGACTGCAAATTAGTTCTACCGAACATGTAGAAATCCCTGGGCAGACGAGAAGAAATAAATGGTGATAAAATCTAATACTACAATGTTTGTAATGTGATTTTATTCTGCTCTGTAGCTTGTAAGCAAAGCTAATGTTGAATTAAAAATTTTCAAATATTAAAATGTCCATGAAAGCACAATATCAGATCAGTATCCGAGTCACAGCAGAGAAGGCTGGATGCCAACTTTAAAGTTAAGCTTCCAGCAGGAATCTTTTACAAGAACAAACAAAAAAACCTCCTGGTTTTCCACAAAATCAAGTAGGTATTTACATTACGGATGCACCCCTGCTTAAGCCAGGAAGTCACACAGTTGAATTCGGCTGGAGCTTGGGCTGTGAATAAACTGCTATGCAGTCTTTTAGTGCATAGTTGTACAACTGCCTAAGGAGAGTTTATCCTTAAGGAAGAGAAGTCAGAGAGCCAAAACTAACAAACATGGCTCCTCGAGCGGAACAATGGTCCAGAAAACCTAGTAAAAAAGAAAATAAACTTCACTGGCAGTTTACTTTTTACTGTTAAGGGCTAAGCTACAACTTCATCAAGACTTTCAAGAAGACACTTCAGGCAGAACAGCAGAACAGTATGCACACTGCACACTTACATGGTGGCTAGAAAGGGACAGACGGACTGCGTATTTCTTATATACCCCTTTTTATAAGGTGATCTAAAAATACCTCATGCCATAACAACAAAAAAGTTCCACCTCTCTGATGAAAAAAGAATTTGTAACTAGGATGAGTGGTGGTTCCCAGCGAAACCCCTGCAAGGTCTCTGTCCTGCTCCTAAAACCAGGACCATAAGGTCAACAATGTGTGTGTGTAAAACACACTAAGAGTTACACTGACAGTGGGATTAGTTTCCGGTTTCATTGGCAGAAAATTACAAATGCTCATTAAAAATAATTGCTACAACGAGAGCTGTCTTTAGGCTTTGGTTCTGCAAGGATGAATATGCCTGACACTACAAGCTGTGGTAGCAGCACCTCCGTCAGTGCTGCAAGCATTGTTGCCTATGGCACTGAAGAGTTTCTGCCACCAATTAGGAAAATTTCATTTTAAGTAACAAGAATTCGTCCGTGTTGTTACTGCAAACACAGCTGAATGAAGAGTCTGTAGTGAATAACCTACGGTTTCCAAACTGTCCATACAATTTTCAGGAGTATTTTCACTGAAATGTTTTGAAAGAAAAAATTCTATCAATAGTTACTGGTCGAGCAGTTAGTATGGACCGCCTAGCAGCAGCTCTTTTCAATTTGGGGAACTTAAATACATCAGCTAGTTCCAGTTGTTCATTATTTTTGACACTTAGTGAGTGTAATAAGTGGGTTTTGTGGCTTATGTTTCCAATATCCTACCGATTGCAGATAGAGAGGGGAAGGGGAGTGGGAAGGGTGCAGGCCATTACATTTTATGGGCTCAGTTACAGATTGCAATTGCACGGTGCTTGTTGGCTATTGCCTTGCAGAGCTTTCCAAAAAGGAAGCCTGTCACACATTTCTTCAGGAGGGGGATGCAGAAGGGAGTACAGTGCTGTGCCAGTCTTTCAGAGAAACTGAGGCAGCACTGATATACGTGACTTTCACAGGTAACAATCCTATGAGTTTTCAACCAAAGGTTAAGTACTTGCATTTTCACCCAGTTTCCTCACAGACTTTGTTCCCTAATGTGACAGGCAGGTAACGTGAGCATGAAAAACATGTCACTGATGATGCTGTTCGAACCTAGAGGTCACACCTGGCTGTCGCCAGCCATGCCCACAGTCACAGCCATGCCACCACCAAGGCAGTGGCCTCTGAAACCACTCGAGAGCTGTGCTGCCGGATCCTGGCTCGCCTTGAAACAAAATGAACTTTCTAGCCCTTCTGGTAGTGAAGATAACCTTGAAAATGTAAAGAGAGTGTAATCTGATGCCTCAGTAAGACTGCAAGGAGCTTGAAACAAAGACAGAGAGATGTGAACTGCCCCAGCCATCTCTCTCTGGGCCCCATGGACTCAGCATTTCTGTGGTCGTGGAGTCTGGCATTTTTCCAAGATTCCACAGAATCTCGCATGTTTGCTGCAAAATTCATTATTTTGCTGCAGCCAGGTGCTGGATGTTTTTTGGTTTGGATTTTTATTTCCCCCCTCCCCCTTTCTTGCTGAAACCAACTACTCACTCTGCGTCTTTCCATTAGCAGAGGTATGAGGTGAATTTTTGGTGCAAGTGCTGCTCTCTGGTACATGGCATGGGATATGCAGGACAGAAGTGTCCGGTGAGCAGCAGGAAGGAGAAAGAAGTTGGAAATATGCAGCCAGGCTGCCCAGAGCTGAGGTTTGGGGGCTGCAGGGGAAATCAGAGAAGATTAACTGCTAGAGTGGACCAAGAGTACCTCCTTTTTTGGCTCATTGGGTGCACACTGTTTGGAACTAACTTGACTGCTGAGGGCCTCCGAGTCTTCACTCTGTTTTCCAGATGGGCAAACTCCATCATCAAAAATCCTCAATGCTGAAAATACTTCTTGGTGTAAAATTTTGAAAAGAGAATTTTCAAGTATAAGCCTGTACAGGGTAGAAAGGAAAATTATTTTATGCTGTATAATAACTTTACGGAAGAAACACCTTCCAAAATATTGCCAAAATATTGGTTAAAACTGCCAATATTTATTTGTGAAAAATTTCCTGTGCTGAGTTTTGCAAATAAATAAGAACGATGCATTTTTAAAAAAAAACAATAGGCAAATCAAATGAAATAAAATACCTGCTGGCCTCTACAATGCCCTTTTTCTGAGTTTTTAAAAGTCATTCATTGACATGTTTGTCTATACCAAGCATATCATGATGAATCTTCTGATTATCAGTGTTTTTCATGTTTCTAGGGCTTTTAGAGGGTTTCTGGGACAATGGATTCATGCCAATGCCGAGTTTGGAACTGGTAGATTTAGCCTACCACACACTTGCAAGCCATGATAATTTTACATCAGTTTTTTGAAATCAATTTGTGTAAGATGTACTGTTATCCATTCTCAGTTTCCTTACAATCAGAATTTCTCTAACATCCAAAATGATGTTTTCATCTCAAAAGCAATTAAAACTAGAGGTGTTTTTTTCTTCTCAGGTATGCGTGAGCAGTGAGACTCATTGCAAATGACTGTCAGGCAGAAAAGCCCCCTCAGGCGGTGAAGAAACTCAAATGGAGATCGGAGCACCAGTAATCAAACCTGCCATGAGGGGCAACCCTATGTATAGCACCTTAAAGTGTAAGCATGTTCGTTATGTATCAGACTTTCACATCTCAGCAGCAAGCCAAATAATACTACTTTGTTGGTGGCTGCTCCAAAGTTAACCAAGAAGTACGTCCACAAAAAGTTCAGTGTGGAGAGTCTTTAAAAAGAAACAGGCCCCATCACTGAGGCAGCCCAGTTGCATGAATTTGTAACATCTTGGTTATCATCGAGACGCCTGCTTCACTGACAAATTGAAATCAAAAACTCATTATTAATAGAGAAATAAAAATAAAAAAACCCTGACCATTTTTTTTAGCTTGATAAAACAGGAGTGAACCATCTTTAATAGGTGCTTATAACACCAACAAACACACCTCAAAGTCTTTTTTGGACTTGGAAAGAAGCAGAGCATCAGTGAAATTCTCAGGCAGAATACAACACTGATATCATCTGTCTATCTAGCTTCAGATTTGTGTTCTGCTTCTTTCTCAAGCACCTAGTAAAAGAAAGGTAGGGACAGAAGTAGTGTTCAAGTTTGCAAGTGCAGGTTTCAAAGTCAGTTCCTACAGAATGCGAACCAAGCACAACAGTACCACTAGAACAATTTCTTCAGATGATGAAAGTGTTGCTTAGAGACTAAAATCCCCTCTCAGCTGTACAAGTGTAACAGAGAGCGGAATTGAGTTTACTGGGCTTATTATGGTATCCTCTGTACATGTCAACACTGACAGGTTGAATTCCTGTGTGCAACATCATCCTCTTCCCCAACAGAGAAATCTTGGCCAAAGACAGTGGTGAAGTACTTACTCATCTACTGTCTCACGTTGTTGTCTAAAAAAATTTTTTCATTTTCCTTTCATTTCTCCTCTCAGTACTTTCTCCATTGTTTATCTATCTCTGTCTTCCTAAAACTTTATACACTTTCATTTCTCAGTTGTTGGATAAAGCTCCTCCCTCATCCACATGTACCTGAAATTGCTTCCACTGCATAGTTTGCATAGGCCACTTTCATGATTAAATTACCTTTAAACTGGCATTTGTAGGGACATTTTCCTCTTTTCCTATGGACTAGCACCAGGTTTTAGAAGTCACTATATGTGTTTGGGATCTTAAATCCCAAAGAGGTTTTGAGTTCTGGGTTTTAATGACAGAGTGCTAATCTATCCCTCACCCTCTCTTTCTTTCTTTCTTTCTTTCTTGTATGTGCACATAAAGAACAAAATAAACAAAAACAGTGTTCGCACCATCATCTTTGCTTACACTGAGACTATTTTGTCTTCTGACTACTCCCTGTTGGCCAACTGGCTGTTGCAAATGCAGCAGCCTCTCCAGTTATGAATGAGTTCAAGTGAGACCTAATTGAAGGATTTGATTCCACGGTTTAATACCCAATTTTAAATGTATCCAATGACACTGCAGTCAGAAGAGTCACACCCTGCCCTGTGCCATGTACCTTTGAGCACTTCAGTCCTCGTCGTTTACAGAAGCCTTGTAGATGCAGCAGGTCTATTCAGCAGTTACTGAGTTAGATTTTGATAATCCTGATAGCATCCATGACTACGACCCACTTGGGTAACGTGAAGGGAAACTCTGAGCAGATGAAGTGTTTTACAGGCTCTCTGGACTAAGTGGTGAAAAGAAGGAATGGAACGAATAACCCCAACAGGAGGGCTGGTAGTGCCAAACCATGAACAAATATTTCCCTCAATACGCCTGTTATGTTAAGTGACAGTTACATTTGTCATTACATACAGCTCCAGCATACAATTACCCGGCTCAAACCCTCCACAGTACATGAAGCCCAGACTATGCTGGGCATACAGAGTGGAAGTATTGCAGTGGAAGTCACAGAAAATCCCGAAGGCATCAAGGAAAGGCTTTTCATGCACTGAAGAAAGCCTGACCCCAAATAAAATGTGGCGCTCGGGTGGTGCTGAAAGCTCTGGCACTGCAACTGCAAACAGGACCATCCCTGTTTAGCACCAGTCAGTAACCATGTTCACCCCTTCCTCTAGGAGTTAACTGGTCCTGTTCACACATTGCTGTAGCATGGATGGATAAATATCCAAATGTACATATAGAGACAAGACTGTGGAACAAATGAACACTGGAAACTAACCAAAGACATATTGCTTCAGAGAGTAAAAATTACACTAGACGTGAAACGTAACAAAAACATGCAACACAATAGGCTTAGTATTAGGTGCTTGTATTTTTCTACTCTGTTGCTACATGAAAAGCTAACACAAGCATCAGGGGAACTGAACATAGAATCACAGAATACAAGGGGAAGAGTGAGAGATAATGCAAATAAATAAAAATAAATAGAACAGAAAAAATGCAGGAAATAAATCTAATCAAATTTACTAAATAGTACTTCTTGTACTTATTTTACAACTGGTAAAAATAAGGCAATTTCAAGACGCACATTTTCTGTTAAACCATCCAGAATAAAAACATTTATGTAGCATTTTGATGTTCAGTGAGTGCCAAGAACGATATCACAAACTAAACTAACAAATCTAAAACACACACTAATCATTTGACCATGCATGAAACATTACTGTGTGTGATAGTTTGCAAAATTTCTTACTGTCATGACTTTATAAACAGGCATTTACAAGAAATAACAATGCTGTTATACTTTTTTTGCCACTGCTCTTAAGACTTTGCAGCTAGGAGTTCCACTGGCTTCTCCCAGAAGCAGTATTTGCATATATTCGCACAGATAAAGAGAAATAACTTCAAATAATGGGATGAAAACTCTCTAACAGATCAAAATGTTAACAACATAAATGCAGCAAGCCAAATATTTATTTGAGAGAGTAAGAGTCATCATTCTGTAATATAAATCACTGAAGACAAATATTTTTAAAACTATACCTAATTTTCTGTAGCTTTAGCATAAGCCTCCACCTCTCAATTAATTCATCACTTACTGCTTCTTCCAATCACTAAAAGTGCATGTATCTCTATAAGACTTTCATCCGCTTGGTTGCCACAAAAATAATTACCAATTTAAAAGCTGTAACTTTTTTTCTCAGGACTGACAAGTTGTTTACTTACAGACTTCCCATTTACTCCCTCAGGGTCTTCCATTGAAGATTTCTCCTTCCAAATTATATACGGGCTATTAGTTACAGTGAGGTTCAGACAGTCCTAGCACACACACACCTGTGGAAAAGACAGTACCACATCGTCGGATTAATTTGTTGGCACGAAACTAGGAGGCGGTCTTCACTTCTGCAACTTTCCATTAACTAACAAGTATTCACAAGTTGGGAGCAGTTGCCTTTGAAGAACTGAATCAGTCTTGAAAACAAATACATAGTTGAGCTGTTTACCACAAATCCACGCCAGCCAAGAGCAGGCAGCGAGAGCCCTGTTGTGCTCACTGTCGGCAGACAAATAAAAGGCAGCCAGGAACTCTTTTGCCGACACTGTTTCTGTGCCAACAACACATCTCTTCTTCTTTTGATTTTTTTTCTTTTAGGAAGCTCAGCCTCCCCTGATATCTATCAATGTCAATTGTACTTTAATGCTAAGAGGAAATAATAACAAAGAAATATGATTGTAGATTGAGCCAGGATAAAAAAGAAAATCCACAAAGTTTTCAAAACGTTGCCCTCAAGCTAAGGATATTTTTATACTAAATCTCTTCAAGTTTACATTAGGTCACAGTTCTATGCCCTATAAATTATAAATATGGGATGCTTTGTGTCCTGTCACCTTTGGAAATGGTGTTCTTTGATGTTAAAAATAACAGTGAAGTACTGAGATGAAAAAACAAAGGCTTACTCCCCAAATAAATATAAATCCAAACTATGGTTTCTTTCCATAGGCAATTTTCTTTAGTATAAAATGCTGTGAACTTCTTAAAATTCAGAACTGTTCACTGGAGTAATTAAAACAATACAGCTAAAACTGTCATTAGAAAAACTGGTGCTTTTTTAATGACATGGGGCAAATGCTGTCTGCTAAAGAATAATAAAAATGAAAATCTGGGGGGGTTAAGTGTGTGTGTGTGTGTGTGTGTATATATGATATATACCTTATATACACTGAAATGTGAATAGTACTTTGTTTTTCTATGACAGGTGAAGATCTGATGGTCTGAAGATATTCAATTCATCCTAAAACCACTCTGCATATGAAATACATATAATTTAGGGTCAGGATCCAAAACCTTATTCTGCATATTTCTACCTGAATAAGACTCTCACAAGAAAATAAAAAGTCCCTTCGAGCCCAGTTGTTTGGACACTATTTATTGCACACATTTGGCTACTTCTATAAAATCTAAGCATTAAGAAAGTGTTAACATGTTCACTCCACACCCTAAGGAAGATGCTAATATGAACCACACTTCTGCAATCCATCCACTCCCTTCTTTCTGGTTTACAATTGAGAGATCAAATCCAGTCCTGCTCCTGCTGAGAACAATGGCCAATCTGCAATATTTCTACGAAATCTGGTGCTCGTATTTGTTCTGACACCAGATTATAGGTTAGAAAATTACTCAAGGCTTTAAAAACTGACAATTAAAGTTAGGGAGGGGAAGGACAAGAAGTTCTACTAGTTAAAAAAAAAACTAAAAAATAGCAAAGAGCAGAAGAAAACAACTCTCTAACAATGCCCTGCTCCTAAGCAATGACTGACATCTGTTCCAAAAACTCTTTTATTGCAAATTTCAATAAACGGAGAAACCGCACAAACTGAAAGTCTGCAACTTCAGCAAGGGAATAAAATGGAGCCCTTTCTAATGGAAAAATATTCATAAGTCAATTGATGTAATGCTGGTGTGTGGATGACCTGACAGATTTTCAGATCAGCAGTGCTCTCTTTACTAATGGAAAGAAAACTTTACCAAGACTGGTAATTTTCTATTAAAGCCCAGATGGAAAAAGCATATATGTTTTACAATACATTGTAGTTCAAGCATAATTAGGCAATCCTACTTGCAGAAGCTGCTGCAGCAAACATTTCTCTCTCTGGGAGAGATTCCTACAACACACCACCATCAAAAGAGCCCAGTCTTGCATTTTCTGCTCTGGCATATGCTGCCCTGAAAGTAGCTGCAAAAGAGATTTACAAAAAGCTCCTATATACTCCTGAAACCCCCCCACTCCTTGGGGCAAAGACTTTTCTTTCTCAGCAGACACCAGAGACCTCTGGCAGCATAATCAAGCCAGCAGTAATGTGAGGGCTTAGACAGTAATACAGAACAGCTGATTTACAATGTAATTAAGTAATTTTAATTTTGAAAAATTCAACTTTTGAACAAGAGCAACTTAAGTTATCCTTATTCTAATTGTCATCTTGGGTTATTTTTAACTTTTAGTAAAGCTTTACAAAAGCTAATTAAATTCCCTTGAGTTGTTAATGTACCAAAAATTACATCTAAATTACGTGAAGTATCTATTACAGAGAAGTTGTTATATTCAAAATATGCCACTGAATATGAGCGGGACAAAAACCCAAATTATTGAAAAAGACAAGATCCAAATTGAAGGGAAGTCATGAAAGTACATATCCCGTTTTATTTTTCTCTATTACTCTGGAAGTCATTTGCTTGGTTAAATATTATTACTATTAAATACGCGATGGTAGCAGTTAAGAGTCCCACCAGCTAAAGAAGTACTATTGTACCGAGCATGATAACCAGCAGCCCTCTTTTCCAAACAGCTATTACCATTTTAAAGGGAATAAAAAACCACAAAGAAGTACAGAAAGTGGTTTACGGGGGATTTTTATTCCCTTCTTTCTGAAATGTTAGCCAACGCTGTGCAATTTTCCCCCCACACACGGATCTGAACGTGTGCCTCTGCCACCAGGCACAGGGCGGCTGCCAGTCACTCCCAGCCATGCTGCAGAGGTGGCCAAGAGCTTCAATAAGCTCCTTTGTCCTGGAAGGGCTGTCCCCATCTAAGCACCCTCCCGACAACCTGACAAAAGGGAGTGGCTGATTACCGGGGAAGAAGATGTTAAACACAGTCAGGCATACTGAGAAATAATCTCTTCGGCCTGGAAGGTACCAACGCAGGGTGATTTCTTGCACAGAGAGCACCAAACACGAGGGTGACCAGAAGGTAACTAGCTATGTCTGACCCCTGGCACCCAGACACCTACACTGAAGGACCAGGAGCCTAGTTTCTTGTGCTTGCTGAGCTGTTCTTCATAAAAACTTCGCATTTCCCAAGCAAGCCCCACTCTGTCACTAATATCCACATCTTGGAGCTGCCCCAGGGCTGCTGTAAAGCACCTTCAACTGCAGTGAGCCTCTGACAAAACTCACAGTGATCAGAAACAGCACTAGCACAGTATCTTGGGCTACCTTACTCTTTCCATCACCACAGAGAAGGAATTAAACTTTTTTTCCTGTTCCTGGGCCACCAGCAAAATCACTTCTGTCTTACAACTTCCCGGCTGATTACGCCATTGCAGTCTCCAAGATAAGGTCATTTTTAGTGTCATCAGTGGATACTGCTTTGTTCTTATTTTCTTATGCTTTCTCAGAAACTAGTAGAATTTGCTAGTAACACCTAGGCAAAATTGTAGCTCTCCAAAGCTGTTAGAAGAAAAAAACCAAACAACCCAAAACAAACCATAAAAGCCACAAGTACTTTATCGTTTGGTAGAGAAAACACTAAAGAGGTTATGAGGCTGGGTGAAATGGCCTTTATTTACCCTGTAGATGATAGCATGTGATATTTCACAGTTGATATTAGGGAACTTGATGGTTTTGGCTATATTCGGGACGTTTCCTTTTTAGTACTTTCTAAAGACTCACTACATTTGCTCCATTCCCAGGCAGGTCTCTCGCCCCCCACCCCTGCTTCCTTTTAAGGTGTTAAATTTGGCAGATAACCTGGGTAGCATTTAGAAAACAATTATTTCCAAATGCTGGGAAAGAAACTTGCCAAGTGTAACAGCTGAAAACCAAAAAAAAGGAAGAGGGAAATGTATTTTTTAAAAATGAAATTTAGAAGGGACCTTTCAGCAGCTTTATAAGTAATTAACTCCAGTGCTGTGACTGAAGACCACCTCTGATTCAGCCTGGAACATCCACAGATGCAATACAGCATCCTGCCTTCCAGAGAGCCTCAGGGACACCAGCAAAACAGACAGGTGTCCAGATGTGCAGGACCTAACATGCACATCTGCTGGAAGACATCCCACACCAACTGCAGTGTTAACACTGACGTAGACACAGACTCTGGGGGTTTCCAAATCCCCAGACCTCTCTGTGGGTACACAGCGTGCAGGTAACACACTCTGCAACAGCACAAGAGGTAGGTCACCCCCTCTGCACCCCCTTAAGCGTCCATGTGCATCTCAACAGATCTTTTTTTCCATTACCATCAAGCAGAAATGCATGGTGTGTTCGGACTTGTGGCTGAAGTAAACTTGTGGGAAAGAGGGTTGAAAAAATTAAGTTTTATTGGTAAGCTTTCCTTTATATAAACACAGAACAAGGACTCCCATGTCCCAGACAGGCATGTTTAAAACCCATGGCATTTACACTCACTGTGATGTCTAGTTCAGCACCAAAGTAATCTCATTCTTTTTAAACCAGTAATAATAATAATAAGTCAACTATCCTTCTAGTGCTGCCCTCAACAACAGCCATAAGTGGACACAGAAGAGCAAGAACAGAACAAGCGTATGCAATTTCCCTGACATTTTCCCAGTTTCCTGCTATTTCAGTTCAGAGGGTTTCCTGAGCCTGATGGAGTTCATCTGTCTAGCAACCCTCAGTACAGCTCTCTCAAGTACTTGCCTATTCTGCTCCTGAACCCATGCAGATATTTTTTTATTCTTAGCAATTCTGAAAATTCTTTTTTGGGGAGAATTACTAAACACTGAATAAATTTTCCTGGAATTATCTTAGATGCCGAGACCTCATTTCTGAAAGGTGAGGGTCAGCTCAGTGCCCATCGCTTTCCATGTACAGCTACAACCATTTTTTTACTCAAGATTTAGCGGCTTACATTTACCCTGCAGAATTTCATTTGTCATTTCATTGTCTAGTGACCTGTCTCATAAGGTCCTTGCGCAGTTCTTCACAGTCCACTCTCCTTGCTATTCACCTCAAGTGGAAGCAACCCAAAAAAATTATTGTGCCTGATTAGTGCAATTTTTCAGACTAAACTATTTGGAGAAAGTGGAGTGAGAATAGCAGAAAATTCCCACCTGAAGAAATAAAGAAAGGCAAAAGGTGTCGGCATGTTTTTAAGGGAATCTACTGATTTCAACAAGCTCAGAAGAGCTTTCTGTTCTCCCAGTGTTGGAAGAGATGGTCACATACAAAGAAAACTCTCCTGAGGTGGAGAAAGAAACCTGACAATGTAGTGTTCAAAAGTCCCAGAGTACCTGGGAAAGGTATGACAGGAGATCTGAAAAAAAACAGGTAAATAATTTGCCATTACTTTTACAGGTTCTAGAAGTGAAATATAACTGTTGCAAAACCTGTCTTGATGAAGTCTTTGTGTTCCTGCATCCAATGGTCAGGAATGGTTTAAACTGTGAAAAGGAATGAGGACCTGGTGAGTATGTGCATCAGGTGTGAAACCTGGTGCCTGCGAAGGCCAGATTTCTGAGTGCAATCTCCCTGGCACAGGCACCCAACAGGATGCCTCTTTCGGGAAGCTCCATTGAAGGCTAAAGTGGGATACACACACACACACGTATAAAAATTTAAAGCAATAATACTGTTCTAAAAGCAGAGCCCTCCAAACATAGCAAAAGATCACATTTTTCATTGAATACTGAATACATGTGAAAATTAAACTGTAGCACAATGTTAAAATTATACTGGCAACTTGCTTGCCAGAATTTCTTTTTCAAATTACTTGCAAAATTAATACAATGTTTAAACTACCCAGTGGAATCAATTTTATTGGTATCTGAAAAGTAGGTTGAAACTATTCAGCAAAGAAACATGTTAAGAGTTTAAGACAGGAAATATAGAATATTTTCAAGGTAAAAATGTAAAGGAATATTATGCTTTTTAAAATTAATAAAATTACCATTTATAAGGTGAACTCTGCCTCAAACAAGGATTAAACACCTTTGCTCTTAGCATTCCTTGGGATCTTTATCATCAAAAAGTTACAATTTCCCCAGTTTTATTTATGTACCATTAACAAAGAACAAAACCAGAATGCAACTGCCTATTCCTTTGTTGCGATCTCTTTGAGCAATAAATCTGCTTTCTGCTTTTTATGTGTCAAGCACACTACAAAAGTGAGGGGATCCACAGATTAACGGTATTAGACTAAGTGTCAAGGTTAATAAAGAATATTAAATACATACAAGAAAAAATGTTGAGCTACAAATCATAACATGCAACTGGAATACTTACCCACTTCAGGAAAGAAGTGTAAGATGCTTTACAAACAAAGCTTTCTTTCAACCCGTGTGGTTCTGTACAACATTTCTAATGAGCAGTAATTACATATGTGCTTTAAGAAGCCTTTCTACACCTATTATAATTTTAGATTAAAGGTAGGGCATTACTTATTATTTTACAAGAGCTTTTAAAGTACTTTGTAAAATATATGCAGTCCATAAAAGTTTGTGGTCTAACAACAAACAACTGTACTGCTTCTGCAGAATTCAGTGCAAACAAGTAAAAGTTTTCTAGTTATAATTAATACAAGTCATATGCAAAGGTTTAAAGGTTTACACAGAGCAACTAAAGTAATTTTCCTCTCAGTTAAAGGTTTTAGTTTAACGATTTTTTTAACTTTTATTCATTTTTTAAATAAATCAGATACATTTGAATCTGAAATTCTAACAACCTTCATTAAAGCCTAGGCTTCCCTCAAGCTGGCAAAAGCATTCAAGGAAGAAACAGCTCCAGCAGTATTTTCAGCAGTGGGAGCCACAGCATCCCAGAGAGCAGAAAAATACATCCAAATAGGTCACAGAAAGCATGGTTGCAAGTGAGTCATCCTGGCTATGGAAAGCTAATGCTCAACTGGGATATGTACAGGCATAAGTTTTGGCATCCCCCAGTGTGGGGAAGCCCAGTGCAGGGTTAAGGTTAGTTGAAGCCCCACGCTCTGTGAGAACCACGAAATTGCCTCTGAACTCACCCTGCCCTTGAGAGCAGCGTAGATGCCCTTCTGTGGCACAGAGCCATGTCTCTAGTGTCTCTGCGCGACTGCCACTTCCAGATTTCACAACAGATTCACCACCAACCGAATGTGCATAGCAGTGACCTTCCTCACATCACCCTCACTAAGGTTAAGGGTGCTGCTCTCTTCTTTAATTACCACTCTGTCTCTCAAGGTCAACCAAAATTTTCGCTGGTAAATTCCAACATTTACATACCACAGGATGCATCTTATTTTCAATCTTTACAACAAATCAATACCTAAAAATATTTCTGCTTTTCATCATGCAGTAATGAAAGAAATAGGTATGAATTTCACCAGTAGGTGTAAGTAGTCTATTTTCTTCATTTAGACTCATCTATGAGAACAGAATCTCATCCATTCTGTTAAGTCCAAATGATAGAGCACGAATGGTCCTAAGACTGAGAAAACTAGAAGTCTGTATGACTGAAAATCTGTCAATGTGAGATCCAATGGGAAGTTTAAAGGCACCCTATCAGCTTAAGCACCTATAGCCATTTACATTTATTTGTTTGTCTGTTTATACTGCAAGCACCGTTATGAATTACAGTAAACACTGAGCTGCACCTTTAGTCACCTAAATACTATGATGACCATGAATACCATGGTGACCAGAAATACCTTCAATTCACTAACCGAAAGTTAATTTTGAGGCAGAAGCATTCTGTATTTATGTAATAACGATGCCAGCTTTCCTTCACATTTCTGTGCTATATCCTCAAGCTGCTGCCTCTCAGCGGGTAACTCCAGGCAAGGTGCTGCCCAGCTCCCCTTGGGGCCATCCCTGCTCTGAGTGGGTCAAAGGAGGAGGTACTGGTTGGGACCTCTCTCTCTTCTCTACCCGGCAGGCCATCCTTATGAAACTAAATCTCCACTAATAAATTCTTGCCAAATTTTGACAATTGGAATTGGAATATTACAGGGGAAGAGAAGGAAATTATTGTAAGAGCACTAATAGGACTCCCAGTTCTCTGGAAAATAATGCTAAAAAACATTTTAAAATACTGGTTTGTTCAACTGTGTCATACCTTTTGCTTGACAGATTACATGTTTTTCCTCTGATTTCTTCCAGACTGTGTGTTCATAAAAATTAATTCAGTAACTCATCATTCTTAACACAATAAAACCTGAAAACTTAAGGGTTTGGAACCTAGGTAAATAGGTTCTGCTTACATAACTACACAAAGATGCATTATGTGTTTTTTGTCAGCAAAAAATGCACCGAGTTTAGTCAAACAGTAGTATATAGTTTCAGTTCTCCATTCTCCAAACTGTATCTATCAAAGAGAATGAATTTTACATACATTTATGAAAAAATCAAAACAGACAAGAGCACAGCACCATTGAAGTTAATTCATTAAATCAATCTGTTCTCTAGCAACAGCCACACTTCTTACAAGTTTGCTAATCCTAATAGTCTTGTAATATTTTCACCATCACAGCTCCAAACAGAACTTGATTGTTATATATTACTGACTTTAGTAATATATTAAGTGTGAAAAACATAATAGACAATAGTTGTTATCCATAGAACATGATTTTTACAACTGTTATTAAAAAATAACGTTTCATTTATCAAATAATGTCATCGCTATTATAAATATTATTTCATAATAAAGGAGAAAGTGAAGAATGAACTACATCAACATTCTGAACATAATGTTTCCATTTCCTTTGCGAACAGTGTAACCTAAAAGATGAAGAAAATTTGAGTCACACAACACCATGCAATCCCCTTCAATATTCAGATGATAAAGAGCTCAAGCTATTGAACTAAGAAATTAAGTTCAGAAATGTCAGGAGTTACGCCAATTGCCTAAAGTGGCAGTAGGTGTGACTCACTATGGAAACATCATGGGAAGGACAGAGAAACAACTTCAAGTTGGAAAAGCTTTTAAAAGCATATGAAGTACCCAGCTGTGGCCTCCTTGATTTTAAGGACTTTACACACAATTTCCGTTCTTATAAATAAAAAGAGCTTTCTCCTAGCTCACTTCATTATAAGGGGAGCTGCAAAAATGCAGACCCACCTCAGAGGGTGGGAGTTCACCTCTGTGATTTTTCCAGGCAGCCCAGCACAGTGGGGGCCCTGGGCAGACTGGAGCACTCACTGTCTGCACTGCCCACACACCCATGGCTTGCCCTGGGTATGGGCAGCAGCTGCCCTCAGGAATTTGCCCCTGCAGGTGTCCCACCCAGGCAGCCACAGCTCACCATCACACCATCTAACCTGGGCAAATCTTTCTTGGTCCAACCACTAAAGCCTTTTCTTTGGTAGCTTGACCCATATCACAGAATTCAATGGTAAACTCATATTTTACTTCCTATGGCCATGCAGTGGGATTAGCATTAAAAGTGTCCAGACATTTGAGAAATCATTATCTTATGATGTTTGGTATATCAGATTAAACAGTCAAAGATAAAAAGAGTAAAAAGCCTCAAGCCTCTTAACTGAATTTAAACTCTTAATTTTGCATCACTCTCCCTCTCTCTAAATCTAGAAGGAAAGGTTATTTTGAGCAATAATATTTTTGGATTCTATAATTAAGTAATTGAATGAAAGAAACAAAGAAAATAACCTAAAATTGTCAATATACACAGGATGCAAGAGGCCTCAGTTTCTAGCTGACTTGTAGAAACTGTTCAAATGACCTTTGAAAAATTTACAATTCTTCTGCCAGAGCTCATCCCTCACCTTGCCCATAGTGACAGATTTTGCAGCACACGGAGGACAGAGCTATAAACACACAAAAGAGTGACTTGCTTCCTCCTTTTTCTCCCTACACTTTTTATGATTCAGTTTACATGGGAAGATGTACCTAATGAAGAAAATTAGGAATGAAACATCACACCTGGAATAAATAACAAAGCCATCAGGAAACAGTTTGGTTTGTATTTGTTTGTACTTGGTTTGTATTTAGATGGGTTATAAACATTTTTATTGATGTTATTACAATTTCTACAATTCTGAAGGCTGGTGAACCATTCAGAGAGAGCAGACCGTACATTTTAAAAGGTTGTTGAAGAACACATATACTCACATTTTACCTTACACTGAAATCTATGGTAAAATAAGGTGTATGTAAGCTAGAACAAAGGTTTGGGAGAAAATTATCCAGACTAGCCTTCAGAAGATATGCCAGCTACCTCCATGAGCTGCAGTCCTCAACTGGGGACATTTCAGTATATACTGCCCTTCTGTCTCTTACTTTCTGATGCAGCTGGACTACCTGCTCCATGACTACTCTGTGATCCTACAACTACCCTCATTATGGTTCATGCTTAAACAGCTTTTGGCAAAGAATGAACAGGTCTAATCTGGAAATTGTTTCATAGGGACTTTCCACACACCACTCTTTTTAAAGAACTTCTTACAGCACTGAATGACCATTTTCTTTTCTTATAACCATATTTTTATTTTAACGACTATGGAAAGTGTGAGTCTTCAAACGTAGCAACTGTCTGGTGCTACTGTTCACACTGCATTTTGCTAAAGCATATGTAGCCATAACAGTGTTTTGATACTAAAAGTCAACGGGAACTACTCTTTGTAATTCAAACACAACACTATGTTCCTAGGAGCCTAAAAGGAAAAAAAAAAAAAAGAGGGGGGGAAGCCCGATGTTATATTTTGATGTTATATTTTAATAATTGAAGAAAACTCTGACCTTTGATTTTGTGATAGAAAAACTGCCTATTTAATTAGTTTTAAAGAGCAGAGTATTTCCGGTGGGGAAAAAAAAACAAACAAACAACAAACCAAACAACAAACAACAAAACAACAAAACTTTAATTCCAAGACGAACAACACAGACTAAAACCATCTCAGAACTAGTCATATCCATCCATCTTTTTGCAGGGTGTAGGTGACGGCGGGAGAAATGAGAATCCCAGAAAGCTAGCTGAGGAAGAGTACACCTGTGGGTGCAGCCCTTCCCTGCCGCGATGCTCAGCACTCTCCTCACAAGGTGCTGGAATGCGGGAGCAGAGATGGGAGAGGACAGGAGAGCATCCGTCCTTCCCTCCTGCCTTCCCCCGACCCGCTGGAGGCAGTCAGCCAGCGGACTCCCGGCCGGGAGGCGGCCGCCCCAGCAGGACACCGCGACACTGGGGCGGTCGCGATCGGTGGGATCGCCGTCAGTGTCCCGGCATCGGCCGCCTTTCCCCGTCCGTCGGAGAAGGAGCTGCCCGCTCCTTGCCGGGGGCCCGGACACCTACCCTGACACTTGCCGTGCCCACCGCCGGGCATCCCCGGGAAAGAGGGTGACAGCGGACACGCTCACACCGCAGCCAGGTGACCGCAGATTTTTAACCTCTGGCAGCAAACACACGCGTTCAGCGCTGCCGGCGCGCCGCAGCGCCCGCCGGCCGGCACCGGAGGCTCCCGCGGCGCCGGTCCAGCCGCGCTCTGCCGCCCCTTCCCCTCCCACGCCGGAGCTCCCGCGGCCTCGCCCCTCCCTCCCGGCCGCCAGCCCCGCTGCGCGCCCCGCACCCGCCCGCGGCGGTGGGGCTGAGCCGGCACCTCCCGCCCGGCCCCGCCGCACCCACGTGTGCCGCTCCGCGCGGGGGCGGCGGACACGGCCCCGCCGGCTCGGCTCGGCACGGCTCGGCTCGGCTCTGCTCAGGACGGCACGGCACGACACGGCTCGGCTTGGCTCGGCTAAGCTCGGCTCGGCGCGCACTTACTCCGCGGGGCCTCGGGGGCGGCGTTGCGGGCCCGGCGGCTCCCCAGGAGCGGCGCCCGGCGGTAAGTTGCGAGGAGCGCGGAGCCGCGCTGGGCGGGGAGGGGTTTCGGGGAGGCGGCGGCGAGGAAACTTCCCTGGAGCGGCTGGACCGACCGACCGCCTCCTCCTCCTCTTCCTCCCCCTCCCGCCGCCGCCTCGCCCGGGGCAGCAGCGCGCCTGCCCGGCCGCGCCGCCCGCTGCCGCCGCTCTCGGTCCACGGAGAGCGCTCCCGGCCTCCCCCCATTCCCATCCCACTACCCTCCGCTTTTTAAAAAAAATTATTTTATTTTTAAGACTTAGTGTGTTGTTAGCGAGGAAAGGATGGGCCCTGAGGAATCCCAGCTTCCTGCGGCGCTGCCGGGACGTCAGGGACGGCTGCAGGTTACACATCCCCAAGCCCTGCTGGCGGCTCCGTCACTGCCTTGGCAGCGCCGGGGCGCAGGGCGGGCAGTCGAGAGGGTACCGGCAGCATCCCCTGGCCGCAGGGGCTTGTCTGACACCGCTCTTCACCGGGAAATCCATCGTTGCCTTCCTTGGCGAAGGCACAGAATGAATCAAGGTGTCAAGGACTGCATGAGAATGCTGCAGTGGGAGAAGCTGTGCTATGCATATGGCACCTGACCCCGGAAACCTCGGATCATCCGTAAAATCCGAGCTTGTATACATCCACCCCTCCTCATTAGCCATGAAGAGAGAAAGCACGGGTCAGATTCCTTGTGGCTTATACTCTAGGTACACCGCAGAACAATAGTAGAACATCCTCTTTGCTTCCCCATCCTGGAGACCTGAACTTAGAGCCTGCCTGAAGCACAGCCATCCTAGTATAACATAAATTAATGCCTTGCTCAGTTTGGCAACCTGACCCATATACAGAAACAAACATAGCTGCTGATTACTTTTTTTTTTTTTACTCATACTGTAATTATGAACACTGCAGCCCAGGCCTTCTCCTTCCTTTCTTCTTTCTTAAACTAGAACTAAAAAAAGGTTGCCATTTCTTCAAGCTCTTCCATTCCACTTCTTTTTCTTCAGTACATACTCTTCCACTGTCTCCTTTTCCAGCTCTTCTCAGTGTCCTTGTATGCCAATTTCAGAAAGTAAAAAACATATCTCCAGCTTTAGAGAAATTGAAATCATGTTCCCACGAGAATTTATGATCTTCCTTAACTTTATATATACAATCCATGCCATTTAAATCACTAGAATATCTAGATGTTTGTCCTAAGGACACAAATAACAAGGAATCCATTCTTACTTTTTAACAGTTTTAAGGGATTTTTTCCCCCACTTGTTCCTTCTCCAGTGTAATAGTCCTGTAAATTAAAGGATGAGAGTTAATTAGAATGTCATGCATGGGACCATGTACAAACAGACTAACAGAGATCGAGTCCACATTCTTTTGAACTTAAATTAATCCACTAGGCTGTATTTTGACTTGCCAAATATGGGATGTTTATATGTATGTATTTTTTTAAATTTTCATTATACTATTTCTGCTTCAATGTAATTTTAATATGTTAAACAGAGTTTACTCTAATTCCCACTAAATTCACCTTGACCTGTGACGATTGGAAATAATGGATTTTTATTCTGCAAGGAAGCAGATTAAATTGCCCTAACATACCTAAGGGGAGAATGTCATCTATGGGTTGTAAAAATTATGGTTCACAGGTTATAAGAAAGCCTCGAGAAAGGTGAAGTCATAGGTCCACTTGCTCCCTTCTAGTGGGATATAAAATGGAGAAAAGCATATGTGGATCCATAAAAATCTCTGGAAGCAAAGGAATATACCATCTCTGCAACGTACTTTGTCCTGGACTCCTGGGATAGACATGTGCAGCCTAAATTTTACATTGTACAGAGCAATTTCTTCAGAAATTTACAGTCTTTGACTGAACAAGTTGCTGACTATCCACTCTGTGATGAAGCTTTTCTTCAAAGTCTGGTGTAAGGCTAAGCATATGTCCAAATTCTGTCCTTTTTCACCTAGAAACCTTGTTGATATAAAAATTCAAAAATTCAAAAAAATTTCCTAGGCATTTACTAATTTTGAACAAGTAGTAGAGTATTCAAAAGTTATACACAAACCTAAAATATTTAAGGTCTCTGCTGAGCACACCTAAGTCCCCAGGGATGCTCTTATTTTTGGGTTGGGTATCTCAGAATAAAATGTGAACGTCAGTTCCAGTGTGAGGATGAATGCTGCACAGGCATATAAGAATACTGCCAATGCAGCCCCAAGGAGGACTGTGCTCTCATGAGAACCCTGAGCCTACTTACTGAAGTAAAAGAGCAGACCTTCTTCCTATAGGAAACCCTGGACACTAATGGTGATAAGTGATGTGGATTGCCTTAGATTTGGCTTTGCAGTGTTTCTGTTGGCTTTCCCCTTCTGCAGGATTTTGAGATACTACGTTGTGAGAAGAATCAAGTGAAGCCTATATAATTGTTGGGCACTGAGTAAAAAATCACCATAATTACCATTCCCAATAGGTGATTGATAAACATGGCTTATACATCAAAATGTTTAAAATAGCAGTCAGATTGCCATCCTGCTTCCTAGAGTCCAGTCTTGTGAGTTGTCAAGCATCTGCTATTGCCACTGGAGTAAAAGCAAGTTGTGAAAACTCCCTCCCACCCCGAGAGCTGTCGGGTCACCTACTGCCATTATCCCCTTATCTGGAATAGAAACCTCTGAAATCTTAGGTGGCTCATTCGACCTGTAGTGTCATCTAAAACCAGTGTGATTCTTCCTTATGTAACTAATGAATTTCAGTAGGAATAGTAAGAAAGCATATTAGGACTGACAGCTCAGAGCCCTGAAATTCGAAAGACCAATGCCTTTGAGAACTGACAGTAGCTCCAAGGTAAACAGTTTCTCTTCTGTTATTCTTTCAATCCTCAAAATAAGCACGTCTCCAGCTCTGAGAGCTCCTGGCAGGTATGATGAATGGCAAATCCTAATGAAGCCCATGGTTTGGCCAGAAGTGCTAGGACTTAGCACTCTGTACAAATTCTCATCTGAAACAGGAGTATCAGGAGCCAATTTCTTGAAGATAATTTATTCCAGACACTAGCTGGAATAAACAGCATTCTGTAACCTCCTCAGATATTTTGGCAGTAGGGAGCTGTCTTTACACTTCTTTCAATTAAGTGATCCAAATATGAAATTCATTGCTCAAGAACATAGCGTGGTTTTACAGACTCAAGGATTTGAGTTCATTACACATTGTTGTGTCCTATCGGTGTGGCATTTTCATTATGTGTCGGGTATGCTGTAGCATGCTGCTTACCTTGCCCTGAGGAGAAAAAAATTCTAGCACTTGGATTTAACTTTCTAGAACCAACTTAAAAATACATTCAGTTTCTAAAATATGTTTTACTTAAGTATTATACTAGAAAAGGAGTATAAAATGGGACCTCCTTCGTCAGTAGACATCCTTTTGTCTGCCTCAGAGTCTTTTCAGACTCCTTCAGTCACAGATGGGCATTTTGTTATGAACAAAAGCACTGCCAATGAGTATAAACCTGACTTTCCATGCAAAGAAGGACAAATAAAACTGAGCTTTTCAGTTACAGGGTCAGATGCCATCCACAGCTACATCTAGATGTAATTAAAAGCAAAATTTTTATTACTGTCAAAAAATGCAAGATTCAAATGGTGCATAATAGCTTCTAAAGGAACCTGAGACAGATGCTACTGGGATCCCATACAAACTGGCACCCATAATGCCACGTTGGCAACCACATGTGACCACAGACCTTCACCTACTCCTTTAGAAGATCCCAGGAGAAGACAAATAACAAATAGTCCATTCAAATATTAATCTGTCTCTTCTAACTCCTGATTATGTTTTCTTTAACTTCCCAAAAGAAAGCTTCATCTGTAATGTTTATGTTTTCAACACCTCCAATATTTATTGTTATCTTCCATGTGATATGATGATTTAAATATAGTTTTAAGTATTTCTCCCTCTGCTGTGCCGCTCATTCCCCCTTCCCCCCAAAACTCCATTACTTTGTCATTATCCCCTTGATAAGGAGGTACCTGAAACTAATGATAATGGAGGGAGATGCGAAAAGCAGCAACTTAGCATTGTGTGGAGGAGCAGATAAGGTATCTCCTGGATTCATAATCTGCTAATTGTGTGTCTGCAGATAGAAACTTCCCACAGTTCCCCAGGTCTCTGGTAGAAGTCCCTCAGACTTCCAGTGAGTTTTAAGCACTTTTCTTTCCAGTATCTGGAAATAATTTTTTAATGTTTTCTAAGATCTAATACTGTAGATGCTTGTGTTTGTAATTTTAATGAAACTACCCACCAAGCTATTTATGAATACATGGATTTATAGAAGTTTCTTTCATGAATAACTGGCTAAAACCAGATTACAAAGTAGATTATCAATGTAATCCTACTTTATATTTTAAACTGTCTGGTAATTTTAATTGTGCTTTAGCTCATTAAGATTTTAAAAATTAATATTCCATGTGTAGTGGAATAATACTCTTAGCTTTGCTCTCTCCACTACTGTAGATGAGGTTCTTCAGCAATAAAGGCCTGAAATGAGAAGCCTGTGTACAGAACACAGGTATGAATGGGAGGCCGAACCATTCAGAGTGACAATCCATTTGTTTAATGTCATATTCTACAAACATGGACTTGTGCATTACTTTACATGAGACCTCTTGAAAAAGTAGTTAAGTACAGTAACTATTGTAAATTTGGAACTGCATTTTGTCAGGTACAGAAGTTTAATTAAAGGTGTTTTAGTTTGGGATCTTGGAAAACCTGTATATATTTCATGTTCTTCATTTTCCTTTAGAACATTATGACTTGATTCAGCTCCTAGCAGTCCGAGAGGCTTGTCCATGTAATTTAACCACTTTGCTGACAATGTAAGTCTTGCTTATCTGTCATTACTATATCCTCACTAAGATCAATAAAGAAAATTTCTCAGTATATGCAGGAAACATTGTTTTTGTACCAGGGGGTTCAAATGTCTTCGAAGAAAATAATAATTCACAAGGCAAGTGTTTATTGTAATGATGAGAAAATAATAGTACTGCTTTAATGAATAAAATTATATGAAGGCATTGCAACACATTTCTGGCAAGTTAATAAGAGAAAGTATCATCCGTAGATATCTGGGGGAAAATGCTTGAATTTAAGATTACCTTCTCCGAGTTTGTTCAAGCCCCTTCTGAACACACGTTTGGAAATATTCGAGAAAGCGAATTTATTTTTAAAACAAACAAACAAACAAAAAAACCCAAACCAAACAAAAAACCTTAACGAAACGGCGAGTTTTAAGTAAATAGTATCCCACGATGAAATTTGACATTGCAGACGTGCTAGGAAGAAACCAGGGAGTGGGGAGAAGCGGTGCCTCCCGGCTGCAGCTGCCCCAGCCGAGCCGCGTTGGCCGCCCGCCCCACTCCGCCTCCGCGGGCCTGGGGCAGCGCGGACCGGGCTGGGGATGCTGAGCCCGGTGTTTTGAAACACTCCCCTCCCTGACTGCTTTGACGGGCTTGAGATCCCACAAGGGACACGGGGCCCCTGAGTGATGTTCCAAGGATCGTGGTAGACACCTACCCCGGAGCTCCGCCGCCCCGGCCCCCCGCAGCGAGGTTTTGGGGAAGCGGCTGGTGGGCAGGGACTGGGGCGCAACCATGCGTGAAATCACCCCCTTCCACCCACAGTGGGCCGACCCGCTGTCTCGCAAAGCGGACCTCCTGTAGCACCCTGGAAGTGCTCCTTCAACGCTACGTTCGGTCATTCGAATGGTTTCCTACAACCAAAAGAGGAAACTAGGAGGTCACATGGGGAAAAGAAACCCAAAAATCCCCAAGCCTGTTCGTTTGAAGATCGAGTCACTGCTCCCGCTTAATAACGTTCTAAAGGCGAGTAGCTCTGATCCCTTTGCTGTTTGCAGCGCTTGAAAGCAGCCATTGCCAATAGTCGCGTAAGGGCTTTGGAGTTCTGGAAATTGTCTTCGCAGGCATTAGTCAGTGTTTTAACAGGTCTCATTCTGGCTCGGTCTCTGAAAGATGTAAGCAAGCCAAAAATTTAACACTCTGCTGGGGCTCTAAAACGTTAGGTCCCTCCTCCGAGAGGGATTTCGATGTGAGGCCAACCGCGATGAGACGAATGAGTGAATATGTTCAAAATTACATTTTCGACAGTAATTCAGATCTACCGGGTCGTGTTTAAATGCAAAGTGGGACAGAAGTGGGGGCGGGGGGCTCAGTATGCAGGAAACATCACTGGGAAACCTGGAATGTAACAGCCAGGATCAAAAGTTAATGGCCTATTTGATGTGAAAAGTGAGCTGGGGATGCCGGAGAGCGGCAGCGAAAAGAGCCGGCCAGAAGCTCGCAGGGCGTCCTCGCAGCCGGGCCGCTCAAGCCCCATGCAAATAGCTAAACCAAAAAAGCAGCTCAGGTAGGAGCGCTCCTCCGTCGGGTTAGCCTTTAATCCGGTGAGTTTAACCTCCCGAGAGGGGCAGTGGGGTGGCTGAGCCGGCCCCGGCTCCACTGGAGATGAGCCCCGCGGCTCTCCGCGCCCGACACTGGCTGCCAGCCGCAAACTCGCGGACGGTCCCTCCGCCACCTTCCGCGCAAAGCCTGAGCAGTCGATGGGGGCTTCCATCCGTCTCTGCTTGCAGCACCGGGGTGACGCCGTGGGTTCCCCGGGACCTGCAATGGGGCGGTGCGCAGGAGGGCGCGGTGAGGCGGGATGGGGGGTGGCGTTGTGGGTGGCGTGGGACGGCGTGTAACGCCCCAAGGCGCAAAAGGGCTGGGGCTGTGAGCCCGGCCCGCAGACCCCCAGTGCTCTGGCCCACGAGGCAGCCCGTGCTGGGGAAAGCAGAGGGTTCTATCTGCGCCTGACATAGATGTACAGGTAAAAGTTTAGGAGGAGACGGTGCGCTCCTCTGGATTGGCAGGCCACGGTCAAAGCTCTCTAAAATTATAGACCGTCCTCCCACACAGCATCGAGCCATCTTGTTGTCGATAAAGCTAAGAAAAAATTATTAGCCTCTAGTAGCATTAGAATATTTCGTCCATGCCAGTTTGTTTAACAGTATTTTTCTAAAAATAACTCTGTCCCTTGTATGGCTCAGTTTCTCCGGCTTTAGCATACGTTTTGAATTAAAACTGTTGACAAGATTGTAACGAAAATACTGATTGATGCAAACATGCCCTGAAACAAATCCACACCTGATTCTGGTTCTCTGACTATGCTGATTAAAGCCAGCGCCCGCCTCCCCCAAGCCGGACGGGTGTCTCCAGCTTCCAGAGAAATTGTCTGTCGAGACGTAACGGTGACAGAAAGCAAGCGCACAGGGGGGATGTACCGAAAAACAGGGTTTGAAGCGCTTGGGGTTCTCCAAGTTGGTTCGAAGAGGCGCAGAGACAAACACATCGAATGCAATCTTTTTCTCCTTCTTGGTCTTCTCCCAACCCCCAGATATAGTCAACTGTTGAGAGAAGACTGAAGTTAGCCCATTGCCAGCGCTAGAATGAAAAGACTAAGGGAAGCCAAAAATGCCTGTGGTCTCCGTGAACTACATTAAATCACGGGGTGGCTATATTTAGGTGGATAATGAAACGCGTAAAACGGTAGATAAAAATCAGTTGCTATGGACTGTCTAGGATTTCGTGTGTTTTTATTAATTTTCATAGGAGATTTTAAGATTTACGTGATCTCCCCGTTCCAAGCAAAGCCCGCCCTCCTTACTGAGAGCTTGCGGCCGGCGGCGGGAAGTGCCGGGGGAGGTGTTCTGAGTCTCCCCGCCCGCCGCGGCCGCCCCGCTCCGCGCTCTACCTGGGGCTAGCCCGGCCCTGCCCCGCTCCGGCCCGGCCGTTTTGCGTGCGCGGCTTGCGCTGCGGATGGAGCCGGAGGGAACCTGAGCTGCGGGGTGATGGCTGAGGAAAGCGGGTGGGGGAGGGGGATGACACCGGGGGGGCGCGTCAGTACTTCTGCTCGGGCCCTGGTGTCCCGGCTGCAGGTCAGCTCGGGGGGTACACCAGGGAGGTTTGGCCTCCACGGTTCAAGGAAAGCAAGGGGAAGATGCTGCCGCCGCCTCCGCACAACGTCACTGTTCACTGGTTGAGCAGGAGAAGAGCAGTCCAGATCTCAACTGCAGAGCAGCTGCCCTTTCAGCCTTCCCCTTTCCCAGTTCAGCGCCCCCACCATGTCCTCTTGCCCCCGAGCCCCTGTTCCCCGTCCTAGGGTGCCGGCACCAGCGTTAGCACCAGCGGGGGCCACCGGGGCCGGGTAAACAGGAAAGTCCTGTTGGATTCCCAGGTGAATCTCCCCGCGCCGAGGGGAGGAGCGGTCGAGGCAGGAGCAAAGCACGGAGCGGGAGGTGGCCCCTCTCCCCCCGCCCACCACTGTGAGCGGGGGGGCGGGGACCGTCGCGGCCTTCCAGCCTCCGAGGGGACAGGGGGATCCCGCAGCTTCCCCCTGGGATCTGTGTTCTATCTTTTAACAGCTACACTTTGACGGTTTTTAAAAAAAAAAATCTTATTTTCAGTGAAATCACTATCACTGGGAATATGTGACCACAGAGCAGGGAAGGGACCGGAAAGCTGCGCTCACACGTGCAGGATTTGCAATGCGGCAGTCCCACAGCGGCGTTAGCCTACATCATAAGCAAAACTTAACCCCCACGCAGCAACCGCATCACTCACGGCTGGCAGCACCGCCATCCCCTCCTCCTCGGCTCGCCAGCACCGTAGGGGCACCGACAACCTGTGGGCACCCACGGGCGGCCCGGCGGGGCTGCGCGGGGGGGTCCGCGGGGCGAGCAGGTGTGGCCGGCTCTCAGGGGCCGCCGAGCCTGTGTGCCTCTGCGGGATTCACCAGCCGTGCATAGTCTGTTTTGGGTCTTTTCCCCCCGGGTTTTGATTGGTATTTGTTTTGATGTTGGTTTTGCTTTTTTCTTGTGGATGTTTGTTTGGTGTTTTTTTGTTTGGTTGGTTTTGTTTGGGGTTTTTTTTTTAACAGATTTTCAGGCGGCGCAGACAGCGGGGCTGCATCTCTCGCTTTGTCCCATGCCCAGACCAGCTACGTGCCAGCATCAGCCTGAGATCCCCTGCGCTACTCTCTGTGCCCGTTCTTACTTATATTATTTTATTTTTTTTTATTTCCCCTCCAGTGGTAATATATACACATAGATGTGCAGGATTATTTTCAGGTGGCCGATGCTCAGAACTTCAAATGGGTTAGCGAAACGGCATCACTATCTCCCCATGAGCTGGGCTTGCGTCACGGAGTTCGTCATCGGCTCGAATCCCAGCACCCTGCCTGCCGTACCTGTCCTGAAGGAGCAGTGAGGTCGGGGTGTCTTTATACCCCTGGTCGGGATGGAAGGCAGGCGCTTCTCCTCGCCGTACTCCCGGCCGTAAGCAGGCGGGGACTTAACCCGCCAAGGAAGGAAGTGACAGCACACCCAAGTGTTTCGTACCATGTAGATACTGTGTTCGCTGGCGGGTGATGGAGATACCTGCCAGATTAACAAATTCAGGTTGGGATCCAAAACTGTCTTCCTAAATGACACAGTGCAAGCAACTCAGATGGCTCCTGGGTTGCCATTCATCTTTACTGCTTTATAGAAATTAAGAGCTGTACGAATTTTACCAGAATCCCCGCTTTTTTTTTTTCCGTGCGTGCGCTGGTTTCTATTGGACGCTGCTGTGTACAAACGAGAGATAGAAAAGACGCTTTCTGTATCGGCCTGCGAGAACGGTATCAAATTGTCATTGGGGACAGGAATAAGGTCTGAGTTCAAGGGTGGGAGTTTTGCTTGCCAGACACTCGGAAGTGTGCAAGCCAGCCTCCCCCTCCTCCCTCCCCAAACCAACAGCGACACTAAACCCCGGATGCCAATAAACCTTAAAAAACCCAATACTGTTTGAGATCCGTCTCTAACAGAAGCACAGCTACAGCACACAGAACGCAGAAACATCCTTGTCTTCATCCCCCCGAAGGACGTTTGTCTTTGTACAAGAGCAAGAGAGAATCGTGCCCACAATGTACTCATCTAGTTCACTGTGTCCCTGCCGTGGCTGACTCCCCAAGTCCCTGCTGCTGGGGTAACAAATACTCCCTCAAAGTTGCCAAACAATACTCTTGAATACCTATAAAAGTAAAGGTGTAGAGCACTTAATTGCTGTGGTGCATTCCTACATTAGTATCAAGGCATATTTGTCCCTTCCCGATTTCCCTCTGACACCCATGAATGACTGGAGTGTGTGAGTGCATGTGCATCCTAGAATATGGTAACGTGGAAAATGCATTATTTCCTGAAATAATAAACAATCAGCTTATTCAAATAATCCGGCTTTTACTGTGTTCTGTGTGTGGAGGAGTGCTTACCTCAAGTCTACTCAGGTTTCTCAAGCATAAAAATTCAGCATTGCAAATCATCTAGCACAGGGGTTGAATTCTGCATATCTAGAAACAGACATGTACAGTGTTTCTAAAAGAAAAAAAAATTGTAGGATAAGTTATTAAAGAAAAATATAGCGAAGAGAAAAAAAAAAGGAAGAGAAGCAGAAATGGTATTGGAAAAGTTAGAAAGGAAACACTCTATCTTCTCACAGCGTCACTTGATGATACCATAAAGATGAGACCATTGTGCATTTTCTCAGGTTTTCGATATCCTACACACATACAATATTAGCAAGTTTCGACAGCTATTGCCAGGGCTCGAGTTGGTTTCTCTCAAGTGAAGAAATGCATCTTTAAGTGGGAAATCTGCCATTGGCTAACCACAGTCAGAGATGTCTGCTGGGATAAACAGCATTGTTAATTCCTTCAAGCTCCATCTGTGGAAATGATAAAGTGCAGCCATTATGGAAGACTGCAAGGTTAAATTAATTAGATTCTTCCATTATGCTGCAGTCTTCTGAAGATGATTGCTATTTTCCTCTTAAATGCCATTATTCCTAGGTCTATCTAGCAGCTGATGCAATTAAAGTGAACATAATGTAAATTTAACAACATAAATAACACTTTCCTCCACGTATGTTTGAATGGGGCACGCAGCGGCTATATCACAAGCTTCCACTTCCTCAGTAAACATCTGATGTAACCTTAAAAAAAATTCAAACAAACCAGTGTGTATTTGGATACTTTTCTTCGGCGAATTCTTGGATCAATACTTTTGTTTCATGTTTTCATGTTCTCAGTAATGTTAAGGGATCCAGTTACAAACTCTTGCCAGTAAGAAAGAAAATATGCCCCGCTGTGCACCCTCCTAAACACTTCTAAGAAATAGTGTTTTCTTTTCATTTGGAATGACAATTTTGTTTGTCTGCTTTGCCCCGGCGAGCGAGACTATAGATTATTAGTAGACACATTTAATTCCGGACCATAACGCAGGCGGCTGCGCCCAGGGGCCGACACACGCCCTCCCGCCGCAGCAGAGCCGGGAGGGGGCGAGGGCACCAGGGAAGGCATCCGGGGCCGGAGCCCACCGGGACCAGGGCGCTGCCTGCCGCTCTGCCTGCCTCCGCCGGGAGTCTCGGCCATGCCGCCAGCCCCGCCGCCCTCTCCCTTTTGGTTTATTTTATTTTATTTTATTTTATTTTATTTTATTTTATTTTATTTTATTTTATTTTATTTTATTTTATT
>JAWMRA010000078.1:118669674-118734457 GCA_035584735.1 Pseudotriccus pelzelni
TATTTTATTTTATTTTATTTTATTTTATTTTATTTTATTTTATTTTATTTTATTTTATTTTATTTTATTTTATTTATTTCTGTAAGGAGGAAGAGTGATTTCTCCAAGTCTTTGTAGTCCTTCATGGGTCATTATGGCTTAATGCAATTAACGTAACCTTTTGTAACCCAATATCAAGTACTTCCAGGACAAATCTTTAGACAGATCACTAATCGTAAAACAAGTTATGGTGTCTGGGAGTAAAAACGAAGCTATTTGCTGTTCCTGCTGATGCTTCAGCTTCTGCTCCTCTCTTCCCCCTTTAGCTCTCGCATCTTGCGTTTATAGGGTTTGTTGAAACATTGCTTCATGTAACTTTTTATTTTTTTTCAGGTTTTTTTTTTTTTTCAGTTTTCGTGACGAAGGCCGACGGTAGTACGTCGCAGGAGGAACACACCGCGGCTCTGGAGGCGAGAGTTTGCTCGCCGAGGTGAGGAGCATCCCCAGGCGGGACCGAGGGACGGGGAGGGGCGGGGGCGAGATCGGCCGGGTCCCCACTGCACCGCCGCTCCGCAGGTCGGGGGTGTGGCGGGGGCCGGGGCTGGGGACGCCCAGGCCTCCGGGAGCGGCAGGACATCCATCAGCAGCGACTCATCAAGCGGTGTGCCCGTCCCCCGGGCTAATTGCTTTTGCTTTTCTTTCAGTTAGGGCTGCCTCTTCCCCGCGCTGCCCCTCACCCCGGCTGGAAGCTGGGCAGCGGAGCGCTGGGCTGAGGGGAGGATAACAGAGAAACTGTAACACGTGCCGTTGCGTTCACAAACATATATATTCTCTCCCCATCCCTTGTAAAGCTTTCTGCAGCACGCAAAAATGAAATGGGTTTGGCTGTGAAGTTTATGTTTGACTAAATGACGAAAGGTGCTTCCTGGACTGCTCTTTGGTTCCTGCTGTGCCGCTCGGGAGTAAATCCAGGTGGGATATTTAAATTTGGTTCAAATGTCACATGGATCATTTATAGGTCGTTCAAGGTAGAACCACCACTTACCCCAAATTTAGACTTGTTGTGTGCCTATGAATATATTTCTGTACGTGACTGTTAGATAGATCATGTCCATGCAACCTACACAAACAGAGGCCCAGCTCAATGATGTGGTACCCAATACAAAAAGTGAAATGAAAAAAGCTGGGAGTCAATCATACAGGAATTCTGGTTCAGGGGAATTACACTTCAGTACTTAAACTATTAGATTCTGTTTGGATAGATTATTTAATCTACCACACACCATCTCTATACTTTAATTTTCCCAGTCATGTGTGCAAAATTGGTCTTGTCCTGATTTCATTTTTTCAGCCAAGTTTTTGTTTGTATTCCTTGTTACCCCCAAGGAAAGAAAATCCCTCCAGGGACCTGATAATGCAGGAAAATATTTTGGGTTGTCACAGGGTACTTGTTAAACTTGCTACATTTTATGAAGAAGTTCTTAAAATGTGTCATCTTTTACTGATTTGCACTGGCCTTTTTTATGTCAGGAACAGGAATTAGGTCACATACTCATTATAATGGTCTATTTTCCAAAAAGGATGTAACAAAGGTAATACTTAAAAGGTCCCAATTGCATGTTTTTGAGGTAAAAAACCCCAAAAGAATCATTGTAGCTTGTCTGTCTTTGGAGAGACTGACAGGTTTTCAAAGAAATCCTGCAGAATGCACAATGCATTCATCTTGTCTAGTTTAATAGAGGCAGAAAATGATTAGAGTGTGTTTTAATACTTGCTGTACATGTGACGTAGGAAGCCAAGCCTCAGAACAGTTTAAATGTTGATATACCCAGCTTGAAAAAGCTTGTCAAATAAATCAAACTGTTCTGGGGGCAAACCCATGTTGTTTTTAAACCACAGAGTGGGGCAGTGGGCGTGGTTACTCCCATGGTTGAATGGTGAATGTATAGATTTAAAATACATTTTGCCACACTGGTTTTCAGAGGATTGTTTTGGCCTCGTATTCCAATACCATGAGCCAAAACTCTGGTCAATGTTTTGACAACAGAGCCAGGAAAAACAAAAAAGGCTTACCCTGTGAAAAAGAAATGAAGATATAGTGAAGGAAAACAGTAGTCTCCCTGCCACTGCCTTACTCAATCCATATGTGGACTTAAACACAGGAAATACCCACCATTCACCGCAATCAAGCCAGGGGCTTGTGCATCAGAAAGTGCCTTGTGGAACTAATTGGACTTTATTAAGATTGTCATTGACATAGAAAAGCATTTTGAAATTTGAAGTCAGAACATTTAAAGAATACAGAAAAAAAGATAATTTGCTGCAAGCGTTAACATCTAAAAAAATATGTTTACAAAAACACTACAAATGTGCATTATTATGGCTTTTTATGTAAATTAATTATAATTTTGTGATGTTTGTGTTATTAAAGTCTTTATGCTTACTTTTCATCTAGAGTACTTCTGGCACAGAGCATGTTCCAGGATCATTTCAGAGTGGAAGAAAATCTGAACTTCACCAATTTAAAAGGATAATAAAGAATATGCATGGTGCCTTTCATACAGGCAAAGTTTACAGAGAAAACACAGCTACAAATAATAGGTCCTAGAGTGGTTTTTTGGTTCTTTTTTTTTCGTTTAAAGGTCTTAAATGAAAACTTGCTGTCCTTGCCAACAAGTATTTGGCAAAGTGTTTATTTTAGCACTTTATGCCAGATATCTCCTTGTGAGGTTTTGGTGATGTTTTTCCTGATCGCGTTTCTTTTTTTTTTTTTTTTTTTAATCTTGCTGTAGTGTTGCATTTAGCTTTTTAGCATGGTGAGTCACTATTAGACCTGACAAAACAATGCTGTGATTGCCAATTAAATTCAACCTCCGTGTAATTTTCATTGAATTCACACTCCTGTGAACTCCTGTGATCTTTACCTGTTTGATTTTTCTTTCTGGTGCTTTACATAAAATCAGGGAGACCATTTGTGCTTTTAATGGTACGGACTCTTTAGTACACTGCTGTAATGTGGATCAAGTCACTTGGCCTTCCAGATAGACGGGGAAGTATTTGAGACAGTGACGTGTTTTCCACAGTTTTCAAGTCATCAAACAGAGATGCTGTAGAGCTGTCTAGTAGAAATTATCAATTCCTCCACACCAGTCACACAGATACTATGGCAGGACTAGGGACAGATAACGTCAGTACTTTGCGTATTATCTCTTCCTGAAGTAATTTTGTTTTCATTGCTTGTCTCTTTGATCCTTTTTTTCCTGTTCAAATAGTATTTAATCCAAATCTCATGAAAATTTTTTTCATGAGAAAATTCTTCAAAAATTCCTATCTTTGAAAGATTTTCAAGGGCAAACCTGTTCACAGAGAGCAAGAATTGCAGTCATCATTTCCACATGTTGAAATCCAGCTGACTGAGATTTGGAATACAAATATCTTCAGCTCCTGAAGCTGCACATTCAAGCCTTACTTTTGTCTGAAGTGATTTTATCCCACTATATAAAACATAACGGCAGTGGAAGCTTGCTCTCTTTTGCAATTTCTTAAAAGCCCATTTTACCTTGCCTGGTTCACAAGCTCGAATGAGATATGGGATGCCTGAGAGTCACCATTCTAATTTATTTCCTGTTACTAGTGCTAAAATACACTGAGAGAGTACCCCAGCTCTCCCTCCAGAGTTGCTCTACAGATGACCACATCTTAATTCCAACTGCCAGTTATTCCTCTGTCTTAAGCAGCAGCCTTATCCTGATATTTTGCAACTTTTGCCGATTTGGGTTCAGATATTATGAACCATTCCTTGCATTTTGTGTGGTCTGTTTGGGGAAAGAGTGGGGAGAAAATCTGTGTGTAAATACAGAAAATGGGATGCCTTTATAGGCATGAGTCAAGTCTGATGTAATGCAAACACAATTGATTATTGTGTTGGTAGATGTCTACACCAAAGTGCATTTGGAGTACAATAGCCTATATGTTCAAATATATATTCAGAAAGTAACTGAATATGTAAGAAATCAAGAACAGACAAAACAATTATTTCCCTATATAATTAAGTTATTCATTCTCCATATACGATTCTTATTTTTTTTCAATAGGAAACAATGCATACTTATGAAGCTGATCTGAACAGAACCCAATCCATGCTTCCAACAACATTCCTATGGAAACAAAAACCAAAAAAGAGAATAAAATTTTGACATCTTGAGATCTGGACTATGGACAGATGCACTGTCATTAATTTTTAAAGATGAGAGCAAGGGACTATGAACACCAAGATCATATTCTGAGAGTTTGTATTACTGACTTTGGAGTGACAGCAAGCAAAAAACATCCCTGAAGGTCACTGTAATTAGATTTCTAAATCATCCATATCTTTTGCTGATGAAATGAACATCTTTGCATCTTTTTGAACTTACTTTGCAGCAGAATTTCCTTGGCCTCTTGCCCATTACAGGTCTCTGCAAAGCCAGTGTTTATACTGATCCATTTTCTTTTGCTTTTTTTTCCACCATAAACATATAAATGTACAAAATGGTGGCATTCTGTAAGGAAACAATAACAAAAACAGTAGAGAGATACTGAAACAGAAAAAGAAAGTAAAGAAATAAAGGGGGTAGTAAGAGGAGAGGCAGAGATAATGTATATGGGTGTAAATCTACTTCCTTAGACACTTGATGAAAACTATAAATTACTACATACATAACAGCAAAGTCTTTGCTAGATACATCTGCATCTCATCCACCGCATGCTGATTTGGTGTGTTGCACCTCTGTAGCATTTAATTGGAGCCATGGAGAGAGGCATGGAAAAGAGAAGGCAGATGCAGTAGCCAAATTGAAACTAGTTTGAAAGCATGAACTCTAGGGAAGATAATATTCTCAAAAATAGTAATTGATGTTTATCTGTGGCATCAGAATGCCAAAAGCAGTGAGGGCTGCCCTGAACCTACTGTGTCTTGGTCTTGGCATTAGCATGTAGGAGTTGAATTTCATTCCAAACCCTGGCACTGTCAATTATGTCCATGGACCAGCCTTTGAGCCTGCTTACTTTAAAGAAAAGTTTTTAACCCCCCAAAATTTTAACTAGGTTCACCGATGAGTAGTGTGAACACAGTGACACAGACTATTAAAAACAGTCTCTTTAGTTAATACATAGTATCAGTAAGAGCTGTAGAACCTAGAGTACGAATTAGACAAATACCAAAGACATTAAGATTTTTCTTACGGGCCATTGCAGAGTTCTTAAAATAGTCTTAAAATAATCATGTAATTGAATATTAAGTCTAAAATCAGTTAGGCAGTCTTGGGAAACACACTATTACAGATAAGTGATAGATCCTCAGCTGATGTAAACAGATGTGGTTCTATTGACGTGCTCCTCACACAGCTATGGGCTTATCTGCATAATAATCCACACACTGATAAGTGCTTTTTCCTCCCACTGGCCAAATGGCTCCCTAGGGTATTGTCCATCCTTTGGGGAGTTGAAGAATACCAAGCTCAAAGTGCATGTACTCTGAATTGAAGAAAATGTAGCTGTCAACATATATGTAAGTGTATTACTAGATCAAAATAAAAATAATCAAGTGTCTGTGCTACTATGTGTCTTTAGTGGAAAAAAAAAAAAGTGTTAATTTCCACATTACATTTTCTAATATTCCAGGATAAATGGCCCGGAAAAATCCAAACGTTGTAATTTTTAGCCATGTTTTCTCTCTCACTCTCTCTTCCCCACTACTCCCTTCGGTCTCTACAAAAATTCAGGCCAATTTCAACCACATTTGAGAGAGGAGGACAACTCCCAAACATAGTTAAGTTCCAATAGCTGCCATGAAAATTTGTGGTTGGATGGAAGAGAAAAACCGTATTTGTTCTTCCAGGTAACTTGGCCCCTGTTTGGCAAAGTCAGCTTTGCTTCTGCGTGGCAATGCCTGGATGCACAGCAAGCACTTGTGGCCATGCATCAGCCAGTTCACCCAGAGCTCTGGGACAGCTCTAGACTGCTCTCTCTCTTGCCAAAAGGGATTATCAAGTGGGGACGTGAGAGATGATTAGGGTTAATACAGTAGTAATATGCAAAGGATACAAGACACAAACATGTAGGGGATCAGGCTCTGTTAGCTACTCACAGAACAGCATTTTTAAAAAATACACCTAAGGTAGTTATTACATTTTTTTCCTAGACTTTGAATCTTGTGTTTATGAAGTATATAATCCTTGGATAATTTATCCCATTCAATAAATACTAGCATTCGATCATCATGATATGGCTCCTTCAATTAAGTCATTTAATTGAAACAGGATCTATGGTATTTCTACACCAATGCATGCAATGTTAGATTCTTTTAAAGGACAACACATTAAATTTCTCATAGCCTTTGCCACCAAGAACTTAAGTTAGCTTTACAATGCTTCTTATTATTTTGCACATGTATTTTGAACATTTCCAAATTAACAAGCAATTGATGTACTCACCATTTTTTATTCAAATGAAGAGTGTTTAAGAAATGACCCACTCGAAAAAGCAAAAAGGGAAAAAGGGGTCCTGGTAGTCATACAGTGTTAAGCTTTTAACTACTTTTTGCCTGTAGCTTTTGCTTTCACATAGGAAATCTGTAGCTGGCTTGGGGGCCGGACTACGCAGGTCCCCTGCACAGGCCAGAGGGAAGTTAAGTAAAGAAGCTTATGCTGGGAGCCCTGAATTGCTGCCTGGAGCAACCTCTCTTGTTCTGCTGACTATGTGAGAGTCAGAGAGACCTGATCCCCTGTTAGGCGCTACCTTCAAATGCCTTCAGATGGGTGACGTAAACAGCGGAGTGGATAAGGAGCTTGTTCAGACCCTGCTCTCAGCATGAGATAAACAGCCACAAGAATATAAGAAAAGGTTTTTTTTCCGCTTCAGGATGGACCTAAAGAGATGTAATTTCTCTCTGAGGGAAGAAAATTAGGATCCTCACTTACATTACAGCCATGCAACCTGCCATCACATCTCCTTCAGTGCCAGAGGAGCAGAAGTAGGGATGACCACATGCAGAGTGGACAGAGTGGGCTGCATCATTTTTTATCTCCTTTTTACTCCCTGTGTCAGGGGCTGCCCTTTCATATGCCTTTTCCTGCGCCGGTTTTCCTGTAGTGTTTTCTCCTTTTTCAAGGGGATTTCTCTTGTTGCTTCTCCATCGCTGCTTTTCCGTGGTCACTTGCTCCTTCAGACAACTGAGTTGCTTCCAACTCTCATTTTCTAATGGTCCTGGAGCCACTCTACTTACTTTATCCTATTCCTTTCACTGCCTCTCCTTTTCCTCTGTCCATTGGTGTCTTCTTAAGGCTTTCTTCTTTCATTGCTTTCTTTCTCCTTTTCTAACTTGTTCCTTGGCAACTTAATTCATTTTCATGGCTTGTTTTCTACCATCTCTAGGAGGGTGGCTACCAAGTTTAAGTTTCTGATCCTGTCAACTTCCTCCTTTTTTGTCTCTGGAATTCTCAGATTTCATCTCTCAAGTCTATCCAACATGCAATTGCCAACATGCAAGTGCCAACATTTTCTGGCTAGCTCGCATTGCAAGTTTCTCACTATTTAAGTGATAGAAAAAAAAAAGGCAAACTTTGGGTCTCCTTTCTCAAAAATGTGAAGGGGTTACTTCTATTCTTGGTGGCGTACCAGGTAATAAAGATAAACCTTACTTTATTCTGAAGTCAGACTAGACTGTATATATTTATATGTGGCTACTATGGTGATATTTTCAACAAATCATTATCATCCACACGGAATAATCTGTCAAATATGCAGGGATTTAAATATTTTACCACTAAGAATTGACTGTGCTTTTCTTAGTTTTATGTTGAAAATTCCACGTAGTTCTTAAAATAACACTTTCCCCTCCAATATATATTTTCCAAAGCTGTATTATTGTAAATTGCTATAAATGATCATCATTTGTGCGGTAGAAAAGGACATCAGTGGAAATGCTCATTCCTCCTGAGCAGCCTTTGTTTGAACTGGCAGAAGACAACCAAGATCCTTCTTCTACGTGCATTGTGCACGAGGACAGAGAAGAGATGGAGAGATCTCTTTGTCTAGTGGTGATTTCTATTTAAGTGAAGGGCCTTACAAGGCTGACACTAGGAAGGTGATGTCTCTCCACAGAATAATTGAAAATAGTTCCATCGAGTTTTGTGGGCTGTGACGAGCCACGGGCAGGATAGATAAGTCAGAGATAGGAAAACGGAGAGACACACAGTGGGGACAAGCAGATAGCGTGGATCAAACAGTTGTCATTTTGCTGCTGCTGCTGAGAACTGTCTACTGGCTCCAAAACGGAACAGCTGCATTTACATCTATGGTATGCTGCCACTGAACTACATAATGGAAGCTGTCTCTCTAACTTGAAAGAATATGAATTTCTCTGTGAAGATCATGCTAATTTATAGGTCTGATGACCTTTTGCTACAGTGTCAATTACTGGATGTGTACAGCCAAATGAGAGAGTGAAGGGATGTCACACACAGTGTGCTCTTGGGGTGCGGGGAAGATGAACAAAGAAGCAAAAGATGACAAAGCTATCCACAAATAAAAATGAGGAGGACAAAATTAAAACACACACTTCATTGGCTTTAAGGTACAGACAGAAGTATATTACTTTTTATTTTGTATTAATCCTTTCAATGAGCACCAGAAACAATAATTCTTTTGTCTGAATTGAAAGCTCTTATTTTCAGCTGCCAAAAATCCAAGATTTTTTTATTTTTTTAAAATCTCAGAGACCTGAAAACAATAAGTGTTCTTTTGCCTCAGATCCAGTTATGGAGAGCTGACATGCCAAAGTCATTCTTCTGTTTAGTAAGGATTTCTGCAGTGTTTGTCTTCCCATTGGGGATGTCATTAGAACTAGATACATATTATAATACATGTATAATAACTTCATCCGTTTGTTTCAATGATGGGTTTAAGACATATTTAATATCTTCCTGAAAACCTTGAAAATATGATGGCCTAAATTCTGGCCATGTATACAATGTTTTTATTTAATCTAACATCATAGAAATCAATTTTGTAGCTGTTTCATACAGACAAGAGGCTACCTTCCCTGCACATCCTCCATAATGCAGGACAACTGGAACAGAGGATGGACAGAAGGTTTTCAGTATGTATACATTGCCACTGCATTTAACCAGAGTGGCTGAACACAATGACTTCATCCATCCTGGCATGCCTGAAGCGTGACCTCAGCTCACTTTGGCTTCAGTTTGTGTTGAAGGTTCTTAGCAGGTGCTGGCAGCTCCGTGGATGTGACACAACATATATAGCTCTCTCTTCATCCAAGAGGCAGGATCAGTTTCATGCTGACCCTGCAAATTACATTTGCACTATGCAGAGTTTGTCCTGTTTTTGTTGTAGCTTGGATGATCTAAGTTTACAACCGAGTCAAGGTTTGTAAGGAGAGCTGGTATCTTTTACTAGAACTAACTGGAGCAACAAAGCAAAAAAAGAAACCCATGAGCTTCAAGAAACAAAGGTCTGTCTTGTCTGTCTCTAATGGCAAACCGAAATACTGAGGAGCCTGTGTTACTCTCCAGAGATGTGCCATCACCTGCCACTTTATCGTTATAGGTGTCATTTTTTTCCAGCACTCTTTCCACGCATTCGTAAAGACATTTTCCTGTCATGGGCACTCACAACAACACAGGGCAGTGATTTGAAACAAAGTTTTTTCATTTGTGCAGTCACACTCACAAATGTCTATTGCAATGATGAGTGTCAGATTTGAAGGGAAGTAGCTGTGTGCAGCAAGCAAGCCCATGTGGAAGCATCAGGGCTTCCTCTGTGAATCTATTTTTTGACGTTTTGCTTCAGTTGAAAGCTTGACTCTCAGCAAACCACCTGTTCATTACGCAATGCTTCTGTTTGTGCCAGGAGATCTTAATCTGCTCTGAAATCCAGTGCTGTGTTTTAATTCATATAAACGTCCTTCCATATGGCAAAATTAGTGCTGGTCAGAGAAGCTACGCATACAGTAGCAGGTAGTACAGGCTGCTATGAGCAGATCAGTGAAGCAAATCTGTTGCTCCTGAGGACCAGGCATGTGTCAGAAGGGGTTTGCTTTGGTCTAGCTTGTCACCGGGTCTGGGACCTGTTTGCTACCTGTTGGAGTGAACTGGGTGCAGTCCTGGAGCACATCTGGCTTAGTTTCATCCAAAAAATGTTTCTGGAATGTGCTCTTAGACCACTCTGTGCTGTGAACCAAAGCACAGGGAATGGGAAGAACCAGGATATTTGTTCAGAAATGCACTTCTGGTCTGACCTAAAGCAATATTACAGATTCCTCAGAAGTACACTGTCCTACAGTATAGTACAGCAGAAAGGCCACTGCCTTCAAGGTGCATGAGCACTTCTTCAGATTAACGTTGTATTTCCTTTTCTCAAGGCGGCACATATTCTTTCAGATGACTTTGGCTGTGGATAGACATTTCTGTTTCTGACATTAAAATAGCAATAATAAACACAGAAGTTATCTGTAGAAGTCAGCTTCTAGTGAATACATTCTAACACCACCAGGCAAATTTTATCCCTGAGGCTGGGTTACAATGCCACAGGCATGCAGAAACTTGACTAACCCAGAAGGTACTTTTTAAGAGAAGTCCTATTCAGACATAATATTTTTACTATCTATACAAAAGGAAATATTTTATTTTTAGTGTCTGGTGATGTAACAACAAGCTTTTAGTAGTAAACAAATGGGTGTGGTGCATTTGCTAAACTCCCTCCCCCCAAAACAACAAACAAACCAACGAACAAACCAATTCTAAAAAACAAAATACCCCCACCCCAGAAAAAAAATGCAAGAAGACTTTTAGAAGCCTGTACTAATAAGTTCAAGATAAGGGAGTGAGAAACAGTGGTATGAAAAATAAGGCTGACCATATTTACCCTAATAAGAGATGTTTTCATTTTTGTAGTGAAAGCAACATGCCTTAAAAGGTTAAAATGTTTAATTGTCTCACCATTGCTAGAGCATTTTAATCACCAGCCTAAATTAAAAATATAGAAAGTACTGAAAATACAATTCTTTCAATAAATGTGAAGAAAAACTAAGTGCCAAGTAACACATTAAAAAATTATTTTTTTGTCTGTACTGCTACAGTTGAGTATGGCTGTTGCTCAGTCTTGGCTAAAGACTTTCTTCTGAAACCATCCTATTAATTCTGGACAGCAGATGAGGTTATTTTCCAGCATGTGACTTTATTCAGATACTTTGGTGAAAATACTGTAAAACTTAACAAAAGGAAATTACGTTAGAAAGTTGGGGGGTTTGAGGAGGGAGATGATATTTGATTCTACTTGCTGATTCCACCTTAGGGTTTTTAAGGACAATGTATGGACACCGCAAGCCCGAAGAAGAAATTTTGCAAAGATTGCGATTATTTTGCACTTTTTTCAAGCAAATTCTGAAGGCCTTCTCCACACTCCTCAGTTTCAGCTGTGCACTGACTAGGCTGAATTGCAGGACTTGGCTTTAAGCACAGTTTGAACTACAAGAAGGTCTGGAGCAGACAGAAAAAAAAAGTACAATATGTGCCTGAACACATTGTAAAATAAGTAATGTAAACTATGAACATGGAAGAAGAAAACAGAAAGCAGATTTCCAATATCTTCATAAACCATAAAATATGTCCTACAAGTAAAATAAAATCCTTTGTCTATGCCAAGCATTACTCCATGGTTATTTTTCATTGCACTGTATCCATTTGCACGAGCCACTGACTCCTGTTTGTAGCCGTCCACTGGTCTAGACAGACAAACCTTTGGAGATCTATTCTTTTTGATGGATTTATCAGATTTCCAGCCCCATTTCCCCCTCTCTTTCTGATTTCTGCTCCTTTCTCACTGTTGTGCTGGCTGCAGCGTATTGCTGAGGTAGGTCCACATAACTAATCCTGTGGAATCAGGGTGAGCAGCTTCCTAACTTGTCTTCTCTTAGTCCTGTTTGAAGTGACTCCCTACCTTGTACTTATTATGATATGGAAAACTGCCTGCCTCTGCAGCAAATTTAAATCCTATATGGGGTACACAGTATGCTACTGCCGAGGAGCACAGGAAAGTAACTCCCTCAGACTTCTGTGCTCCAGCTCCTTAAATGAAATACCCATTCTTGCTGCGCATCTCTTCGTGCAGCATGTGCATTGCGTATCCAGCAAGGTTAATATTGCACACTATGAAAAACTTCATTGACATAAGATTGCTAAAAAAGGCTTTAATAAAGCAGTTTTCTAACACGGTAGTTTGTGTTTATTTTCAGAGTTCAAGAACACAGTGCTTTGGTAGTTCTGCAGTTCCGGATGTGTAAGGTATTTAAAAATCAATTCCAGAAACCAAGGCAGTTCTATCCAAGGTACATCAAGGGCTAAATTCCAGCCACACGTTCAGTATAAATAATGTAAAACCATCAGTCACATTTTATAGTAAGCAGAGTAAAATTGAAGAAGTAAAGACAAGCTAATAAAATAATTAATATTAGTGGAAAATAGCTGGTATAAAGTAACAAATACATTTCTGTAGACATACCACTTAACTCTAAAAAAATATATACATACATATATGATGGCTACAAACGAGCTTATGATTTTCTTCCAAAAGTATCTGAGCAGGAAGTAAAACATTTTCCCAGTGGATGAAATAACATTCATTTTTGCCAATCTAAGCAAGGCAGATTTAAATTTTATGTGTGTCCAACTGCTTGTTCCCCCTCAGCTAATAACCTGCCTGCTGGAAGCATTTCAAATGAAAAGGAGTTCACAGTTCCTAAGCCCAGCTCTGAATATATCTGCCATGCATGTAAACAAGTAAACCATTATGTTTCTTATTGAGATAAAGAATACCATGATAAGTGGGGACTTTTACCAAACAAAGGGCTTCCTATTGCGAGTGTGGATAATCTTCCAGAAAACCCTGTGTTTTGGCAAATCACACCAGATTAATCTATTAGGCATCTCCTTTCATCATCAAATTTCCGCTGCCTATCACAGTGGCTGCCTTATCAAGCACCCTTTACTCAATAGCGGGCCCATTCCTAGGATTTCAGGTGCTGGCCTTCCGTGCTCAGAAAACAGGTGTCCCCACTGTTTTCAGGCAGGAAAGGTCCCTGCACAGAAGCCTGGGAAAGGGCAGGGGTATCAGCTGCTGTTCTACCTGAAGGAACAGGTAACAGGAAACTGTTGATTCAATGGGCTGAACTTAATTGGCAAGCATTAGTCAGCACTGAGTGTTTTTTGTGAATTAAAAATCCTCATAAGAATTCTTCCCAACAAAAGTTTTGGAAGGGGGGGAAGATACATGCCCAGAGATGCCCTCCCAGGAGCAGTCAGTTCTTGTAACTCTATTTTCAGTGCTGCATTCTCTCAGTGTATTCCAGAAAATATGAGCTAGGAGCAGAGGGCAGAGTGTCAAGCTTTACGTGGTTACGTGTAGAGCCTGAGCTGTTAGGCAAATTGCCTATATTCAGGGGGAAATGGATTTCAAATCTCAACTAAAGGCTAATATTCCAAACCAATTAGTATGATGGATCAGGTTTTCAAGCTCCCTCTCAGTGCCTTCTCTGGCCAGGCTCTTTTTTTTTTTTCTCTTTGAATTAATGAAACTGGGCATATGGTTTCTGACCAGACCATTCATCTGTGAAACAGGGCCATATACTTGATCACCCAGCAATGTCACAATATAGAGCATATACAGAGTCAGGGGTATGAAGACTGACATTTTAAGGTTGACAGAGAAATGTGTTTTACAGGAGCCAGTAAACCCTTGCTCCTCTTATTTGACTTTCAGTGCTTATCTCTTCTCATCGAGGCAGCACCAAGCAGCTCTTGTCCTGGCGGGTGTCTCAGTACCTGCCTGCCTTTCCAGGCAGAAAGACCTTCATTCTCTGCTCCAAACCCTGCTCCTGAAAAATTGGCTTGCACAGACTTTGCTGTAATAAAATCAAGGCAGGCAGGAAGGCCAGCATAGTGACAGCAGGAAGAGCCCATCTGCTCTCAGCTCCTTGCTTTGACAGCAGGGCTGCTCAGAGCATCAGGATGAGCTCCCAGCTCTGCTTGGTGGGTAGGAAATATTTGATAAGCGCATGCCTGCCCTTCCGGGACTCCACAGCACAGGCTTTGTTTCATCTACAGATGATTAAATGGTCTACGGGGCAATTACGAACCAAAGGAAGGAATAGCCAGCTCTCTCCAGGTTTCCTCAATCAGCACGATTGAATTTCTCAAAGGAAGGCAGCAGTAGCAACTGCGGGCTCAATGACTTTTCCTGAAAAATGTTCTCCAGTTTAGGATTGAGCTTTCATTTAACTACTTGCTGTTTCATTTTATTAAGTGCAAATTGTGGCTTAATAGATTTACAGTTGCCATAAACTTCGGCATCATGAAAGCTGTCAGAGTGGCCAGTTGCACAGCATATTACTCAAGTGATGCTAGAGAGAGTGAAAAGTAAAAGCCAGGCACGAAGTCTGCAGAGCATTTCAACGGGTCTATGCACAGAGTTCTGAGAGGCAGAGAGAGACGAAACACAAGCAGTCACTTTCCTTTTGTTCCTCTCTTTTCTAGGAATTAGAGCAGAGGTGGAAGATTTCAGAAGTTTGTCTCCAAGTGAAAAATAGCTTATTTTTCCTTTTCAGACACAAATTTTATAAATCAGCTTTGCTAGACAGTGGTCACCTGGTCCAAAACACAGTTTTTGGTTATGTGGGTTTTTTTTTATCTTCAGTGTGCCCATTACACTGTAGCTGTGTTCTGCACTCATTATACTGTGTTTAGTTCCAGGTACATACCAGTAGACATACTGGAGGAAGTTCAGAGAGAAACATCAAGGCTGACTGAAGAGCAGGAGGGACAGAGTTCTGTGAGAAGATTTGAAAAATTAAATATGGGTGGTTTGGTTAAGCAGTGATGGGACAGTGGGCATGAGAGCCATCTCTGGACATTTTCCCTAGGACAAAGACCACAGGCTGTGCAATCTTTACCTCCAGGTTACACCAATGATTTATGGAAAACTGCTTGCCTTCCTAAATCTAAGTGAGAAGGGCTAAAGAGAGGAAAAGAAGATGAATTTTCACTTTGTGTATGGGGAATTTTTTTCCTTCTAAATAAAATGTCCTTTGGGAGGCTATTAATTTCGTAAGTCAGCAGCTTTTTCCACCAACCATAGATTTTTGGCGAATATCTAAGTCTCTCAGTGTGTTGCTAAAAAGGTGGTTCATTTACTCCACACGGCGTACTCAGGGATCTGTGTTACCCCCCAACCCAGCTATTTACAAAAAGAGCTTGGAGTCCCTGGGGAAGTTTGATGCTAGAATAAAGCAAGGCTGCTCCAGCTCTGTTCTGTTGCATCCCCTAAGCAAAGAACTCTCTCACGTAGGAGTATCAAGGTGAGGAAGAAAATGATCTGGTCTGCTAAGCAGGACATTTTCCCTCTTTGTACATGCAGGGGCATTTCACATCCTTGGCTTACATTAGCAGATATCTCCATATGCAAAGATGCACCTGAGATGTGAAAGCAGTAGAAAGGTAAACCATAAATTAAGGGGTGAACCTATTTTTGCCATTACTGCATTCTGAAAACTGTTTGCTTCATGGTCAAATATTCTGGGAAGCACCGAAATGTATGTGTGAACTATGCTGAATGATAACCACTATACCAGATGGTGATGTATCAGAGGACCTAACAATTATGTAAATAGTTTCTTAGTATAATGATCCTGTGTGAAACAAGTCTATTTATTTCAAAGCAAATTTAACAGAAAAATAACTGTGAAGTGCCTGTACTGGGAGAGTTAAATCGTACCCAGAATAAGTATTCAGATTGTTTTATCTTGTAAAAATGCCATGGACCTGCCATTGAGGAGACTTTTGCCCTTTCATCCTACCAGCACTGCTCAGGAGCCTGCAGCCTTACAAGACCACTGTACCCTGCAGCCCGCTCCCTCCTCTTTCCTGTCAACAGCCCTGCCCCATCCCATAATGTGGTGCGTGGATCACATTAGAGAGGCAGGAGCAGAATTATAACGTGTTGGGGTATATTCAGAGATGCACAAATCATTACCAGTAAAACCCAAACCGTCTCCAACAAACAGGGGAAGTGTATTTCCTAGACCTTCTTGTGGTCTAGCTGTTAAATTGTGCTTCAAGGGAAAGAAAAAATGCTTCTAAGCTAGTTTGCAGTTGACTTTGCAACACTGTCAGTCTGTGAAATGAAACCCATTTCTTCTAAACAAAGCTAAACTGTGTGCTTTCCTTGCCTTTGAACTGGAAAACACACCTTAATAGACACAACACACACGACTTTTTTTTCTCCCCACAGTTACTTCATGTGTAAATTCAATTCATTTGTTTCTGTAAAGTGGATCTTAACTCTGGGAATAGAAGATAAGGTTTTAAGGCTTTCAGTCCACTCTGCTAATTACAGTGTAAAACACTTTGTGTATTTGTAGTAAAAGAGAATTTTGAAATCACTTAAATAGCTCAGAAAATTGCCTAAATCTTCTTTACTCCATTGGCAAACGTCATATGTACAGATCATCAGAGGACTTAATGGTCACCAAGCTAACAGACAGCTGCCTGCACACTGTGGTGAGCGAGGCCATTTGTAATTCTCATTAACAGTTCTACCATTTTTGGTTGTATGAAAAGTGATAACACACTGATCTAACAGTCATTAAGAACTTTTTTCTTACTCCTCTAGGATTAATTTGCACTGACCCAGAATTCTCTATTTGCTTAACACAAGCAGTGGGCCACTTTGATGTTATCTGCTTCTATAAACAATAGTGTACAGTTCTCTCCTGGGCTAAAACAGCTCTTACTCTACTGAGAATTAGATGTATTAATCATTCTGAAGTCCAAGAGTGCATGATCATAAATTGTGCGCAGGGACCTCACTTAGCAACTCCCAAGACTCTCATTTATCAACATTTTTTTCCCTTCCTGGATATTTAGTGCGTAGGGAGTAATTTATTTCTGAGCCAGTTCTTTGTGATGTCTTTCATGTTGAAGTGAAGTTGGAAAACTTTCTGCAACAAATACAATTTTTCTTACTTCCTTAGTGTAAAAACAAAAATTATGGACCACAGCTACAGACTGTTTCCCTCAAGTGGTCAGAACAGAAAACACAGGCCAAGCTTCAATCACTGAGCTTGAAATTCAGTGAACCAGACACTGGTAACTGAAAATGAGGCAAACTGCACACTAAATATGCCTTTTCTTCGTTATTCAATTAGAGTTTTAAAAGTGTGGAGCCTTTTTAAAGCTAATACACACCTAACTTCTCTTACCTTTCTCAAACTCAGTTGCCAAAACATTATTAAGGTATAATTAAAGCAAGATGAAATCTTCAGAGAGCATTAACTTAGTTTATATTTTCCAAAAAAAGAAATGGCTACCAATGAGTGATGTTTTTGTCTTTACCATTTATTGGTCTTCTTCTCACCATCAAAACAGGGTACAAATCTGTCAAAAATGTAAGGATGAAAAATGCTGTTACATATCAGGTCAGAGCTGATGTGATACCATGTATTTCATACTTTTATTGCAGCCAGTAAGAGACTTTTATTTAAAGTCTGCCTTGAATTTCAAAATCCCCTTGCAAAAGGATACAAAGTCAGAGCATACAGAAATCAGGGACAGTGGCAGCAAAAACATTTTGAGTGAAAGGATGAAAACCTTGGGTCTTAGAATTAAGTTTTTTACCTACACGGCTCAATTTCTTCAGCTTTTGGGATTTTTCATTACCTAAACCAAAAGGGGGAAAATAAGCCCTGATTCAACTTTGTTTGAGAGGAGCATAAATGAAGTATCTTCACTGACTTACTGAGGAAAGTCCATATTCAAGTAATTTTTGATGAGAAAAGAATTTTGGCCCAACTCAGGCAGAATCAAATTCATGAGCACAGAAAGTTTTCTAACTTTTTTCCTAGTTTCATTCTGAGCGTAACTTCAATTTCAAAGCTCTCACTGTTTTATTGTAAACATGTGGTTTTAAAAGTACTGTACTGATCCAAAGTTAGCAGCATGAGTTTATTTTATATTAAGTACTTCAAAAATATATGAACATAAAATGCCAACAGAAACAACAAAAATATAAATAAATCACCATATTCAGCAGAAGTGCTTTAGTTCAACATGTAATAAAAAGTTTAAAACTTGTATGCCAGAGTGTTAACTGAAGGAGTTAGTAATTATTTTTTTCCTGTTGACAGTTTTGCTGCTGCAGCCAAAAGATTCTCAAAGGTTGTTAAAAAATAAAATGAAGGGGAAAAAAGACAGTGGAAAAATATTTATTTCCCCTGAAGAAATTCTGGCTTCTGTGATTTGGTATTCTTCTCAGCTTTTGAGAACATTTGTTTTAGTGAATGTGATTCTTACAGATGCTCTGCCTCTCTTTCCATAAATAAGTATTCAGGAGGTGTGATCTGTCCTCACCTAGAGCTGTGTAGTCTCACTGATGTTCATAAAAGCATGAGAGCAGTTGCTGCAAAAGCTCTTCAGACTTCAGAGGCTGCCCTAATTCTTCCTGGATTTCTAATTACAGAGGAGTTTTCTTCCAGATTCAGGGGGCAAAATTCAGCCAGCAGTGATGTGAGGCACCCTGACTGATTTAACCTAGTAAAACTATCAGTAATTACCCGTGGAAGAATTTTTCTTTATGACTGTGTACACATGTTGCATATGGACAGCAGCTAATGCCTATATGAGGTGATGAGCCAGAGCCACCTCAGTGTTATAAAACTCAGGGCATCCTTGTTGGTTTGGCTGATGTGTCATTTTGCAGGAGTAATGACTTCTTTTTTAACGCTGCCTCAGGAAACACTGCACCTCACTCCACAGACCACTGCAGATATGCTTACAGTGCAGTTAATCTCTAGCACATCTCTAGCTCATCTTTATTTTTAAAATGCTGTGGATAGATGCTTGACACAATCCTCAAGAGTTATTTTTGCATCACCCATACCCTAAGAACTGTACCCCTGACTGAAACAAAGGGAAATAGGGGCTTTCAAGTGCCTTCACTTTAATGGATGGTCAGTAGGCTTTTTGACTGCTCATTCTCTGCTCCTTTTTATGCTGCTGCTGCAGCAAGAGTTGATCTGGGCTTATGCTTTAAGCATAATCTACTGAATCCTATATTTGTAGCCTAAGGGAGTGAAATCACCTGCTTAAGCTCCACTTTAGGAAGTTATAGCACTTCCACTGCCCTTGTCCTTCATGCTTCCGTTGGCATATCTCTGCACAACTTAGGTAAAGCTATTAATTTATTGAGGTCTTGTTATTGTTATTATTACCTCGCCTGAGACTTAATTCCTGATATTCATTTTGTGCTTTCCATTAGGTCTCACAGTACATTCATTCGTATTTATAGACAATAAATCTTTTTTTGTAAAAGCCCAACCCCCAAAATTGAAATGCTGAAATATGTGTTCACTTTTGAAAGCCTGAGGTCCTAATTACAGTCTCATCTAAATGGGAAGGTATAAACATAAAATTGTGTTTGCTGGTAACATTAGAAATAACAAACAGTAAGTTTCATTTTAGTCCTTTCCTTTTCTTGCTCTATTTGGTGGATCACTTGCATCAATAATTTCGTGAGAGTATGGGAGAGGCCATGAAGACCCAGGGGTTTATCACTGAGAATTCCCCTACTCCTGCTCCCTGGACCTCTCTATGAGTGCAGCCAGGCCAACAGGTAATAGATGAGGTGTCTATAGATGCCTATGGAAGTCTTTTTTCATGTGCATTATCCTAATGGGAAAATAATTTGCCACCTCTGTGCAAGACACCAGAAGGCTATTTAACTTGTGGAACACCTTCTTTTAAAGAAATGCCAGCTATCTGTTTAGAATCTAAAATACAGGTAATTAATATCAGAAAACATGTTCTCTTAGAGATTTAAGAATGGGGTCACCTGGTACCTGCCCTTTGCAAAAATAGTCTTTCCAGTTGGCGCTCCCTCACGTTCTGGATCCCTGCTGAAAGCACGGGCACCTCTTTAAGTAGGATTTCCTTCAAAAGCTTAAGGAGGGGCAAAGAGGAGAACAGCTGCATTCAATTACCAAAAGCATGTGTCTGCTAGTCAGGAAGAAAGGGTGACTGCTGCTGCTCAGACAGAACAGCTCCTTGTGCTTTGGAAGCAAACTCTGGCAGATCAAAAATACACAGTACTTTTTTTTGGTGAGAACATTAGTTTGAATAAGCAAGGCAGAAACTTTCCTTGAAGAAGAGTGGCATCTGAACAACTTACATGTTGTGGTGGCTCCACTAAAACAAACAAGCAGAGTCTTCCAAAAATCAGTTACTTCTTATAAATTGTTCCTGCTGTAGTTTAGGGGCTGAGGGTAGGAAGGAAGCAGTCTTTGATCAGGATTCAACTTAAACCTATAAAAATAAATAGACAAAACTTGATGTTCTGTGTGGATAATTTACTCCCTAAACATCCTCTCCTAATGGTTCTCTTCTAGTACATTGCTCTCTGGAACTTTGGTTTCTTTCAAAGTGCAATCTGAAAATGATAAATGAGGACTTGAGGAAGAGATCACTTGATGGGAGGATGCAGCCCAATTTCAGTAACGGAGGCAACGTCAAGGGCTCCATTTACAACTCAGTTGTATGTAGAACAGCAGGAAATGAGGAATCTGCTCCCTGTCAGCAGGTACTCTACAGACCCAAAGTGAAAACTCAGATGACAGTTATTCTATTCCTCAAACATTGGCTCTGCTTTTGACATGGTGTATCAGGTTCTTCAGTGGGGTGGAAAGGAGAGGATGAATGTGTGAGGGCTTCAAGAGCAGATCACAAATACTCTGTCTGTGACCAAAAAAAAAAAAAAAAAGACAACTTCTTTTTACTTCATATTTTTTCATTTTGCTTGTTTTCAAAAATGTCTTTTGACTACTTAAAATACTGAATTGCTGAAGACCACCATACTACACTGAATTTAATAGAGCTGTGAAAGCTAACTGGAAAAAAATATACAGATTATGGTCAGTTGAGTTGGAAAACCTCCAACATTGTTGCTGGGATTTAGGTGATCTTGGATATAAGAACATTTATTATTCGACTTGCGAATAGTCTTCAGTTAATTTACCATGGGATTAAAAAAAAAAAAAGAAGAAAAAAAAGAAAATACATTCAAAATACAGAGTTCAAGGATGTTAAAAGTAAGTAGAGGAAGGAGAGGGTTATACTATGCTTAATCCTACAATTTCCTCACTGCTGATGAGTTATAAGATGATATGCAGTTGCTCTAGCTTCTGAACTGTGAAAGGCAAACAGGAATACAGGTTCTGTTGCCACAAAGCAAAATCTGTTAATTCTATCCTCAGCATACTCCTTGTGAAGCCCCTTCTGACTAGGAGTTCAATAAACACCTTTCCAGAAGGCGTGAGGGAAAGTAGTTTTCACACTGAAACTACTCAATATGAAAAATAGACACAAAAAACTCTGCCGAATCTTCAGTCACTTCAGCTTTGGAAGTTTTGTATCATTACTAAGAGATAATATATCCATTACTATTATGGCATCAGGCAGCACAAACAGATTTACAGAGCTGGTCAGGGCTGTGGCACTCTGGAGAAGGCACAGGCTGAGGTTTTGCAACCCTTTCTGATAGACTGAGTAGGTTGAAGGCAGAGGTAGGTAGTGATGCAGTAGGGCTGACAGTGGGAACACGATGGCAGCAGCAGCAATGACAGCTGAGGCTGTGCAGCTGCACAGGCAGATGGACTATTGAGCAGAGAGGAGGAAGCTGCTTGCGTAGAGCTCCATGAAATAGTCAGTGTTTCTCATATCCAAAGTCTAAGACAACATGAAGAAATGGCTTCTTACATCAAAGGAGATAAGCAGAGGCTTATAATGAAGGAAGCTTCCCTCTTGCTGTTCCATTTGTGTAAGGGACAAGAAAATTCCTATCAGTGCTTTGGGGAAAGCGACATACAAGACAAAAGGTAGAAGATGTTACCCCTTTGGTCATGAATGTGATGCTTATGACAGAAGATGAATAAACATCTTGTTATTTTTGTCTTTCCTTGGGTGTCAGGTTTGGCTGCCAGGTCAGTTTCTGTGGCACTGGTAATTGTGGGCCATACTCTTTTGTCATACAAAGAAGTTGCAGCCATGGTGTTATGCAGTCATTTAGACAAGGACTGAGCCTACCTCTTGAAACTATATCTCACCAATTATTTTTTTTTTAATAAGCAATCAATTACAATAATTTGTTCAATGCAGCTTTTGCTTTTTTTTTTTTTTTTCAGATCAGCTGCTTGGAACATGCTCCTTTTGCTTCACATCTGTTTCAAGATACACAGTTAGGTTCTGTTTCCTTGATATTCCATCTGCAGTTTCACAGCTGCATGTGTCCTACACAGTGCTGTTTTGTTCAGCATTTAGATTAAGTCATTATTTCTTCCTATAGTCACCATTCTGATAGATGTACGTGTCTTTTCAAACCCACCTAGGGATCAAGATTGAAATTGTATCTACTTCAGTATAATCCGCTAACATAAGGGACAGACAAACCATGTTTTTTCTTTGATTTAATTACTAATTAAAACCAAAGTTTTCTGTAATTTTAATTTTTAAGTTAATTCATCCCTGGGAGGTGATGGTGGTATTCACCTTTTGTATATCAGTGGCCTGAGAATTACTGAAAAAGCTTTCAGTCTTTCAATATCCACCATTGGTTTCAGTGACTGCGTGGCTGAAGGAATGGAGTGCTGAAATTTTTCTCCAAGTACAGATGTTTTGACTATTTGAACGGGCATGGCAATATCTCAGCATTATCATTATGTCATATCACAGCACATACCCACAGTATTCAGTAGTGTCCCAGAACTCATAAGAAACAACACTAGCTATCAGATTCTGCCTTTGAGAGACATTCCCTCTCTTCAATAAAATAAAGTAAAATGGAGAGATTTTATTATTATCAAACATCAGGATGCTGTTAGCAATTGAAGTGCCAATTTAACTTTAACTCCCTCTTTGATATTCTTACTTGATGAGAGTACGTGATGGCCATAAATCTAACTTGGCAATGATTCTGAAAGGTCACCTGTGGATACTGTTTTTCATGGTGTTAAATAGACTGTAATGGTCTCATTATTTCTCCAGAAGGACAAGTGGAAGTCCCATTGGTCTTCTTGCTGTCTCATAAATAATTAACAGGCTGTTTTAACTGGGCATAACCTTTGTACAGAGTGGCTGAACTTCACCACATAGCAGAGGCAGAAGAGATGCAGAAAAATATCATCCATCATTGATGGTACTAAAACATTCAGGTGATCTAGGAATAAAAATAAAAGAGTAATAAGCAAGTGGTAATCAAGCAGTTTTAGAGCCAACAAGACCAGTTGTTTTTCTGTACAGATCTGAATAGTTTTAGCATCCTCCATCATCCAGGTTATTCCTAATTTTTTTTACATCATCCCTCATGACCATTCAGCTAACTTTCCAACATGAGAAATTTAACTGTGGGATAGGTGAGAAAAAGCTCAGAATGTTTATCTTTCTCTTCTACCATAGGCAAAATACTAAAGAAGAGGGCTAAAAAAAGGATCACATTCTTCTTATTAACAACTCAAAGCTTTCAAGTAGGGATGACTAAAATAAAATCCTGCATTTGAACACTGTAACTACTTCTGGTTTAGATAAATAATCCTCTCCAACTTCCCACTTTCAGCATCATCAGGGTCTAACATCAGTTTTCTTGGTAACAACAGCTCGTGTTAGCAATAAAGAGCAAGGTCTGAGCTCACAGGAGACATTTCATCACAACAAAGCGAGGTGGGGGGGCAGAAAGTGTGTCTGCTATTGAATAAAGCTTGTCTGGAAAAGAAATGCTCAATTCTAGCAATGAAATTGGGAAAAAAATAAAATAAAATAAAGGAGCAGAATCAAAGAAAGAGAGAAAAAGAGAGACAGTGAACACCGGTCTTTCAAATGTTTCAGTTTTCCAGAAAGGCAGACGCAAGTAGTCTGTAAGAACATGATCTGTATGTTTCCACTGCAACTGTTCGTCTTGCCTTCTTTGTTCTCCATTTTGGGAAATGAAAGTATCTTGTGTACAAGTCAGTGCAAGTTCATATAGGAAAAAAAATAGTTTAATAATTCTGCTTTTGAAGTTCACTTCTGTGTAATTGTGTTCTCTCCTTGGGCCTTATAGTCTGACCGATGAATGCATGATAGTCAGAGGAAAACCCATTACAGGAGTAGGTGTGGGAGGGATTGCTCTTGAACATGTGTCCTCTTCCAAGACGCTTGTAGCATCACAAAGGAGCCCCCACAAAGCAAAGAGCCTGACACAGGGAGAAAAGGGAACAATTTAGAGCAGGATTAGCAGGAAGCTCTGATGCCATTTTTCAGACAATTGACAGGAATACCAGCTCCTATTCCAAAGAATTAGCTGCTGGTGGCAGCAAGACTTTGAGGATAACCATGATACCAACAGTCAAGCAGCTTTTCATGTAGAGGCCAGGGGAGGTTTTGAGCTGCTCCGCCCTGATCCCTGAACTTCATGGGTGTTAGAGGACTTGCTCTCCTGCCCTTTCTGCCAAGAAAACAAAACTTTCCCTTTTAAGAAGACACTATGCTTAAAGTCTCCAGCCTAAAGACCTTAAAACAAAAAAATCCAACAGGGGACGCTTCCTTTGCATTTTTCTAGAAACTCCTTCCAGTATCTGGGGAGTTCCTTGAAGTCTAATAGGATTTTTACCTCACATTCTCTTTCTATTTTCAGCTGTTTTTTTAACCACTGAAGGGAAAAACAGTAAAAGCAGAAGACAGCATTCGGGTAATTTTAATAATTAGCTGCAATGGGTGGTAGTTGCTAGTTGCATGCCACAGAACCTCAGTGGTGCTGCTCAAGATGCCTATGAGATTTGGATATTTGGAGAGATTTATTAGACTCTTAACCTCAAGTTAAAAAGGAAAGATAAATTGAGGAGAGTCTCCTCCCAGCAGACATCAATTGCTTACAAATAGTCAGAGAACGCATTGAAAAGCTAACAGTTTTTATCACAACCTTCACTGCTCTTTATGTAACTTTTTCGTAAAGCTGAGGTTTTATAGTCAAGAATTACGGAGGAATTACAGTCAGGCTAAAGTGAGGAGCTCCCTCTTCTTGAAGAAAAAAAAACCCTAAAATGAAAGCCAAGAGCATTTCTGCATTCTCCCCTCTGAGCCCCCTGCAGATATACGCAGACACACAGTCACAGAGATGTCCACACGTGGGGACCCTCGAGCTCTGCCCTCCTGTTCAAAAGCCCTCTTGCACTTAATGAACAGATCCAAAGCTTCATAAAAACAAAGTCCTTTTCCTGACTTCAGGAGGTCAAGCCTCACATATAAGCAATTTGAGGAAAGAGAAACAAAAACACATTAGTCCTTGCTGAAATTTTTTTTTGCCCTGAAAAAAGAATTCTGAATTTTCCATTAATTCCATGTTGAGGTAGGAATACACAAATCTAGAGGTTACAACTTGACTTTTAGCAGCAGCAGCAGCCCAATGGCAAACATGAGCACTTACTTGATCACGCCTTGGCATTAACTAATGTGGTTTCCGTGCAACCTGAGGGCATAGCTACGGGCTGTTTGCAATATCCCAAATTTCCCCCATGGTCTCTAATGTTTACTTAAACTCTAGAAACTGAGATGTGGATTTTCATTCATTTTAGCTTAGAAAATATTGTGCTTTTACTGACTGTTGCTATTGTCTACTGAATGCAGTCATGGGATGGAAAGCAAACAAACCCTGAAGACGCAGGTGTGTGATGTGTTGAAATCTGATACCTCTCACTGCCTGTAAGTAAAATAAACAGAATTGACTTAAATTAACTTAAGTGTTGACTGTAACCTCAAAGTAATTTTTTCCTTTTATCTCTTATATATATATATAGGTGACATTTTAAAACCCTAGGTCTTAATTAATTTTCAAGGGGAGTTCTTCCTAAACACATAGGACAGATTCTGGTCTTTGGCGTTTGGTGGAGGGTAATGACAGAGAAATGTTGGCCTGTTTTCATCACTGGCTTCAAGGGATTTTACAAAATTTCCCTGTTACAACAATTGCATGAAACGAGACCTGGATCTGTCTTCCTCTGCCAGATCACAATCATCACAGAAATTTTAAAACAAACAAAGAGCCAGAGGCTACCTGTTCCTCTGTGCAGTGACTGCAAGCTGCCGAGGCTGGACCAAAGCCAGCCTTCAGGTCAGGTTTACATTATCACCAGCAAAGAACTAAAATCAGGTCCTGAAAAAGAAGGTACCGTAGCTAATAAGAAATTGAAAAAAATCTGATTAGCACATCTGCAATTAATCAAAGCCGTCACAAATAATTCAATGAAATGTAACTCTTTGCTGAAATCTGTTTTGACTCAGTTTACAGCAGTCTGAACAATTGTGCTCCCCTTCAGGAAAACAAACAAACAATTTCCCTGGCAAACAAGGAAGGCAGTGTTACTTTAGCTCTACGTGGGATGACAGTTTTCTGTGTACATATTACTACACATTGGACATGTTTCCATAGCACTTACAGAGTAAATTAATGTATTTCTTAAGGGCCTGTACCCTTAACAGGGTGGATTGAGAACCTGAAAGGCTGAATGAAATGAAGGTGTGTTTGGTTTGGTAAGTACCTGCATGAGAGGCTGCAGAGGGAAGTTTGGGGGCTATTGGAAATGTTGTACATAATACAATACACTTCCCAAAGTTTCTGTGTTTGATCAAAGCTCCTGTGTGGTTTTGAGAGAAGCTGTGCTCACAAGGAAATCCCTTTTTCATTTAATTTTTGTTTTATTTTATTTGAACACAAAACCAAAGCTTTGAAAGCTTATTTTAAACCTTAAAGATCCCTTGCAGCCTTTCATGAGAAACAATAACATCAATAATGATGCTTTGGCTTCCAGAATTTCCCTTTCAGCTTTCTTGGATTCATTATTTTACCCTCTCCAGGAGATGAAAGCTGGCTCTGTGATATAGAATGGGTACCCCTGGGGTTTTGGTGGAGAGAAACGCATCCTTGCTTGGACGCAGAGAGGCCATGATCCTATGCATCATTGAGCAGCTATTGAAGGAAAGGGAAACTGGTAGACACAGAGACTTAATAACAGTATTCTGATCCTCTTCTGTCTAGCTACAGCAGAGTTAGAGTGGCAGGAGGTCTTCTCCAGCTCCTGCTGCAAAAGGAGAGTCTAATGCAAACAAAATGGCTACATGCAACCCAGTTTCATTTCTCACATCTTTCATTGCTCTTACCGCAGCCCACGTTTGACATCCATCTTTCTACTTCCACGTGAGGTCTACAGCCTGATTTTGTCTCCAACCAGAAAATTCTCAATGAAGGGACTCCATTGCAGACATGAGAAGAATGGAGATTGCACAAAAAGAAAGAACCATCCAGGTGATAGAGGGACCATGTTTGCACATATATAAAGTAGTGCAGTGGGTTCCAAAGCAACATCCAGTCCTATTGCATCTTCTTTTTAATAGTGATCCCATGACAGAAGAGGTATTTTCAATACATGCACACTGGTATGTGCCAATGCCCACTCTAGAACACTCAAGATGGAAATACAACTCCTTTAGATAGCAAACACTGCTCTGTCTTGTCTCTGCATACGTTTTTTTTTTCTACTTTTCTTTCCCTATTTTGTTATGTCGCATCATAATTTAAAGTTTCTCCTGCAAGCTGCTGAAAACCAAAGAGTATAAAGGGCACAGGCTGTAAAATGCCTCAAAAAAGTGCAAGTTCTTGTGGGAAGGGACTATGCCTGTCACATCTAGAAAGCATCTTAACCACTAATGTCATTGTGCAAAGATAGAAGGGCCAATAATAAATAGGGCAGTAAAGATGAAGGGGATGTATTTTATAGTATTAATTTCACAGAACACAATGGAATAGACTTAGGAGGACTTTTAGGTATCATAATAGCCAGTTTACCTCATCTTAGCCAAAGTGTAAACAAACAAGACAAAATACAACAGAACTCTCAGTATGTCATTAACTTGATATGATGGACTGCAATAAAATTGGATATAGTGTTGTTACACTTCTCTACAACCACAGCTTTGGATGGTGTACAAGTCTTGGAAATAGCACTGCTTTGTGGATAATAAAATAATGTGAACAATGAATATCCGATCCAAACTTGGGTGGATAATTATTGTTAGAGATGTGAATATTCCCAAGAAGGCAGCTTTTACTATTGCTCATGGATACATTCTGTAACTCTTTTTTTTATATATATTGCTGGCAAAACGTCTAGGGTGGAAAATCATAGGCAATTCACATCACGTAAAATGTGCAGGCCAGGAGTTTTGCATTAACATATCCGCTAGGCTGCACTGGATTTATAACCCCTTAAAGCAGTACAAAGGGTTTTAGTATTGGATATAAATTATGTATAAAACACTCAGCATGAACTGTTGTCCCTGTATTAAGGTAGGCACATCAGGCATAAAAAATAAATGACAAAATATACAGTAATGTTAAGAGGTCAACTTTAAACTGACAAAATCAAGGAAACGCAGAATTACTGCTGAATCCTTCTGTCACTCATTTTACCCCCTACTCAGTTCACACTGGGCCATCCCTCTTCTTTCCAAGCTGGAGTAAAACCTCTGCTAACATAAAGAGCAAGCAGAAGCTTGGCTTGAGTACACATGGGGCAAGTGATGACTTGGGACCACTGCTACTCATCTGCTCGTCCTTTTCAAGAAAGAAACCATCCATTCACGTAACAGATACAATTTTCTTCTTTTCCACCTAGGAACATTCTCCTCCTAGGTGTTCCACTCTCCCACTTACCCTACCAGTGTGTGTTATACTCACTCAATAATTAGCCTATCACACCCCTCGTCTGTTAAAATGGAACCCAAATGTATTTTGGCCCTCAAGACATGACTAAGATGTAAGTGATAGTATTTCAAACAATTCAGAGATATTTTTGTTCTGGGAAAAGTGCTTCTTTCTTCAAACCCAAGGGCAAACAGGACAAAGGATATTGCCAGAAGAAGAAGAAGATATGATACTCAGTATCAGACCAAAACATCACTTCAAGGTGTATCACATTATTTTACTCAGAGCTAAATAATAAGAGCATCATTAGGGGTAAGACTTGAAGAGTGCATGTGAAGAAAAGGTAGCAAGAAGAATTAATTAAAGATTGTACCCTAATAATATACTTGGATATACTTGGATCCTCACAGTTACATCACCATGAATCACTGACATATCAACACTCATATCTTGGAACAGAGATAAAAACATCAGAACTAAAGGCTGACATTACTTGCCCTAATGCAGTATCTTGCTCCTTTTTTGACATGAGGATGTAGACACACCCCTACAAACACACATATTCAGTGAACATAGGATATATTTTAAAAGACTAGGTGTAAACTTGACTTCAGATAAGCCAATGGAAATGTGTGTTGCATCCATAAATGTCATGTTCAGCAGGGACTAATGTGTTAACCCAGCCTACTTGGTAGCTCCCTGTAGATCACAACCTTTCATTCTTTTTCATTAAAGAATTGATCTTCTTTGTGTCACCTTTATTGACAGGGATTAGATCACCACACAAATTAGTGAACATTATCAAACTCAGTAACTTGTGACTGGGGAAGAAAGATGTTGAGGTGAAAGACTTCAAGTGACAGAGACCATAAGGAATTATTTTGCTTCAGGGAGCAATTACACACTTGAAAAGTTATTTTAATCCCACCTGTAGCCATTAGATTGCATTATATTCTAGTATTAGAGGCAAAAAAGGTCCTACTGCCACGTGCAAGTAATTACAGATTGTGATCTAGTTGTTTCTGTGAGACTAATAATCCATAACAAGCTGACTGCCAGTCACACATGGAAGGTTTCAGTCATCTCCTGTACCTGAGTCAATAGCTGCCAAACCAAAACCCTAACGCTGGGTGGAATCGCTCAGATTTTCTAAAATATTTCCCTTTTGTCAAAAAAAGTTTGTAAGGGAAAGAAACTTCATATCTTTCTTTCAGTGACTAAGATCTTTACAGGTGGAAAAACTTTTGACACTTGTAGGGTCAGTTGCTGCTGGGTTTGCAGTGAGACCTGAGCACATTGTCTTAGATGTGACTGTCTGAAGATGCTGTGTCCAGCTGCTGTTTCTGGAAGACTCTTTCAAGTTAGTTAAATCCAAATGTTTCTTTCTGCTATATTTCTACAGGGACAAAAATATGTCCAGCATGTATACTACATTTCAGAAAGATCAGTATTCATAACATGAAGCTCACAGAAATGTTGGTAAATATAATTTAAACCACTTTGAACAAAAAGTATGGAGTTCAATTTTGAAAACATTTATGGCACTAAAGCGAAAAAAATTGTGTCGGCCTGAAGTTTTTCCGCAGATATTTTGGGTTTGAGGGTGGTTTTTCCAGTGTAGGATATTCATACTCAGCATTCTCAGCTCTAGAACTCACATGGCTGTTTGAAAGGTGGGTCCTCCTTGCAATGCAGAGGACAGGATCCAGGTGATCTGTGGATAGCAGCATGGAGGCTGAACACAGCTATCCCAGCACATCCTTTCTACAGTCATTACAAGTCAGGTCCCTCTCACAGTACCATGTATAAGTGAAGGAAACATTTTCTGCTTTTAGAACAGTCAGGTCCCAAGGAATGCTGAACCAAAGACTAATTGTAATATCATGCAATCAGTACAATTTCACTTGATTTATTGGTGTAACTCCAGGACAGCAAAATTTGTCTTATTATACATTATCTGGAGAAAAGTTATGGAAGATAAAGTGCTGAAACTGAAAAAGTACAGCACTTGGTAACACAGTTTATGATATCAAGTATCTACCCTGTTTGGTGTTTTTTGTTTGTTGGTTTGTTTTGTTTGTTTGTTTGTTTTTAGAAGAAAATAGAAAATAACTTTTATTTTGTTAAGAACATTTATGCCTTTCCAGGATAGCTGAGAGGAAGAGTAGCTTGAAGAGGCTCTTGAAAAATAATTAATTGATAACCCAATGATTTGAGCTTGTGTAGGCCGGTGAATTATGGGGGGGTGTTATCTGGATGTACCTTATAAAATTAAGGCAAATTAAGAGAAATTCTATAAAATTAAGAGCAACTAAGGTATGATTTCTATTTGAAGCAAGAGGAGAAGCACAACGTGATGTCAAAAACGCTGAAAAAAATAGCTAATTAACCCTTCCTCCAGAATCTAGAGGTCATGAATGAATTAGAAAAGGTAACGATCCCTAAACAGTAGTTTTATAGCAGTGATGACAAAGCATTGTGATAGGAGAGGAATGACGTGTGCAATGAATTTGCTTACATTAAGTGATATAAATAGCCAATATGGAAACATTCACAAAATAATTACTATAGCAACAACCTTTAAGTTCTGAGTGAGCACAAAGATCCAACCATGATTTTGGCTTTTCTTATTTGAAGTGTAACAACACTTAAAAGGCTGAAATGTAAAAATCTGTTCTACAAACGTCTATTTTGTTACAGTCTTTCATGAGGGCATTATGGCTTTCAGGTGCAATAAACTACCCCCCTCTGTAACAACACCCCTTTACGAACACAAAGCAAATCATTATGTGGAAAGGGGAGAAGTTAAAAGCCCTAAATCTTCCATTCCCAAGGATACTGTTACCTTCAGATAAAATGTATTTTTTTACGTATGTATTTACTGCTTAAATGTAGTATATCTCCATTGGGTTTAACTGACAAGATTTTAGGGAGTTCTTTATTACTGATTTATGTATATACATATAGACACATATATGTTCAACTACCCATTCACTTTTTTGCTCCTGTTTCCTAGCATAAAATTATGACCTTCCCTGGAACAATGAACATGCAACTGCTTTCTAGACCAGTGACTATTCTTTCTTTGAAGAGGCTCATAATAGGATGCATGAAACATCTGGAAGAATTAAATCAAAGGGTGATGGAATTCCCACCGGAGAACACATGTCAAACAAGAAAAAGAGTCTTGTGGAACAAATGAGATTTTGCCCTGAGAATTAGCAAGTACAACAGCCAAGCTTAACGTTGGATTCAGATGAAAACTCCAGGGAGGCCTATTGATACACTTTTTAAACATCCACCGTGCTTAAAAAAGAGAGCAATTTGTGTAATATAGTCTGCAAGCAAAATGTCTGTTTTCCCTATCCACAACCACAATTCAGAACAATTCCTGAGATCCACAGTAATCTACATGAAGGGAAGACAGTCTGGGAGACAGACTGCATGTAATAAGAATACCATAATTAGGCAAATGCTCAACTATAGCTCTAAAGCTGCAATGGGGAAGGGACAACCAAATGCAGTAGGTGTGTAGGGACCCACAAAGAGAACAAAAGAAATTCATGCTATTAGTGAGAAGAAAGTAGGACTTTTTATTCCTTTTTACCTGTGTTGTTCACTCATTCATTGTGGTATGAAAAGCCACTCAAGGAACAGCTAGAACGGAATTCAGATACTCAAGTTGTTCGTTTTGGCACTGGTGTAATTCCAGTTGCCACACCAAGGCTGGATTTCATTCAGTGTCTTTCTCAGAAAATATTTCATTAGGGAAAAAATTAGAAGCAACTTCAGAAAATGATAATCTAACACGTCTGTCTGCCTTGCACAATCATATTCTTATCTCATTCACATCTGCCAAAGAAAAAAAAAGTTGAAATATGTCTGTACACTAGTACCAATTGGCCCAAAAATGCAGTGCAGTGTGGTGAGTTAAAGAAATGAAAGAGCAATTTAATGAGAGCATGATTGAAGGACAGGTGCTGCCCAGAGGGACCTGGACAAGCTTGAGAAGGGGGGCCATGGCCTCATGAGGTTTAATAAGATCAAGTGTAAAGTGCTGCGCCTGGACTGGGGCAACCCCCAGTATTGATACAGGTGGGGGATGCACAGGCCGAGACCAGCCCTGCCGAGAGGGACTTGGAGATGCTGGTGGATAAGGCTGGACATGAGCCAGTGATGTGCACTCGCAGCCTACAAAGCAAATCATGTTCTGGGGGGCATCAAAAGCAGCGTGGGCAGCGGGTCCAAAGGAGGAAATTCTGCCTCTCTACTCTGCTCTCGTGAGAGCCCACCTGAAATACCGCATCCAGCTCTGGGTTCCCCAGCATGGGTAGGACATGGAACTGTTGTAGTGAGTCCAGAGGCCACCAAAATTATATGAGGGCTGAAGCACCTCTCCTACAAGGAAAGGCTGAGAGAATTGAGTTTGTACAGCATGGAAAAGAGAAGGCTTAAGGGTCATCCGGTTGCAGGTCTTTGAACCTAAAAGAAAGATAGAAAGATGGAAAGGGACTGTTTACAAGGCCATACTGATGGGACAAGTAGGAATGAATGCAAACTGAAAGAGAATAGGTTTAGATTAGATGTTAGGAAAAAGTTCTTTACTGTGAGGGTGGTGAGGCAGTGGAACAAGTTGCCCAAAGAAGCTGGGAATGCCCCGTCCCTGGAAGTGTTCAAGACCAGGCTGGATGGAATTCTGAGAAACTTGGTCTAGAGAAGGATGCCCCTGCCCATGGTAGGGAGTTGGAACTAGATGATCTTTAAGGTCCCTTCCAAACCAAACCATTCTACGATTCTATGAGAATGAATTTACTTCTACTGAGGAAAGAAAATGCTCCTTCATTCATATTCTAATGGATATAAATCCAATCTTCTTCTATTTCTGCCTTTACATTCTTATAAACTAAAATACTTACGGAAACCAAGCTACAAAGAAGGGGCAAGACTATGACTGGTCATATAAATATTTGGATGAAACAAAAAAAATTTTCTAAACTCTATTTCTCACTGGTCCAAAAGCAGCTCAAGAGAGCAGTGACACCTTTTTTGTCCTCTTTTTCTGAAGTTGCCTTCACCCTCAACCAGTCGAGAATGCTCTGCTCATGGAAGAGGGAACAAGGGGAACTGACTGCAAGAAGTCCAGCTGATCTTGAAGCGGAAGTGCATTTGGTGGCTGGATTACTTGATGGTGTTCTACTAAAATATTTTAGCTCTTTTGGATTTACTAGAAGCATAACTTCTGAAACATGTTACTTTTTTTTTTTTTTAATACAAAGAGTCTTTGTCTTTACAGTTCAGCAGGACTAATTTAAGAGGAAGTTGGTCTGGTACTGAAGGTGATGGGAGAGTAGATGTTCTACTATGGAATACACAGAATGTGTTTGTAGTGCTGCAAAACGCAAAGTGAAACACTTCCTTTACCCTTTTGTATCTCATGCAGTGGTTCCCTGGCCTCTCCAGAGATGCCATACAATTTATAATTATAGACGTTTTGATCCTTTTCCAGCTCCTGAGCATGTGGGGAAGGGATCACCGACCACTGTATTCATGGTCTGTTCAGCCTTTATTCAAACCACTGAATCACTTATATCTCAGTAAAAAAGATGCACAGTAGGAAATATTTTAAAGATAAAACTGACTTCTGGAATCTCTGCGGAAAGTAAGCTTCCTATGCAGACATAACAAAGAAAAGTTATTTTCACCACAGTTAATATTGAAACAATACGAACAGTATTCTGAACTGTATAACCTTAGAAGTGAATGGTGCAATTTACAGACTTCATCCCACCACATAAATTCCACTGACTATGGATGGGTTAGTACGCTGGAGCCTTATGCCTTTTTAGCATACCAATTTCCTAGACTGTCATTCCTACAGTGGTTCTCTTTTTACCTTGGAAAGCTTTTTCTACAGCTATTCTTCGTGCAAATTTAAGAATTATGTCTACTTTTTCTATTTTCAACAGCATGTTTTTACATTTGCAAAAGTTTCCAGACATGCTGGTTCTCTGCCTTGTTTGCAAGTTCAAATTGTGCCAGAAAGGCATACTGCTTCTCTGTGATCACAAAATTAATTGGAATTTTCAGCAGTAGTTTGATTTATGTCTCCAGTTCAAGTCACAAACGTGTAATTAGTGCTAAATGTGGTGGTTGATAGGTCAGCGTGACAAAATCTTTCACTAACACCTCACCTTCAGAGACGCATCATGTATTCAAATAACCTTTGTATTTCTCTAATCATCTCTCTTCTTAAAGCGAATTGATTAATTCTTCTGCTGAAAATAAATGCTGGAAAAATGTTTGGTTTTTTTTTTTTTTCCTTAAGAAATAGTGGATTTATTGTCAGAAACATAGAATAAAAGTGCTCATGTTGTTAAGTCTGAAAATGCTTTTTATTGCCAGTTTTACAAATAGCTTGGAACACAACAATCAAACTCTACTTTTTTCCTCTCATACACTAAGGATTGATAAATTGTTATGAGTCAAAACCAATACAGTTCATAAGGAATATTTGCCTTTAGTGTCAGCAGATGTTGTGTTTAAACTGTACAGACAAGGAATGCAGTGGCAACTCACGTTTCACGTTGCTTACAGAATCAGTGCCTTAATTACCAGTTAGTAACACAAAGCATACTAGAAAACAGAGTGAAACACTTGAAAAGTTTGTAAAAGTGCAACAAGTAAGATTAATTCTGCAATTTCATGAAATGAAATATTACATTTTCTTCTTTGTAAAGACAGTAACATTCATAACATCAGCTGCCAACAAATGAAAGATCTTAATGTATTCTAGTGAAGTTTCTTTCAACAGAATTCCTGCTACGTAAGTTTTCTAAACAAGGAAGCATCTGAGCTGCTTCAGCATAAAGCTTCTAAAGGCTATCAAATGCCTTTTAAACCTCACACATGCACACACACACACACACACACACACACTCGACACCAAATTCTACCCCTCCTTTCCCCTCTGTGTTGATGGTACAGAGCATCTCCCCGTAATTAAACTAAACCCTGAAATCCTGACCACTGTGGTTGCTAAAGATCCCATGCACTTTTAAAAAGAAGAGGGGCAGTAACCACAGTTTCCTCCATTTATTCCCAGCCAGGTAATTGCCTGCCTAGAAATCACCCATCCGGCTTCCACTGAGTAAGCAATTTTCACTCACCGTCTTACTGAAACTGCTGGAGGGCATTGCAGTCACAGGCTGACAGCTGTGTTCTGTCTTAATTCTCTCTTGCTTTGCTGAATATGAAAACACTGCTACCATAACACAATAAAATGAACAAAGTGACAGAAATATATTTGCCATAAAGTTTAGGAACAGCAAGTAATCTAATAAAAGCATTTGTAAACCAGGCCATTAATCTCACAAAAGATACTGCTGTGAAGTAGGTTATCTGCTGTACCAGATAACGCAGAGCTGAGGTGAAAAGTTGATGATCTCCAGTTCACACATTCGGAGTGGGCACATTTCATCTCTATTGACTGGGGCAAGAAAAAGAACAGCCTGGACTAATTTCAAATGTCACCTGTGCAAGTAAGACAAAGCGTTAGAAAGAAAACTGCCATTCACCCAGTTGTATTTTCAAGCATGCTTGGAAAAGGCTCTTCTGGTTTCTATCTTCTTGTAAATTGATGGGAGCCTACTGGAGTCTAAGATGTTCAGACAGAAATTCAGTGATGGAGCTCAGAGTAAAATGACACATCTTCCCAGATACACTCCAGAGATATTTAATAGGTTCTGTCATAATCCATATGTTCTCTTCAAAAAATAGGAATAAAAACCAGCTGCCTTACAATAAATTCTAACTGCAGCATGAGTTAATTTTAAACCGATGTAACATTCAGTCAGTTTTCCTTTAAAATGACAGTAGATATCTTTGCCAGAGTAAGTGTGGATTTGTAAAAGCAGGTGAGGGACAGTAAATGTTTTTCCTTCAAGACAAATATTTCTTCATAAGGTGGAGCTTTTAGACAATAGGTAATTGTTCAAGCAAAGAAAGACTTTGCATTTATCACCATGATGATGTATTACGAAAGTACTGTACTTTGGGACTCTGTGAGGAATCCCTCAGGGATGTGGCACAGAAGGGATTGTAAATGGTTCCTGATGCCAGTTGTGCTGGCTCAGGCCCTGAAACAATATGCCACCTCTGGTGGCAACAGGGTGGTCAGCACTGCCAGACACTTAGGGTGTGGTGCCTGCTGACTCTAACACAGGTATCAAAGAAAGGAGGGAAGCAGAAGGCTAGATTATGTTTATTTGTTTACGTCTACTATTTTAGCCTGAAACAGTTGCCTCTGTGAGATTTCAAGTGATTTAGTTATTTTTAAATATCACTCCCTACGAACAGCAAAAAAATAACGAAAATACGGCTTGAGGTAACCAAGATCCACGTTACTAAATACAGGAGGCAAACCACTAATACTCCTCATTCCTACTGTTCAAACTGCTCTCAGCTTCCTAGAAAACCACAAATGACTGAGGAATAAAGTAGGCTTACAGTGTGTTCCAGAGATCAACAGACTATGCTAGCCCAAGAATGCAATCATTGAAGGAAAAAAAGTATGTCATGTCTTGGCATGTCAGAGAGACTGGGACAGATATGTCACTGAGACCCATTCGATATCTTAAAACGTTTTAAAACAGTGTTTCATCTTAGGACCCAAAAATAGCAGATCAGACAGGTAACTATCACATATCCTTTCTTCGCAGAGTTTCAGTCCCAGTTCCTATACTGTGTTAAGAACTCAATCCTTAATCATGGTCTTATGCCTGGCAGCACGGCTGACTAAAACAACATGCAAAAAATGTCTGTATCCGAACGAGACAACCTGAATGGTCCATACAAAAGCTCCAAATTAAGTTTGACCAGTCAAGAGAGAAGTTTGGAAGTCATCATTTGCTAGATGAATAGACCAGCTTAGCGTCTAGGACTGGTTGTAATGTCATACAATGTTAACAGCTACAGAGAAAGAATCAGAAATAGAAAACACAATTATGCCAGAGCTTGATGCTCCCATCTTTTGAATACTCTCTGTACTCCAATGAACTACACAAAGGTGCTTAGGGGCATACACCAACTGCCATGTTGAGAGAGGCAAAGTAGGGTAGGAGCTTCTGGGGAAAGAATTGTCTCTGAATTCCCACAGAATATGATAAGAGACTCTGCTAGAGTTTTGTAAGATTAACAAATAGTGTTGTGAAGCAAAGAGAGAATGATTATTTTCTATAATAATAATGCACTCAATGCAATTATTAGGCATTGCATTTCAAGGCAATCAAAGGAGGAATGTTTTGACTTAACACATAGTTAAATTATAATTTATTACATTATAGAAAATTATTAAGTTATCTCTATAATTGAGATAGAATGTTGAGAAGGCCAAAGACCTGAACTGGCTCACAGAGGGGTCAGAGAAGTTTCTAGAGGATAGGTCCAGATACAATTTTTCATATCTAATTGCAGACTCAGAAAATCCCTAGACTGTTAATTCCTGTGAATCATGAAAATGTATTAAGGCATAGATTGCTTCCTGAAACTTGTATTATATGTTCTTCTCTATTGCAACTGATGGCATTAAAGACTCTATGTAGGGCTAAAATGGTACAAAAAAATAGGGAAAGTGTTCTGTTTCCAAGTGAGAGGTGAGGTGCAAGAATGAATTGATGAAACCGGTCATGAACATAAAATGCAAAACCAACTGCATATTTTAAAAAGTAGTTTTGGTGAATCAGCAAAAATGGACATGCTGCCATGGATAAATCTGTTATCCCAAAAATAATATGCAAAATTTGTTTTTCTTTGTGGCAGGCAAACTTAACCTTGAGTGGATGACCTATCTTGATTTTAAAATAATTGTTTTCCCTCTGTATATTTCTGACTATGCAAACATTATACACATGCTTACCTTGAGATCTGTTGAACTTTGAACACTGTCATTTCCAGGGCATGATGGCCATCTCCCAGGAAGATATTTAGTAAGTGACCCTGTGATGCTCATGTCACTGTTCTTATATCTTAGCCTCTGAGTAGCAAAACTTACCTATTACCTCCCCGGATAATAGCAACATCTACCCTGCCCATTTATGCAGAGCATATCATTAGCAGAGCCTCAGCTGATGTCTAAATGTGTTGACAGAGAACTTGGTTTTCTGAGCTTTCCACGGTGGCCTATATCCATGCTGATGCTAACATGTGACCTGATAAAAGAAGCTTTCAATTTTGATTAAGACAAACCACATGTAGAAACATCAGATGGCATGTGGAGCTTGGCCCATGCCTGTTATGAGAATGGACTCCTGTCCTTGAAAATTCAAATGAAAATGTTTATAAGGAAGTTGGTAAGGTAGAATAAATCCCTCTAATTGAGTAACCTAATCTTTCAAACAATCTTTCTCAATGCAATGCTATTTACTTTGGATTCAGAGTAAAAAGGGAGTTAAAGGACCAATGGGGCTTTAGGTTTCCCAGTAAAGTGGTGGCATTGTAGGAAAGGGGCAGAGTATGAGATGGTATTTATGGAATATAAATATCTATTAATAAAGCATGAAAAGACAGCTATGCAGCCATGATCAGTCCCTCACTGTGGGAATTCCTATGGAAACACAATTCACATTAATTTTCAATCCTCTGTTTAATGCAAGATGGAATTAAACATGTTTAGAAAACTCTTCACATATACAGTGTAGGAGGATAGAGTGGGGGCAACAATTAGCAGCTGACCCTAGAGAGGGGAAACCTGCAATGCCCCAGAGAACTTGAGAACTGAGGACAACTCCCTGAACTGCTGAGCTGTACATGCTAAAATTCCTTACTTTTGAATTCCTGTGCTGTGAGATATTCTTTGGGTGTTCAGAAGCTGGAAACTCCTGCAGGCAGCCCCAGGACATAACTTCACTATTTCCCATTCTCTCCTACAGCCCTCTGCCCCTGCAACACCCTTCATCCTAATTTCTTCCCTGTACCACTCACACAGGGCATCTTAGAATACACAGAGAGGAAAAACACACCTCCCTGCATCCAAACGGTGCATTTCTTCTTCCTGTAACACCTACTTTGGCTCCTGCTCTTTTACTCTGCTACACTAGAGGTGATCACCTCTGCCTGCTTCTTCATCTTGGTGTTCCACTTTGCATTGCTTAATAAAATTGTTCTCGCTGCCTGTAACCCTCTGAAGCCACAGCTGTGATAGGAGAGTAGACAGCTTAAATTTTCCTTTTTTTAAGAGGCCAGAAGGTATCATTTGGGAATGCTTTGTGGTAAGGAGAAGGTACAGAGCAGGTTCTTAATTTACTTATGATAACACCAGGACTGCATTTAGCTTCCTTTTCTGGTCCTGTGAGTTTGAGCCCTGAATTTAAACCAGTGGAGCTATTCCAAATTTACACCAGCGCAAGGGTGAGTGTCTTGACTTCGCATGTTTATTAGTGATTTTTAGCCACAGTTTTATTTTAAATGCATTAATACCGCCAAGACTTTTGTTTGACCACCCACTGTTCACAGCAGAATTGAAGTGGATAGTTCCTAGACCAAAAATTGACACAGATGCTTATGTAGATAAGTACTACATATACACTTCAGTCTGTGTTCCTGTGTTACTTGGGTATTTAAAACATTAATATCAAATCAGGTATAAACAACGTGAACTAGAGTGATCCCAACTTTACAATAAATATGTGCCATGCAGATATAAGGATTAACCGACAACCTACTATTTGTTTAAATTGCCTGCCAACTATGTTTTGCTCTTCTTTGAAAAATCCAGCATGTGCATAATGCCTTCTGTTAAGTCTGGATGATTCTCTTAAATGGAAAATACACCCTACTGACCTCATCTGGAAAAGCTGTTTGGACTAATATAAATTTACTGCAAAGCCATTTAAATTTCCTATCTGTTCTTTCTACACTATGTTTACTGAATGTGACAAGTTTAAGTAGATCTAAAGTGGATAATATTTTTCATCATGTTGTTGCTTTAATTGTTACTTTTCAAACTTCTGCTTAGTTTCTTAAATGAGCAGAAATGCAATGTAAGGTATAACTTACTGACTCAAAGTAGTCAGGCAGTGGTCTTCTGACTAAAAAATAAGAAACTATTAGTTTATAATGTATGTATTCAGTATTTCTATTTACACAATATGTTGTCTTGTAAATTTGAGAGACCCAAATGGACTTGACAGATACTCTTGTCCACAGCAACAGAAGCAACTTTAGGAAGCAGGATGAATCAGTCTGCTTAGCCTGTGTGAACACCAGTCACTGTTGTTTTCCTGAGCTTGTTGCAAGGCAAGTCCCCAGAGAATGTAGGGAGCAGGTGACATATTAGCTCTGAGCAAAGATGGATTAATTTTTAGGGAGGAACACTTTTTCCTTGAAGTTGGAAAAAGTAGCAGGTTTGGAGATATTCTGTGTTACAGGCAGAGTGATAATGTACAGACTTACCTAGCTTGTGGCTTTTTCTCCATCTTTATTGAAAAAAATCAGAAGAATTTAATTTTGGAATCTTTTTTTCATTTCTTCCACAAATGAAATAGTGTAGAATCACTGCTTCCAGTCATTCTTACATGCAGAGTCAGTGAGGACCTAGGGGTCCTGTGGGAGGGATGGGTGGGGCAGGTGATGGCTTTCAAGAGACAAGGGGGCCTTTAAAACCATTTTCATTTGCAGCATCCATCATGGGGTAGGATATTACAATGAGAGGTCTGAGCTTTCTTATGAGTTGAAAAAGGTTGAAGACACAACACTACAAGTTCCCAGAAAGTTCCCACTGACACTGAAATGCTTCAATGAGATTTTTTTCCCCCAGCAGGTTATGTGAACATTAAGAAATGAAGATATATGAATATCAGAAATATCACACTTCAAGAATACTAGGGGGGAGGGGGAACCCTTAGATTTTTGTTTTAAAATAAAATTAAAATTGCCAGTGATGGGAATAAAACATTACAGTATCTACACTGTAAGGAGAAATACAAAGTGAATTTCAAATTTCTATATCATATAATAATCTGGTATTTCAATGTAGAATCTTTCATGTTCTTGTCCAAAACTTACTATGTAAATTTCTATATCAGCAATGGAAAACTAGTAATACAGACTGGATGCCAACATCCAAAACAAATATATCTTTACATTTAGCACATTTATTCTCCAGTGTTCATTTTTCATCTGAGTTTTCCTAAAATATTTGAGGCATCATGTATGGTGTTCATTGTGTCCTAATGAAAAAAAAAGCAAGATTTTATTTCCGTTTCAGCCATTTATGTTTTCCTTTAAAGTGTAAAATGCCCTATCTAGTCAAGATTGAGCCATTTGTGAACATATAAAACATTGAAGATAAAAATAGGCAAATGAGATTGATTGTTCATAGGCTGTCAAACAATCTGATTATAAAGTCATCTTATCAACACACCTGGCTTTTTAAAACCCAGCAGATAATGGATTTTGTTGTGTGACTCATAAGGTGGTGACTACTGATGAATTTCACAACTGCAAAAGCCTTACTGAAAAATCCTTGTCTTTAGTGTGTCAGATAAATTAGGCAGCTCTAATTCTTTGCTGCTATTGCAACCGCTATTTTGAATAATTATTTATGCTATCAAAGCATTTAGGAACAACGAGTAATTATGAGTGCACTATGTGAGGAGTTCTCATCTGTCTCCCTGCCCCTGAAATGCAGCCTTGTGCCCAAAAGAGCTCGTAGTCCAACTGCAAGACAACAATACACAAGGTCCAGCTACTCAGTTCCAGGAGCTGTCACAGCAATGGAGGGCTTTGAGAAAAGACTCTGAGGTATCTTTATGGGGAGGAGATAAAATTTTCCTGTTCCTATGAGAAACCCTAGAATTATTTACTTCAAAATATTCCCAACAGATGAGATTGTAATTGCATACTCCTGGGAGTCAATTTAGTGATGGAGGAGATGTATAGGTAGGCTGGAAGTAGGGTATGATGGCTTTGAAAGTGAATGTAAGTATTCTGTATTTCTTATAAAAAATAGAAGTGAGTGACCCCATAGAGGAGTTTATGCACTCAAAGGAATAAACTAAGCAGATTATCACAACAAGGTACCCCCCAAAAGATATGATGGTACTATGGGTTATTTGTCAGGGGCAGGGAGAAGAAAATAATAACAACTGAAGAGAGAGTTTGAATGACTTTTTTACTATTTGCCTAATTTTGAAAGCCCATTAGAACTGCCACACAAATAAAGCAGTAAAGTTAGGTAAGATCTTGAGAAAGTCTCCAGTACAAACTGCAACTTAAGTGAAGGAGCAGTCGATTGCCTTCACAACAATCACAGGGTATTGCACAATTTTCCTTAAATTTATTGAACCTGACTGGCAGATAAAATGAAGCATGTGGTTCCTTTTAAAGTTCCAGAAAAACTCCTAGCTGGCTAGGTACATGCAGGTGATGTAAACCACCAAAAATTAATTCTGATGCTTAGGAGCAGAGGTTTAAAACCCTTCCAGCCTAAACAGGAAGATTAAGGTAAGAGCAACTCTAAGGTGAGAAGTGAACATTCAGATCAGGTCAGGTGTGCTACTCTGCTAAGTTAGGAGAGTGCCAACATTTTCTTTGATTGCTAGTAACTGCGTGCCATTGGCCTATTATTTTGGCTTAGTAAGAAATAAAATATTTTGCAATCTGATATTTGAACTATTGTGGTAGCTGTGGAACTTCATATAACTGGCCTAGTGCTATATATGCTTGTGCTAGCAGATGGCAGAATGACTGCCACTGCAGTTTAGACTAAAAGTGCAGGATATATGACTTTCTTAGCGTGGAGATGGCTGATGAGTTTATGAATTAGGCTTCCTAAGAGAGAAAAGACTCATGCCACTGCCAGACTCTTCTAACAGACAGAAATGGAGAAGAAAAACTTTTGCCTACACGAAAGAGGAACACCAATGCCAATGTTACATCTAGTGCAGAATGAATGCAGAGATGGAGAGAAGGTCTGAAAGTTCAATTAAATATGAAAAGGCAACTGGAACTATGGATGCAGTTGCGGTTTGTTTTGGTCATAGGGAAATCTGGTTGCACTGAAGGACATCTGTAAGACAAATATGCAAACTAGATATTAGAAATGGGTCAGGTTTGATTTCTTCATTGAAGAAATGAGTCACTTATTGATGAAGAAAAGTAATGGATGAAGAGATTCTTCAGGTATATTAGTAGAAGACAGGGAAGAGGACAAAGAAAAGAAAGCTGGGATAGCAGTGGAGAAATAAAATGAGTAGACAAAGTCATTAGGTCAGAGAGGAGTATTATATAGAGATAATGAGTGATTTCACTCAAGATCACTCAGTAGTTTTCAGAGAGGAATTTTAATATGTGTGCCGGTTTTGGCTGGGGTAGACAATTCTCTTCACAGTGGCTGGTATGGGGCTATGTTTTGGATTTGTGTTGAACACATGGTTGATAACATAGAGATGTTTTTTTATTGCTGAACAGTGCTTACACAAAGCCAAAGCATTTTCTGTTTTTTGTATCCACTGGGGAGTAGACTGGGGATGCTTGGGAAACTGGGAGGAGACACAGCTGGAACACCTGACCTCAACTGACTGAAGGGATACTCCATACTGTAGGGTGTCATGTTCAGTATAAAAAGTGGGGGAAGAAGGAGGAAGGGGATGTTTGGACTGATGGTGTTTGTCTTTCCAAGTGTGTAATGGGGCCCTGCTCTCCTGGAGGTGGCTGAACACCTGCCTGCCCATGGGAAGCAGTGAATTAATTCCTTGTTTTGCCTTCCTTTGTGTACATGACTTTTGCTTCCATATTAAACTCTCTTTGTCTCAACCCATGAGTTTTCTAGCTTTTATTTTTCCAGTTCTCTCCCACATCCTACTGATGGGGGAGTGAGCGAGCTCCTGTGTGGGGTTTGGTTGCTGACTGGGGCTAAACCACAACAATATGCCAATTGACCTCAGGTATCATAGTAAGATGCAACCTCTTAAATGACCAGACCTGACTGAGGTTGAACAAACACACTGGACAGAAGCAGCTGTTCTGTTAAGGAAAAGAGCCCTCTCCAGACCAGCTTCCTGTTCTGATGCTCCTTGAGACACAGTGTGCTCTGACTCCACGCAGAGCTCACATCAGTTGTGTGGTTCCTTAACAGTAAGCAAAGAAAGAAAGAAAGGTGCTCTGGGTAAAAGCTTGCAGTCCAAGAAAAAATAAACCAACCCCCTACTGCTTTCAGTAATTTCTATAGCACATTAAAGTCATGTTCAAATGTTCTTGTAAGTTTTCAAGAAAATGATCCTTGCATTTTGTCAGTTTGACTCTTCCATCTGTTGTAGCCATCATGTCAAGTAAAGAACTTAGAAACTACAATAACTTCTGATCAGTGGCTAATGAAAGTTTGATTAAAACAACATAACATTAAGGACATCCTTTTATGTCATGTACAGATTATTCACAACTCACTGTCACATTGCAAGTGTGTATCTGGGGGGAATAGGCCACTTTCTCAGATGAGAAAACTGTTATATTGGGACACTTGAATTAGGGACACAGTTCTACTGTGATCTGGCAATATACACTCTTGAACTCAGATCAGAATCAGATTTCAAGTTTACGATGTAGAAAAATGTATTTGTATGTAATTCATAGCTGGAAAGTCCACATATGAGCGAATCAGGTATTACCATACCTTGATAAGTGGCATTTATGTACCAAGTTAAGCACTTGAAAGACAATGGGTCTGTCATATTTCTGAGCCTCTAGTGTTAATTGGCTGGTAAGACTGTGCAGTCCATCAATTAACCTTAAATTATAGTTTTATGCTGAAATACCACTAATCTATAAAGGAATTGTTTGCAAAATGTCAGTGTGAAGAGACTGCAAGAGCACTTCTTGTAGAGCTGGCTGAGAACTTTCAGTGAAAGGAGGACATCCATTAGTTAGTGTTTAGTTGGGAACAACATGGAGATCTGGATGTGTTCATGATTTGAATGGAAGGAAAGAGGTGACCTGCACACCAGCTCAGCCTTGTCCCACAACCCATAAACAATGAAGAACCAATAGGGTATAATCAGGCTTTGCTATCCCTGTTTTAATTCACTTCTGAACTCACTAACTTGCACTGGCTTTGGTGTCATGCATGAGAGTATGAATCAGAAACAAGCCCAAACCCACTGATACACAGTTCTACAGGAGTAAGAGAAAGGTTTCTCTTCCTCAGGCAAGTATGCACCTTGACATCTGCATCCCTGTGTTTTAAATATATTTCCTAGAAGTGAACTATTGTGTTTTTTTCTTGTTTCAGTCCAGTTTTGGCAATTGAAAACAAGCCTTGGGTGTGCACTGCACAGAGGCACAGAAACTGGCAAGGCTGACAATTTCAGATTATTATGAATTATATTTTGGAAGAACTGGAACAGGAAGAAATCTTCAATACAAAGATATTATATTATGACTGCCCTGCTCTTAAAAGGGTATCTGAAGAAAAAAATGTCCCAAATTGTGGTATTGGAATAAGTGATTTATATTAATTTCCTACTCCAAGGAATGAGCAAACATTAAACAAAGGAAGCTGGAAACTAGAATATTTAAAGTACTCAATAAAAAGAATAACTCCACATTTCTTGAATTGACCTATTGTTCTTTAAAAGGAGAGAAAAAAAGCAACTATCATAACTATTCATCGCTCTATAAAAGTAAAATATTTTTTCATTAAAAAGAAAATCACTGCAAGGATTTAACTTAAAGTACTTTAATTTGAGAAAGCTAGACCATTTTCCTACCCCTTGAAATAAAAAAGCTTAGGAATTATATAGGAGCTTAATTTGTTATATGAAAAGACTTAACCTCTTTATCTCTAGAGAATTCTCATTTCTCAAGCTATGAACATTATATTCCATGTACTCCAAACAGTAGGCATATATGAGCAGGCATGTTAACTTTTTCTTACATTATTTGGGGATGGAAGTTACACATGTGATGGCTGTATCTTAAAGCAGAGCTCTCATGAGTGTCAAAGATGATTTTGTCATAATTTCAGATGCATATTTAGGTTCACCCTACTATTTTAGGGCTGGATTGTAGGCATCTTTTGCATGGATGAACAAAAGCAGGGAGGAACAAGGGCAGTTGTCTTTGTGTGGCCCATACAATTGCACGCACTGAATTTAAGGAAGGAAGTGAGGTCTGTGACCCTGCCTTGCTCCACACTGTGGAGGTACACCATCCTAAAGGCAAACATTAATTGGAAGCCTGTTTTAGTTAGAAAAGGAAAGATAGAAAAATTGGGTTTATGTGAAGGGAGCAGAAGGAAAAGCAGAGGGGAAAGTCAGTGGGGGTAAGCAGCTAGTGGAAAGCATTGAGTGTAATGTCTGTGTTGCTCAGGGCTGTGGTGAAGGCAGGTTTTGAACACAGTTTGCTAGAACAGCACAACAACACTTTGCCAACTTTTTGAAGGGCTGACGGCGTAAAATTCTTTGCTGCAGAAGAGCTCTGGACAGATTTGAAGCGAGAAGGAGAGAGAGAGAATGGCTTTATGTTCATTGCGATTCAGGGCACACAGCCCCTACCCTCAGTTGTATTTTTGGATTATATACCTTTGAAATGAGGAGATCTGATAGAACTCCCCTGTCTCTTCTCTGCCTGCTGACCAGCATCCCTGCCCTGTTATGGGTACTCTCCAGCTGCCCCTTCAGACTAGGCGCAGTTGCTGTTGCATAATTCTCCATTATGTTCCCTTCACTTGTCATTGCTGGAAATAGTCATTTAACCCCCCCAGGAGTCTAACCTTTCCTTTTTTTTTTTTTTTTCTTTTTCTCCCTCGTTCTGGTTTTGCTGCTGTTAGCCCTCCATTTACTCTGGAAAAGGGTTTCATATCTAAGTGTCTTTCAAGAAGTATCATCTTTCAACTGAAATATTATCTGAAGAAGACAGCTGGTTTATTGTCCTTACCTAATATAATTGTCCCCAAGTACACTTGCACATCTGTTGCATATTTATGTGTTAAGGGTCTCCCCCTTCCCCAAAGTGACTGAATTTAGAGATATTCTGCAGGTGACTAGTTTGCATGCTACAGAGGCAGAATGAGGTGTGAACAGTTCGATTGCCAGCAGGGAAGAAAAATTATTATAACCTGCATGGTTTATAAAGCTTTATATTTGGAAACCATATACTCTAACCCCAGCCTTCCTGGTAATTAATTGGTGGTAGGGAGCCAGTAGAGGAAGTGGATGGCTTTTGGTGCTCTTGCACTGTATTTTACTTCCCACACATGTCTACATCATAACCAAAAGCACCTGAACATAAAAAAGATTCTGCAGCATCTTCAGAAACATCAGTGAGTCTCAGTACAAAGCTGAACCTTGAGTCAGCCCCTTAGGAGCTGTTATAAAACCATTTTTGTGAAGTAAAGTATAAGGATGGGTGGGAAAAAGAAAAACAGATTTTGTCACTCCCAAAATATGCTCAGATTCAACCTTCACTAACCGCATTGTGTAAAACATACTGAAAATTATTAAGAAAAAGCTTGCAAGTGTAAATATACTTATTCTCAATGAAATCAACACCATCAAACTGATTTGTAACTATTCCCTTAATACTGCTATAAACTTTACTGCAGTGAAAACACTGGCTATACAGATTGCTTTCCTCTTCCTCAGGATGTGTTTCACCTTTGTGGCATTGCCACCATAAATCTCATGGTCCAACAACCCCTTGTCTGCAAGTGATTTCAAGCACTATCATAAAAACGAAACAGACAGACTTAATTTGAGTTCCAGACTTAAGGAAACTCAACTAAAATATTAGCATAATTTCACTGAAGACGGAGGAAATTGTTAAAATATGTGTATTAGAGAGTGTCTGCAATTCAATACATCTCTTAGCTGGCTCTTGGGTGCCACCCAGTGATTGATTTAACAGCAGGTTTGCAATGGTGTCTGCGGTGCACCACAGGCCACGTTAAGAAGCAGCACTGATCACAGGAGATCAGAAAACAGAATGTTAGGAAGTATAAGGAGATTCATGATATGTTAAATCTGAACCTGTGAATAATTAGCTCTGTCTGATGGATTTAGTGTTAGGAGAATTTCTGTGTGGAACAATCCTACTATTTGTTTTGCACGGGGATTGACTGATTAGGCAAACGTTGTGCATATTTCTTCCTGAGGGAAATTAAGGAAACTTGTAGTCCTTTGATCTGTTGTTCTTTTTTCCTTCTGGAAATAGGTATCTATTGTTTCAAGATCATAGTGGTGCTCTGCTTTCCACCAAAATAATAAAGCCATTTTCATATAAAAAGAGTACATGCTTTTCTGATAATCATTCTTTAAATAATGTCAAACCATTGAAAAAAAGAGTGCTGGTTAAATACTAAAAGAGATGTGATGGAAATCTGGTATAACAGCTGGTCCTGAAATTGGAAAGTCCTTTCAAGTGAGACTGCATGAGAGTCTGCCTTTGTCCCAAGGAAAAGTGGTAGAGCACTGACTGCCGCCCTGGTTTACAGGTCTTCTCAGGCAATACTTGAGAACAATTTAAAAATATTGATGTGCAAAAGACTTCTCCTACAGAGAAGTCTTTAATCTCACAGAAAACGATTTCTAATACTTGAGTCAGAAAGTTGGGGCATATTTTTCAAAGTGGAGGAATTGAAACAATCGCTCTCAAAGCATGGCTGATTCATCAATACTGGAGTTTTAATTGAGTGATAAGATGTCTTTCACAAAGTGAGGCTGCAACTGAAACTAGGATGGTTTTGATTCAAAAAGAATTAGGTGAAAGCAGTAGAATTAAATTAGCAAAATGGGGCCTTCTGGTCTCAAAACTTATTGCTCTTTAGAGTGGGAGAAAATATTAAACAGGGACAGTGCCGAAGAGTTTTACTCTGTGTGTCAGCACAGTGCCTGGCTGCTGTGCTACATACTGGCATCTCTGCAGCTCTCTTCCCTAAAATGGTTTGCAGAAACTTAAAATTTTACCTGGTGCTTCTCCCTTTGAAAGGTAGATACTCTCTCCAAACTAAAAGTGAAAATCTCTTTCTCTTACGTTCACGTTAGCTGGGCAGGTAGAAGCTACCAAATTAATAAGTTAATTAAGAATGAACGAAAGCCAGGAAATTAAAGATTATGGCCCTAATTTCATATACCATTAAACAGTATGTTCTTTGTGGTTTCTTAGAGGGCTTAACAGAGTTTATTGGTTAAGGAGACAACTTTTTCTAGAGATTTAGCATTAGATATCATGTTTTGTATAATTTTTTCATTACAGAAGTCAGTTTGATGGAATAAAATAGAAGTATGTTTTGAGTAGACTGGGAAGAGACCAGCAGGTCCAATGTTAGCACCTTCCCCTTCCAAGCAAAGAGGGAGGTTTTGAATTGAATACCTTTGGGCTGCAAGGAGAGAACAGGATTCTGTCAGCCTAATCTCATTATACATGTAGCCATTACAGTCAAAATGAGTTTCCTCTGTCTTAGTTTGGGTTGGAGTCAAAGCCAGTTCTCAGGGGAAAAAGGTCATTACATTAAGGTAGTAAGTTACTAAATTGAGCTTCCTATTATACTGGGGTATGTACATTTATGTTTTCTTTAACCATAGGAGATGAGATATATAATTTGGGTATTGTTTGCTGACTGGAACTGGACATTATGTTCTGATGAATGAAAAAAAAGAATAGACAATAAAGTGAAATCTACAAAATATTAATTGTGCGAGAAATGGGCTGGGACTGAGATTTTGTCCAGAACACCCTCATACTTTGAGAAGATGCAGCATTAGGCCAACAATCTGTGGCTCGGGCTCATTTTAATGAAGTGAAATGAATAAATATATGTCATAGAAATCAATATTCTTTTGGCCATGATCCTGCGAACATATGTGAATAATTTTGTGCATGTGAGTTCAATTAGATTATTCCTGCACGGAGTGTTAACTCAGATATGCAAGTGTTTGCATTATTGGAATCCCAGTTTATGGATATTCACAAAGAGCCAAAATCTGCAAGGAAAAGCTCAGATACCACAAATGTTCACATAAGTAAGTGTTTGCACAGAGGAATACAGCCCTTTTGTGCTCACATGCATGAAGTTGCTTAGAGGCTTCCACAAACTACTTTGAAAATCAAGGAAGAATAAGTTTCACGTATTTCAATATTTTATATGCTTAAAATATCTAATTTGATCAAGGAAAACTAAATATTAATTAATTTGACGTCCAAAAAGGAAGGCTTTTATTAAATCTGTAATGTGCTTGATATACAATTCCTAAGTTTTAGCCAGTCTACATGAATTCAAAACGTCTTTTTATTTTATTCCCTTTGCATGAGGCTATAAGGAATTTTGAGCCTAGATTCAGCATACAGAAATGCTAGTTAATGAATTTCTAATTTAACTGAACACAATATTACCTAGCAGTGACTACTGCAGCACCCCTTCTTTACAAATGTGCAGATAATCACAACATCACCATGAAAATCCCTTTTTGTACTGAAAAATGAATCATACAAAGGTAACTCAATGAAGTATCTGTTTATTTAAGGTTTCATAACCCATAGGCTTAAAATAGCTTGCAGGCAGGCAGGGTTAAATGGTGCATTGTTGCTGACAGGAGATGTCAGGCAGCCCTGGGATCAGGTCAGCTCTGGTGCCGTGCTGTTCTTGCCATGAAGTTTGGCTTGTGCTTGGTGCTGGGAAGAATGCAGTTCTAGTATGAAAACAAGGATGCAGGGGCAATGTGGGGCAAGGTGGGCTGTGCAAGGGTTGGTGTACCAGCCCAGGAGACTTGGCTACAGGTAAAAAAAGGAATTTCATGGCAATGTGAGGAAAATAACATCCTGTCTTGTCTTTTTCTCTCTTTCTATGAAAAAAGGAGGCAGAATGGTGCTCTTCTATCATGTAAGGGCAAAAAGCAGAGACTGAAGGAAGTTTTTCTCTTCAAGCAGGTGAACAGTGCATCCATCATTCAAGAATCAGTCAATAACCCTTAATTAATTAGGAAACTGAACTTAAAAGTAATAACTAAAGCTACAGGCCACATGAACAACCAGCCAAGGTGTAAACCAACAACCTCCCACTGAATTTTGAGTCAAACCCCAAGGATATAGTAAGCATAACAGTATATTAGTTTGGTGATATTTTGTGTGTTACAAAGAGAAAAGAAACTTGTAAGACCAGGAAAGAGAACTGGAACAAACCCTGTAAGTGGCCGACTAAGGAAAAATTTGAAGAAAGAATTTTTCAGTTAGGTCCTGGCACAAAGAGGTACAGAGTTCTCTGCAAAAAATCTTCACTTTGCTCTTTAGCCATTGCCTGAAAGGATAAGGGATTTTGTGTACTCTTTGGAAGTAAACAAAAATCATTATATTCTCTTGCAGAATCATAGAATCATATCATCTCCTTCCTCTCTAATGAAAACAAATTGCAAGAAATTAAATTTGTGGTAACCACGTGAGATGAAAAGGGATGTGTTCAGATTTAACACTATGGGGCCGTGCTTTAATAGTATGTACTTGTGTGACTACCTCTGGCTCAAGGGAAAGGCAGTAGCTATGTTCTTACATTACTCATTCATCCACTCAGTTTTCAGTCTCTGTCCATGCAGGACTAGTCTAAAGCTGTAGAGAACTGAATGCAGGACTACAGCAAGCTTCCTCCTGTACGGGGTAGTCACCAACACTTCTTGGCTGCAGTGCCTCACCTCAGCCACATGTAACTTAAAAAGGTGTGACAAAGGTATTGTAACTTCCTCAGCAAAATATACTTTAGATCAACTTGTTATTGAATCATTGTTTATCCTTGAGAAACACTTCGTTAGCAAGAAACTTTCTCCCTATCTCTCTAACATCTGCCAACTGAAAATGCTGAAGTCTTTTTTTCCTTTCCCAGTTTTTCAAACTAATATTGATTTTACTTCAGCTAAAAATAGTTCAGTGGGAAAATGTCATTCAGAGGTGCCAGCTGACTAAAGAAGAAAAAGGATAGCATCTCATAAAACACAGAAGAGAAGTGAAAATTCAATTTTAATATTATTCTGCTGCTCTCAGTAGATTATGTTAAATTTTACATTGAAGGAAGTGTGTATGGTGAAATATTCTACAATTCCTTTTAATTCTACAGCTGAGCAAAATCTTGTTGGGAACACTGTTTTTAAAACTGAAAAAACATAGCAGATTTATTTTAGTTTTGTCTACTGAGATCCATATATTTCACGGTAACTTTGCAGTGAAGCATACCAAAAAGGCACCAAATTCAATAGAGTCTGACCCTCACTCTGACAGTTTTTGTGCTAGCCAGAGGTATATTTAAAGCAATACTCATTTTACTAGAACACCACACTGCACCCGCTCCTACCACATGAGATCATGGTCCTTATGCCATTAAATATGTTTGTGTCATCTATTGAAACCTTCTTCCAGAACAAATCTCTCTCCTTTTAGACATAAGGCTTCCTCACTCCAGCTGCTGTACCCTGACCTGCCTTGGATAGTCCCCTTCCTGGCAGCAAGACAACAAACCTTGCTCAAACCAGGACTTTTCCTCCACTTGGAACACAACCGTGAGTGTAACAAACTTCGCTGTTGAGGCCATTCCAGCAGTAAGTAATGTGGTTCCCAGCAGTGTGCTGCCTGCCTTGACTGACTAGTATTATGTTTGCTTTGCATTTTCAGCATTCTCCCAGGAAAAGAAGTTTAGGCACAGAGTGTTTTCTGGGTATTGTTTTATTTATTTCTTCGTGTACAAGATTGTGTCTGTCTGATATTAATGGGGGCAAGGTGGAAGGAGCTTGCATTGGAGGTAAGGAGAACAGTACAGGGCCATACTCTGTAGTCATGAAAGGAATGTTTTTCTCCCTGTAAATGAGTTTTACACCTATGTAGGAGGTTATGTCGTTTTGAGTTACAGCTGTATTGGCAATTATCTCGTGGAAAGCAGTCTTCAGATACAGGGAAACAAGTCCATTAAAAACCTTATATATACGTGCTGAGCATTTGAAGTAATAAGTGTCTTTGTTTTCCTGGATAGTCTGTGGGAACTTAGTGTCTGTATGGGTCACATCAAAGATATGCTAAATTTACTAGTGGCTGTGGCTACTGGGTCCTCCAGCTTTCTGGAAAAGGTCCAGAGCTGAATACTTAGGAACAGCCCTCGTATAGAAACTTACTTCACATGATATTGCTCTCTGTCTTTCAGCCACTGGCCACTTACTGCTTGGGGATTTCCTCGGATGAAAGCTGAATCTGCATTCTTATGTTTAGTAACTGTTGGCAGACTTCTGTTATGCACATTTGTTTCATCTACTTATTAAACAATTCCTATTTTTGATATTTACTATGTCCTGTGGTACTTGAATAAAAGTTACTCTAGAGATTGCTTCTTTTAAAACTTCTGACTGGTCATTTTTCTTGGTGTGCCCAATTTCCGCATCAGGAAGGCACTCTGGAGAATAGAAAACAAACCTAATGTGCTTATACCAGCCAGTGTTGACTGAAGGCTACACTGTAGAGTTCTGCATTTGATTTTAACTAGTGAATTATTCCCATAGCCCCAGCATGAATCTATAAATTAGTGGATAAGGGGACATGAGCAAATGCCAATAAAGGGAGAGGTTAATATTGCGCAGTCCTCAATTTAAAGAGCAGTTGCTTTAAATAAACTCTCTCATCCCTTGTGATCATAGATGGATTACATGATCCATCCTTGAACCTGCAGGATCATAATCCATGACTGAAATATCTTGTAGAAATGAATTTGTTTGGGATCATCTGAAATGCAGCACATCCTTCTAAAGACATCAGGCAGAAAGAAATTAGGACCTTTTCCCAGGTTTCTTAGTTGAAAAGTGGATGGAAGAGAATTCCTTCCCATTTTCCAAGGCTGTCGCACATCTCAAGGCAAGGCAAGGAACTCCTTTGTGACAGTTCAGGTTTACGGGACCTAAAGATCTCAGTTCTGCTTGGACCATTCTATGTGGTTTGGGTTTTTCCACCTAAAAAATATTATTGCTGAACTAGATTTTTCTTTGTTTGTGATATTTTGCTAGTAGGCATCACTGCAACAAGTCTCTATTTTTGACCTCACCAACTCTGAATGGGACGTGTCTTTCTCTGGAAAAATGACTGCTTCCTCTTCTCTGCTTTAGACATGATTTGTTGAAGGAATTTAAGTGTATCTCTTCTCAGTTACTATTAGCGAAATTCTTCTATTGTAGAATATGAATAAAACCTTTCATATATGAAAGGCACTGAAAAATAGCTTCCTAATAACTGAGACCAGACCATCCATGAATTCAACACAGGCCACTAAGTGACTGACAAATACTAGAGATGTGCAAGTAAAAAGCCTTATTTCTCTCTGCAGATCTTCAAATCCATCCAGTTGTCTGTCTAGGCTTTTTCTTGCCATGGAACACTCAAAACTGGAAAAAGTCTTCCATTACTTCTAACCTCATATAATGCCCAAGCATTTTTGACAAACGCTTTGAGTTTTAGTGGCAGTGATGAGCTGAGTATTGTCTACTTCCACAGTTATAATTATTCTGTTGTCTCTGAATTTGAAGGCAATAAGGAATTAATTTAAGAAAAGTCACAGAAGTAGAATGCAGTAAGATAGTGTGTCTCCTCACCATAGTATCAATATATTGGTACCCGTACTGGGAGGATTAAGTCAAGTTATGAAATAAGTAATAATGCTTCAATAAAGTTCCTGCAAAAATTAACACTAGACCTTTCCCTGTTTGTGTTAATCTCCAGCAGCCAGATAAAATAGACTCTTTCACTGATCTCCTCCAACCAAAATAACTGCTATTTCACCCTGACACCGGCTATAGTATACCAAATCAATATGACCAATTATACAAAAGTATAGTATACTTTAAAGCACAACTTCATTTCCATGTGTTTCGGGTCTAAGTGGTTTCTCTTAACAGGAGTTTATAACTGCATTCCTTAGCATGACCAACCATACAGAAGGTTTGGAGGATTTCTATTCACATTTAAAATCAGAAACAAAACACCATTGGAGGTTATGTCTTTCCGTATTCCCTGCCATACTTGGGCACACAGGAAGAGAATGGAGAATTAACATGAATCTGTATATTGTAGAATAGATACAAAAAACAATATAAATGGATGCACAAAGGTTTATTGAAACTGCATTAAAATGGACAAAAACAGACAAATGTGTATCTGCTGAGTGATACTGAAAACTTGCACTTTTGAATGTTTTGGCTGCAAAGGCTGACAGTGATAAATCACTTTCCAACAGCTGTGGACAGCTGTTTAAGTCTTGGGTCTAGAGAGCTTAATTGGGGAAGTGTGTTATAAAATTAAAGTGCCAATGGCTCATTAAGTTATGTGGTGACTTTGTGTGGCAGGCCAATAATACTGCATTCCAGGCTTTGGGAAAGGACATGCCTAACTCTCTGTTAATTAAGGGCTTGTCAAAGAATGCAGTTTTGCCAAACTGCAATGTTTTCATAGGAGAGCATCTGTGAAAGAAGACTCAGAGGAAGAAGTTATTTACAAATAAGTGTTTATTGTAGCTAGAGCAAATTTCTACCTCTTTATATACTACCTCTTTATATACTGATGCTCTGGGCACGTTTGCCTTGTTCATAGACTACAGGGGTACCCTAGGTGTAGAGGGAAGACTACCAAACCTGCTTTGAAAAATAACCATTTCTCTGGAGAGATTAAATTATTACCAACACAGACACATTTATAAAAAATTCCACCCAACCATTAACACACCTCCCAGCACAGAGAAAAAGACAGGTTTCCCAGGGTGACCATAGGATTAAAAATCAGAGACATGAGAGAAGTGAAGTGGGGTGGGCAAGGTAAAGCATATCATAGCCATAAGGATTATTTGCAGGAATCTGTTGTCATCTTCTAAATACGTTGTTTACATTGATTCGTTTATATAGCAGGCATTTAAATGTGACATTTAAATCTCTAGTGAACTACAAAACAAGAGTGAATGACCCTTGCTAGAAATGCTGTGGACTGTAGAATGGGGACAGGGAGAATGTCAACTCAGAGGTAGTCTGCAATCTCACTGCAAATATGCTGGCTACTGCCTGGGCTGAGTGACACCAGCTTCACACTCCCTTTTCTCTGCAGGGGTTAGAGGGACACCAAACCTGGGTCAGAAGATTTTCCCCTATCACTGTTAGGCGGCTAAGGCCACGACTCCACACAGCGATTTGGCTTAGAAACAGACTGGGACATGTCCTCTGTCAGTCTTGACCTGCGTGAGCTCCCTAAACTAAAATAAAGTCAAGTACAAAAGTGCTGAAGGAGGGACCAAAATGTGGACAATATAATGAGAGGGATGATCACACCAAATTATTAAGCAGTCTTTCAAATGGCAATGTGGAAATTTGAGACACATTCTCACCGTTTCTTTCATTTCTCCACCCAAATATTTTCCTTCACATTTTAATTAAAGACTTATATCAAACTGCAGAACATAAAGTTCATTCATACCTCTGTGTTATTCTTAAACTACCTATTTGCATTGCTTGGGATTTTCCCTTTTCACCACTTCTGCATAGGTCTTTGATAACATTTAGCTGTGTGATACATTAAGGTGGGAAGTTCAGTAGTTATTTCTCTGCTTCAGTCTAAACATTATTCACTAATAAGGTCACTGTCAAAGACATCTTGCCTAGAGTTATTAGAGACTTTATATTAGAGATATTCACACTTACCTAATCATAAATCTGAAATAATCCAAATTTCAGTGCAGTTATTCATGGGTTTATATCAACAGAATAGAGCTTGTCCCAAATATGCACTAACAAACAGGATACTTGAAGGTGTTTTAGTAAAGGTTTGGAGCGTAGCTGTCACTCTGTAAAATTGTAACATGAAGGAAAAAGAGATAATTTGTGCATATGCCAAGAGAATCTTCTCTGCAAATTGGTTATTGATTGTCTTGATAATAGGCTGTATATCAGTTTTACTGTTACATGCAAGACTGACTTTTCTAATGAATTTGAAGCATCATGCTCCTGGTTAGAAAATCAGCAACTTCTTCTGCTGAAAAAAAGAAACTTTGTAGTACTTAGGGACATATTTTAATTTATTATAGTCCTTCCTGTATAACTCACTCTGTGAAGCCTATTTCTTCATGAGTCTAAAGACCAGCTGATGTGTTTGTTCACACTTTGTTGTTCTGTGAACTATTTATTGCTGTTGTTAAATTTGAATGGGTATACTGTAAATATTTTTACAAAAGGTAAAATAGTCCTTATGTGGTATTAAGTGAAAACAATTCAGAACCACAGAAATATATTACACAGAACAAACCTCAATACTGACAGGAGTATATTATATACATGTGTAAATTATTGTTTGTTGGTTTGGTTTGGTTTGATTTTTGGCTTTGTTTGTTTGTTTGTTTTTTCTCACTGAGGGGAATACAGTTTACTCCAGTTTTTCAATTCTAAAATTTCTATGCTTTGGTAATCTTCCTTGTGTTTGCTAAGAGTTTGTTGAGCTCTCCCCCCTCCCACCTTTGGGAATTCATTGATGCATCTCATTAATCAGCTAGCAACAATGCTGTTGAACAATGCAAGTTGAAATATCTGTACCTCTAGTGAACATCTGGCAGAATGATGATTTCCCTCGCATAAGTTACAACACTTGGTGCTGGAGTGTGTGTGGCCATTCTCCCTCACAGTCTTTTTGTCCACTATTTTCAAGACCGAGTTTGCAGCTGTGGTCGTACCTTCACCACTATTTAAACTTAGAACTGGTACCAAGGCCTGACTTGCCAATATCTATTTGTATTTGTATTTTTACTCTCTCTGGGAACATTCCTGGTCCTTAAAGGAATAATTAAAACCCTGTCATTTCTCAAAATAGCCACTGTCTCCTCATGAAACAAAGATCTGGGGAGGCAAAATTTCAGTGCTAAAGATGTGTCATTTTTCCATCCTTAGCATGTTAATTAACACTCTTCCAGCAAGGTACTGCCTGGCTCTGTCTCAGTGCAAATAACATCAGTCAGCTCAAGTCTCTCTCTGCAATAAATTAATCTAATCTTTTTGACTCCGTGCTGACAGAGATGAAGAGCTGTCACAGGGACACGTAATTCATTTCAGGTGAAGGATTATAATAAACTGACAAGAGGCAGTAACCTCTTAAAACGCTACTGCTCTTTTGCAAGCGACTGACTACAGGCTCAGTTTCTGTGTGGATCACTTCATTATTTTCCATCCACATCATCTTTAAGGAGGAAACACACATCCTCTTTGTGGCTTACGCATGTGATTTTTGCTTGTAAATGGTCCTGACCTCGGCCAGTGTATAACAGGTACAGAAAGCAGAGCTGATGTATAGCCAAGCGTATTCTGCAGGCATGTCCTACTCAGAACTCTTGGCTGAACACTGCAAGATAGGAATGCAGAAGCCTCCTAAAACTCAGGTCGACAAAAGCAACAAAACTTTCCTGGAGCTTTCTTAGTGTAAAAAGATTATGAACCGCACTCTATTATATTTGGATTTGCTTAGGAATGTATGTTGCATTCCACATAAGTCATGGTTTCAATGTTCTGTATTTTCCATCTCACTATAAATTATTAAGAGGACCCTGATGTTCATTTTCAGCGATACTAAAAAGAAATGCACTTTCCAGCTAGTGTAATACATTTGTAAAAGAGACTTCAGAATTCTCTGTGATTACAATAAAGGAATTTGCAGGTGCTTGGGCAGCCTGAGTATACCCAAAAATATAATAAACTAGACAGTCAAATAAATATGTCTGGTGTTCTAGGTTTAAAATATGTATTTTAAAGAAAAATTACATGAAGATAAAAATGCGAGCTAAGAATACCACCAACAAAAAACACATTAAAAGAAAAAAGGGGCAATTTATTTTCCAGCTTTGCGAAATATATGATAAATTGGAAAGAAGAGTGGGGAAAAGTGAATGAATTACTAAAAGGTCAAGTGCAACTTTAGGGCTGTAACCATATTCACCTTTGGTCGTGTTTGGTCTTGAACTGGGGAACTTCAAAAGTGCAGACTGGTGAGTGACATTGTGCAGACAGAGAGGCATTAAGGCTTCTTAAGCTGATTTTGATGATATTCAGCTATTTGACAACATTCTCCCCTCAAAATACTTGGCAATCAGAACAAAAACAAAGAGGTTTTCTTTTGCAGCGTGGCTTCCTGGGCAATTGTCAGTGCTTTTAGTCTAATAGAATACCCTGAGCAGTAATCTGTTTCACTTTTACTTCACTCCTTTCAGTCCAGACTTGGAATTATACATAAAGGAATTTTCATGATCTTTCTGACAGAATAATACTACTATGTATCCTTACAAAGAGAGGAAAAGTCAACAGGTTAAATGTGTTGATCATTGGATTGAGCTAGAGCCTTCTATAGGTAACACTCTTACTATATTGACATCTCTATGCAGGGGGATAAATGTGCCCCTACTAAACGTTTTTCTGTCCTGACAGCAGTGGAGCAGGGGCATTGCTGTATTGATCCACTGTTCTGACAGCAAAATCACATTTTCCCCAGTGTTTCTATAATTTTCTACTGAAAGTGTTCATTTTGTAATGCAACAAGTAAACTGCACTCAAGTAGATACACTCTGAATCATGCATGTATTTAAAAGGTAAAAATTAGCTGACAGAAAGACATATGAGTTGAAACTGTAGTTTCATAGATACCTTAAAATAACAGATTTATAGCGGACAATAACTTACAAATGTTGTCAATTGTGACAATCTATTTTTTCTTACAGTATTTATGTAAGCTTAGAACTTATATATTTAACTGTATTTGAGCATACAGAGCTTTGAAGAACCTTTCTGTAAACTAAAACTAAATCTCTTTTTCATGGTTTTACTACTGTTTCTTCAACACAATGTCAATCATTCTTGTCTCAGCGGTCACTAACCAGGTTATTTGTGTGTTTCCACACTGCTGCATCACAAAACATCATGCCCACTTGCCTCAAAAAGATAATATCTAACACATATGGAGACTGCCTTTGATCTCCACGGTCTATCTAGAGGTCACAGACCTGTCTTCTCCTCTCCCTCACTTCAAATAGCTCCTTTCATTTACTGTGAAACTAAACATTGGAAAGACAAAGGCAAGAAAATAAAGGCATTGATTTAGTAGCACTTATATGTTTGGCTATTTCAAGGTGGATTTTACTCTCTCAGGTCACATTATTAATTGCGCTGCATTTCTGCATCATGGCATTTTTGTTTTCATGCATGCAGCCTTCAAAATTCAAGCTGCAATTTAAATCAATATGTGCTTTGTTCATAACTTAATAACCATTAAGAGTCTACTAATCAATTTGCAATAGTCAGCACTGAATCCAGTTCTGTAGGAGCTGCATGGGAAAGTTTGGTAATTTTACTTTTGAAAAATAGATTTTTATTCATCAAGGTAAATTTGTTAATGTAAAAGGAGTACATTGGGTGATATTTTAGATTATAGCAATTGCCAAAGGAAAACATTTTTTTTCAGATGCAAAAAGCAGATGTGTTTCAGTCACAACCACTTTTGTTTTTACTAAAGACTGATTCAGAAAAACATGTAGGTACCTAAAGAAGGAACTGAGCAACATGTAGTCATGTGTTGCTCAAAATCACATGTTCAAAACCGTATTCTTGAAAATTACTCTACCATAAAGACCTGTCAGTATTGACCCTACTGCTCTGCAGGCACTTCAGGTTCTCCATATTCTCACCCTGATGCTCATAACATCCTCAGGTATCACCGCTCAGTTACTTACTGACTCTAGACATTTAAAAACAAGGAGCTTATCTGCCTAACTCCTTTCAATGTGTCAAGTCAGTAAAAGTTTTCTAAGCACATTTAAAGAATGAAAGTTTTGCATGGAGTATTGTAACAATTTCTGACCTTTTTTTCTTCTTAAATACCTAAGGACCAAGGTAGTCATCCAAATTCTATTATCTTCAATGATGTAAGAATTCAAACTTCCACAGAAGAAGCTCCAGATGTGAAGTCACTGCATGTATTGTAGGAAATTTGGCATAAATGCTGTTCTTCTGTCATTAAAATGTATAGAAGCAAAGATATCTCTATGATCTCACAGATTAGTGGCTAGGTCACTCAGAGTGTGTATAGTAGAGAAGCCCTGGTTCTAGGTCCACCTTCTCTTGCAACTATTTGGGTATTATTTCTGCCTTTTATGTTAAATCTCTTTAGAGAAGTTCTGTCTTATGAGTTTGTTTTGGCCTCATCAGAGAAGTATTTCCTATGCAGTGAAACAGGCGAAACAGGAGAAGTGAGGTCCAAAACAGCCTCTGGGTTCAGGGAACACTTCAGGCAGATGTTCATTGAGAGAGAGCTGAAGAGGGTGAATCTGAACATCTCAGCCACTCAGACCTTGTATGATGGCTTCAGTAACTAGAATATTAATTATGAGGTGTGTCTATCCATCTTTTTTATCAGCTCATTTTTCAAGATAACTATTATATTTTTCTGTCTGACTATAAAAATAAGTGAAGTCTCACCATTGGGAAAAGATATTGTACCAGGATTCCACATAGAGGGCACATTATTTTGGAAGATGGTGAGATTTAAAATGCTCCTGAATGCTTTCTCAAATTTATTTCCTGCTCAGAAGGATGATAATCTTCGTTCCTGCCCACAGGTGTCTGTGTCTGCTCTGAAAATCAAGTACCTGGCTCAGAGAGCTGGAACACATCTGGGAGCAAGCATCCTGGAGCAAGCATGAAGCATTAAGCATTGCATTTCCTTCGTGACATTCTGCATCTGCCTCTAAGGGGTGGAAAGAAAGATGCGCGTATGTAATGCTGTCAGAAGAGAGCTGTATTTGTGTACTTACTGCAAGAAACTGCTTTACACCAAACAAATCAAAGAGTCTTCTCAGTCAGCAATGTGTAAAGATCGAGTTCTAAGATGGAAAAAAAAGACATTAATTTGTGTACATGTAGATATTTCTATTCGTACACACACACACTGTCCTTTACTTGAAATTTCCCCTGTGGAACATTCACTTCCTGAGCCTCCCGATTTATGTACAGCTGGATACAACTTTAACCCCCTTGGTCAACCAACAGACCAGATTTACTTCTGATGGTGTGTCAATAACCTTTTGGGAAACTTTGTGGGATGTAATTTTAAAGCTAGGTAGAATTGGAAGTATGTCTATCTTGTCTCTGTGGCTATAATAAATATCTGATGCATTTCTTTTTCTTGATAGAACTAATTATTCTTTAATTCACATATCTCTTCATAACAATTAGTCAATATATTTCTGAGCCTGTTACTTCTGTAATTAAGTCAGGGAAGAGGTGTTAGCAGATGATCCTAATGATTTTTCTGCACACTGATAAACTTTGCTGATCAAAGCAAAATCTTAAGTAACATTAATACTTTAAGTGGTATAGATTTTATCTGTGATATTTAAACACATTAAGGGAATGGCTGAAGAAATAGTCGATGAGTTTCAATGTGAGCAAATGTTAAATGATGTATTCAGGAGCTAAAAATAACATCACTGCCTGTACATCGCTGAGTAAAGAGTGGAATGAAGAGACAAAGGGAACTGAGTGGACTGGAAAAGTAGGTACATGAGGATGGAGTATGTTGCTCAGCTGCAGTAAAAAAGGTTAATATGATAAAAAGAGAAGCTCTGCTTGGAGAATCTTCCTCTGAAGTTTTTGCATCCAGATTTGGCCTAATGAAGTGTGAGAAAGCATCTGCAGAAGGACTGGAAACTGAGCAGAGGTTAGTGAGGCAATAACTGATTTTTTAGAGTTTAAGCCTAATATGCAGATTATATCCAAGGAAAAAGTAACAAAAATAATTAAAGTCATGGGAACTGGAGAGACCTCAATATGAGGAAAGATTAAATATGCTATGACTATTTTGTTTGGAAAGTAAAAGGAAGTAGGACATCAGAATTAAAAATAACAATAGCTGGAAAGCAATGTAGTCTTTCCAAAATGTAAAGAATGAAAAATAATTAAAGGGGAACAGATAAAGAATAGTGAGCTTAATATGCTATTTATGCAAATAACAAAATCAACTCCCTATTTTAGAATGTTATTTTTAAAAGTTTCCTAGTAAAATAAGAAAGAAAAATAGACATACGTGAAAAATGCTTCTTGGGACACAAGGACAAAACCATAAACAACAGGAAAAGACATTCTCTTTTTCTGCTTGCAGGAAAAGTGACATTTAAAGGCAGTTTTCAGCACAAGATGACATTTTGGAAGACAGCAGAGCTTCAGGAAGTAAGGCCAACATTCACACACTAGCAATTAACTTTCTCATGACCTAGGAAATGTATCCTTTCATGCTATGGGTCATTCAACACAGATTAAAACTAATTTTTACTTTTATTCAGTTAATCTAGAGGCTATTTAGACACCAAAAGTTTGCAGCCCTTGCTGAAAAAGAGTGACACCACTCAGGAGGAATCAAAATGCCATCTGTAAGCCCTTTACATTTTCCTGATAGCTTTTTTAAAGAAAAAAGTTCAATAATGAAAATAATATTCGAAGACTAATGAAAAAAGACAAAATAAATTGATTTGCCATACTAGAGGTGCAAATCTAAAACCTAAACTTACATTAGGTATGTTCAATATCAAATACACAAAGTGCCTCAGATCAGCTGCATGTGGTTTAAGGTTGTCTGTAGGGAGCTACTTCCAGGAGCTTTAATTCATATCGGAAGGTCACCTCTTCTGGGAATTATGCTACACAGTATTAAGCAGAAACCCTATGAGTTTCTCTGCCCACTGCTGGAAGTAAAAAAATGAGCTGTCTTGGTGCCATTACTGAATTATCACTATTCCACAACTTATTGTCCGCATACTTTTGCAGTTATGGCCTTGCATATGCCTATTTTGTGTGCCAGAGCAGCAGAAGCTCTGTCTCTTACTGATCATATAATTACAGAATCATAGAATCAGATGGGTTGGAAAGGACCTCTGAGATCATCAAGTCCAACCCTTGATCCACTACCACCACAG
>JAWMRA010000078.1:118734960-118809518 GCA_035584735.1 Pseudotriccus pelzelni
GACCTCTGAGATCATCAAGTCCAACCCTTGATCCACTACCACCACAGTTACTAGACTATGGCACTAAGTGCCACATCGAGTCTCTTCTTAATTACCTCCAGGGATGGAGAATCCACCACTTCCCTGGGCAGCCCATTCCAATGCCTCATTACTCTCTCTGTAAAGATGACAGCTGGAGGACTTACTCTTGCTTTGTCTGCTAGATGCCAACCTTTTTTTACAGTTCCATTTACAGAGGGGCAATTAACTGAACTAATTCATGAACTTTGTGGAAGAACCACAAACAGCAACACAACATCCATGTCTGACCAAGTGACACCAATTCTCTCACTGCTCTGTGGTTAAGACAGAAAGTAGCAGAATTTCTGCAAGGAGGAGTTCAATTTTCAAGGTGAGGAGGGCACAGTATCCCATAACAAGATAGTTATTAGCATGTGCCAACTACTATGGGCATTGGTACCCTGCTCATAAGAAAGTCAATTGCAAAAGTCAAAAAAGAATATGTCTTTCCTTTTGGCTCCTATGACTTTCTACGTCAGCAGCTACATCAAGTTATTACTGGGTTTGTTTCAATACTTCCCTTTCTAGATTTGATTTTCAGTGCTGTAAAAGAAAAGTCTTGAGTCATTTTAGGCTCCTTTCCCATTGGATTCAGTTTTATGCAATCACAGTGTCTCTGTGTGAATGTGTATTTAGATCTGTATTTCTGTCTTTCTCCTTTGCAGAGCAGCTTCTGAAACAGCTGCCTCATTTCAGCCAAGCCTGGCAAATCAACAGTACTCTTTTGATAATTAAGTTCTTGCAAATATTATATGCAGATAGAGGAGGAAGGCCTGATAAGTCATAGCCTCTTTCAGGCATCACCTGCTCTGCAGTGGTGTCCTTCACAAGATGCAGATGGATATCTGCTCCACCATGGACCTTCATGGGCTGCAGGGGGACAGCTGCCTCACCATGGTCTTCATGATGGCTGCAGCGGAGTATCTCCTCTGCTGTCTGGAGCACCTCGTCCCACTCCTTCTTTCACTTTGTTTTCTGCAGAGCTGTTTCTCTCACATATTTTTCACTCCTCCCTCCAACTGTAGTTTCTGTTGCACAGCAACTTTTCCCCCATCTTAAATCTGTTATCCCAGCTGCCACCATTGCTGATAGGCTTGGTTTCGACCAACTGCAGCAGCTCTGTCTTGGAGGTGGCTGGCATTGGCTTCATCAGACATGGGAGAAGTCTATGGCAGTCTACAGCCACACCTGTAGTCCCCCCTGCTACCAAAACCCTGCCACACAACCCAATACAGGCTGGAAGAAGCCTCTTGGCTCATTGAGATGCACATTGAAATCTAATGAGCATCTTGGCTCATTGAAATCCAGATGATGGTGTCACCTTAAGGAAGGACTTTGGCACAAAACGTCAGTGACAGACAAGTGCCAGGATACACTTGATCTGCACATGAGCAGCAAGTGAGACATTATGATGACTGCCAGTGCAGAACTGAGATCACTTCATGGAGAGACCCTCTCACTCCCTCTGCACCCTTGGGTATACACTGTGTGTCTCCAGGGTGGGCTGAATAGATAGGGCTGGATTGGGCTGCTGCTCTAGGCAATCATGGCATCTAACACCTGTCAGAAACTAAGCAACAGTTTTAAATAATCCTACACCATTTCAGCCAAAATATATTAAAGACAAATTTGTGCATTTATTCTTGTGGCAACACTGTTCTTCTTTGTTCTGGTCCCCTCCTCTATTTCTGATGGATGGCTTGCCAAAATCAGCTCCTACATATGGAGCTAAATATTTACATGGGCAAAGATTGCTCTGAGTGGCTGCACACTCTTGCTGTGATCATGTTTATTAAGACTTAGCAACAGATCTGTCTAAACTTCCTGAAACGGTAGACTGAAGAGGCAATAGCTGAAGGCCTAACATGATAGTCCCCCTTCCTAGCACATGACTGTCATTAAAAAAATATTTAGGAAGTCTCAATGGGTGACCTACATGAATCTGCACTCCGAACAAGTGCCTGGAGAAGTACCTGTCAGGTGATGGATACGTCCCCATTTCAGGCAAGGAATGGGTTCACCCCTGGTTGTGACAGGGATGGCCACTGCCTTCTTGGGAGAGGAATGGCAGTGAGCAGGCTATAGGACATCCTGAACATCAGCAAGTTGTACCAATGCGCTAACACCAGGCTTCTTCCCGCAACCTTCTGCTTTACTTAGAATGGCAGGCCAGAAATATGACCCATATTGCAACTCAAAATACGCACTTTCATAGATGCTTTAGAGGTTTTTAACAGCTTCTTCTTCCCTATTTTAATAAGAAGGGAGAAGACCAGACTATCTCCCCTTTTATCTTTCTCCTTGAATGCAAAATGTTGTTCCTCTTCCTATCAGAAAGATTAAAATATGGCTGAGACCATTATTCCATAAATGACACCTTTTTGTTTTACCTAATTCTTGACATTCTGCTATCCTCAACAGAGCATTTTCATTAAAATTAGCAAAGAGGAAGAGTTATTTTTACCATTCGGAACAAATTCACCATTTCAAATATTGATAGAAATGAAGAGGACTTCTCTTTGTTTTGTAACTCAGCAAATAGAAAACTTGTTCTGAAGTAGGTGAGCACATTTTACAGAACTACTCACCATAAATGACTTCCCCTCAACCCCCACCCCAAGAAAAAAGTAGCCATTGATAAATAATTTTCCCATAGCTACAAAACTGATTTGTACAAGTTAAATTGTTCAAGGCTAATCAGGCTAATCTGAGGGAGAGGAAGTTTACCCTCCATTTCCCAACAGATTCTCTTTAATTTTGCAGTCACATTGACAGGTGGCCTCATCACTCAGGCATTACAGACCACCTTGAAGATATCAGCACCATTGGCCTTTGAAGTCAGAATAATCAACAAGCCATTTGATACTCTATCAGATGAAATGGCCCTGTCAGGAAAGGCTGGCTCTCAGGTGTACTGATTGTCTTATGCAGAGGAGATAACTTGATACAGTTTACTACGGTACAGATTCACAGACCTTGCGGGATGCTATAACAGATGTCTTTTTAGATGTACTTCTTCACAATGTCTCTTAAAAAATATTCCCAAGCCACTTTTAGCAGAAATTATAATACTTCAATTTCCTGTCTACAATGTTCCCACAATACTGTGTAAATAGGCAAATGCATTAGCTATGGTTAGGCTTGCAGATGCACAGATTCATGTGACATATCCATGTATAAATCCTGTCAAAGCCTTAATTCAAATATTGTATGGTAGACATTATTAGGAAAGTCTCTATTGCTTTGCAATACTTAAGATTCTGGAAGCTTTCAAAATCTAACACAATATTATTTTCAGAAAAGGATGGTTTTTTAATTTTCTTTAGGACTATCCAAGATAATAGGAATTTTTTCCTCATTTTACTTTGATAAGTCATTTTCTTTGATTCTAATAATAGTGTATTCACTCAACAAATATATCTTAAACAAGATGAGTGATTTAAGAGAAACCAAATTTTAAAAACTATTACCTTAAATTCTACTTTCATGTGTCCATATAAATTTACTTTCAGAATTAAATATTGGCTGCAAAGATTCAAGTGTCTTGCAAATCTGTAGAACATTGAGGTTGAAAAGTACAAAGTTTGGGCTTTTTTTTGTTCAGTCCTAAAAAACTTTTAGCTGTTGAGATTTAACAAATTCTTTCTCAACAAACTAATAATATTTTGCAGTGGTCTAAAATCACGGGAATAGTTCTTAAAATAGTTAAAGATCATTTGTTTGTATTTAGAGTAAATTAGAGTTGAAAGCAAGAAAAAAAAATTATGCTGAAAATCGTGTTAAACTTCTTATTTTTTAACAGAGCCTTTGACTAATCCATAAAGTTTACTTGTGCAGAAGTGAATAAAAATATTTGTTTCAACATTAACAGTAAGACTAGTTTATGTCAGGGGTTGAGAAAGTTATGCTATGGCTATGTCTATTTATATGACAGGCAGGAAACTCATTTCCATGAAAGACCCTGGCTTGTTCTAGTAGTAATTATTCATCAGAAACAATCACAGAATGTTCAGTCAGTAGTAAATGCTCTATTTGATATCATTAGAGCAGCCCAAGGACTTAAAGCCACCCCTTTCTTAGTGTGCAGGTGTGTTAGGTCTTGCAGTCTGCATGCAGGAGCACACTGCACTCCCTGGCACAGGACAGCTGCTCTGATTTATTAGACCTTTGGAAACAGTATTGCTCCTGTTATTGACACATAATCCCTTAAAATTCTTTGACAGCTAAAGCCTGAAGCAACACCACTGGACATATCTTCAAGTATCAGTTTTGGTGCTGAGGAGTACAGAAAGAAAAGCAAAGGAGGAAAACTGGAAGGGAAAAAACAGTGGACTTTAAATATAGTTCACTTATCTCAAGGGAAGATTAATAATCATCTTCATTGAGCTGCTTTAATGATTTTTTAAGCAGCTCACTTCTGTTGTAATTATTCTTCATAATCTCATCTCTTGTAACAGCCATCTTCATGTACAAAATGATGTATTGGAGATTTTCTGTGCAGAGTGAAAATAAATCAAGGGAACGTACAGAGACAAACCTTCTGCAAAGATGGAATACCTGGAGCAATTCTGTGGATTGACTGCAACAGGTTTGTCACAGAGGCCTTGAGTGACATAATTGCTGAATGCCGTGAAGATTTATCAGAGGTGACTTTGGTGCACTGTGTGCAATTGCAACATTTCTGACAGGCAAGACACAAGCCCCTGTGTTTATATCCGACTGTCCAAATGATGCGCAAGACAGATAAGGAGCGACAAAAATGAAGAACTTGTTCTAAATTTATTTTAGACAAACATTAAATGATGGTTCAAATTAAGAATTTTTTGGTAAAAAAAACCAGAGAGAATGTGCACAAAAAAACATAATGAAGAGTGCTGTCTTTTAGTCCTGGAGAAGCCTGGGACTCATGGACTGTTGAGGAAAGACAGGCAAAGGTGAGAAGGGCCATTTTCTGTCTATACGAAGAAATGGCTTTTGTCCTATGGTTGGGAAAAGGTTGTGAAGCTGTAGTCCAGGGGCCCACAGAAGGAGGGGAACAAGTCTCATGATCACAGGTCCTGTCTCCCAGCTCCTAGAAGCAATCCAGGAGATTTCTGGAGATGATCAGAGAATTTTTTTAATACAGGCGCTGAACTAAGAAGGGTATTTTTGTGGACCTGCTACTCATGATTAAGGTAGAACTAGATGGACATGCAGCATTGACAAGGAGATGGTAGAGTTTAAGGTTCAGAGAGAACTAAGCAAGCCAACCAGGCGAAAACAGCCCTGGACCTCAGGGTTTGTTCAGGGAACTGGTAGGGAAATTCCTATAGAAGACAAAGGAGTCATGGAGAGCTGGTCAGTCTTCAAGGACATCACCCTCAAAGGGCAGGAATCATCCACCCTGACCTGAGTAGGCATGAATATGTGCATATAGGCCAGGAGGAGGGCTGGCTGAGTAACCAGAGTTCAGCTGCTGAAAGGAAATGTTCAAGAGGTAGAGGTAGGAAGAGGGAACTGAGGAGGCACACAGAAAGCAGAGATAGAATTAAGAAGGTTAAAACCTGTCTGGGGATAAAAGTGGTGTGATATGTGAAGCAGGAACAAGAAGAGTTTCTATAGATATATCGATAGGACAATCAAGATTCAAGGAAACATGACTCCACATCTTAACAAACTAGGCCATCTTGTGCCGAAGGACTTGGAAAAGGCTTAGGTACCAACACCTTCTTTCTTTAGTCTTCATTGCTCACAAACTTTCCTGGTCTCCACACATTACTGAAGAGTTTAAGGGAGACAGATATTACTCAAAGCAGAGGAAGATAAAGTTGGGGCTACTTAAGTAATTTGGACGTGCATGTCCATCAAGGCACATCAGGAGGTATTCAAGAATGTCAACTGGCTTAAGTCACTGAGAGACATTTGATAAGCTTGTAGCAATTCCAGCGTGCTTCTGGTTACTGGAAAGTGCCAAACGCTCTTATTAAAAAAAAAATTCAAACAGTGAGGAGAATGCTTTTCATCCTAAACTCAGCACCTGACAAAATCATAGAATACATCCTTCTGGAAGCCATTTCTAGGTATATGAAATGCAAGGTGACTGGAAATAGCCAGTAAGGATTAACAAAAAAAATTACACCTGACCAACTAGACTATTTTCTACTGTGAAATATCTGGCTTTGTGAATGAGGAGAAAGCAGTAAATGTCACCTAGATTTCAGCAAAACTTTCAGTACTGTCTCTGACAGCAGCCTTGTAGCTGAATTGAGGAGAGATGGATTGTATAGGTTAACTATAACGTGGCTGAAAAACTGGCAAGACATTTGGGCAAAGAGAGACATGGTCAATGGTTACAAACCTAGTTGAGGCTGGTTGTGAATGCCATCCTTCAAGAACTGATATAAAACTCTTTATCTTCATATTCTGTTTATTGTCATGCTGTCTGATACCTTCATCAATGACCAGGACAGTCATACAAATGCACCTCAAGAAATTCAGCAAAGGGAAATGCCAAATCCCGTGTCTGGCAAGGAATAACCCCATGCACCAGCACAGGCTGGGTACAGTTAGACTAAAAGTGGATTTGCAGAAGCAGGTAGGGGATCCTGGAGCGTCTTGGTTTGAACATGAGTCAGCAGTGTAATCTCAATTCTGTGATTGCATGTCCAGGCTCACTCATGTTGGGACCCAAGTTTACAACTTCACTGCAGACATAGAAAGTGTTGCTGAGGATTTTTCAAAATTATTCAGTTAATTAAACTTTATATGAATAAGTAACCTCTTCCATCCCAGGGGTTGAAAGCATATGACACTGCAGGCAGTGCTGTTCTGTGGAGACCTCATTATGTCCTTCCAGTACTTGAAGGAGGCTTATAAATAAAGAGGGAGAGAGACTTTTGACATAAAAGAAGGGCAAATGGTTTTAAACTGAAAGAAGAGGGATTTAGATTAGGTGTTAGGATGAAATTATTTACTCAGAGAGTAGTGAGACACTGGAACAGGTTTCCTAGAGAAGTTGTGGACGTCCCATCCTTGAAAGTGTTCAAGGTCAAATGGGATGGGGCTTTGAGCAACCTAATCTAGGACATGACATCACTGCCCATGGCAGGAGGCTTGGAAGGGATCTTAAAGATCATCTCCTTCTTTAAGATCCCTTCCAACCCAAATCACTATATGATTCTATGTATTTACATTAATCCTCTCCCGGAGCTGTTTCCAAGCTGACAGGTTGCTACAAATCTGCTTAGTCTGAAAATATGTATTCACAAATCTTACAGAAGCCACCCTCCAGTGGCACATCTGTAGCAACTGAGCAGGCAACTGAACTTCCTATTACACCTGAACTTTCTAAATACTACCATATGTGTTCATCATCATCCGTTTTGACCTCTGTGGTGTTTCACTGTACAAATTTGTAATATTACATAAAATTTTTAAATTTTCTATTTTCTAGGGATTTTTTTAGGCTAACTTTCAGTCTCCGTCAGCACAATTCTGAATTCTGCATGAGTTCAGAATACGTAATTGACTGTAAATTTCAGTCAAATGCCAGCTGTCATCTCTAATAACTTATCAAGCATAACAAGCAAATGGAGAACTTTTAATAGCAAGCGAAACACTGACAAACTGAATTTATTTCCAGATGTGGAGAGGGAGGTTTTCACTTCTTCCTCCAACAGGACTGGTGTTCTAATGCCTTTCAGCATGATTTTTAAGGCATTCATTTGTTATGTAACATCCATCAATTATAAAATATATTTATGAGGTCTTGCTAGCAGTCGTTAACAGCACTACTGTGGGATCACATTTACAAGGCCTAATGAAATGGGAGAGCAAGAGTAATTGGATCGAAATTGGTAAATGAAAACTCATTCTAGGGAAAAAAAAAGGTGTAAAATTGATGAGGTCTGACGTGTCATCAAATAGTGAGTATTAAATTAAGATTCAGTGAAGACATATATAGTACTTATTTTAAGTGTTTAATTACAAAAATAACAAATGCCTCACAGAAATGCACAGTTAAGAATTAACCTCTTTCTACTGCTAAATGGAGTCATGCAGATAAATAATTTCCTATTCTCAGACTGACTATTTGTCCCACAATTTTATGTGGGGTTTTTTTTTGTTTATTTGTATATAAAATAAAAAGTAAAGTTGTTATTATTATTAAAAAAAAAAGTTAATTTGGGGAATTTAAATCAGATGTTTGGAAGTACTTTATCTGTATTCCTGGAAAATAAAAAAACCAAGCGCATTCCAGCTCATTCTCAGAGGAAAAGTTAGGCATTAGAAAAATTAGAATTATGAAAAGTTTGAGCATTTTTTCCTTTTAAGAAAAAAGCATTTGCTAGTAATTAAAAATTGCTAACCAACGAGCTGAATTTAAAGGTCTCCAGTTAGTGCCAACTATCCTCGGACAGAATGAAATATGGTTTCAGTAAAATATATAGTACCAAAAGTTTAGGGTGTCTTTGAAAGAGTCTATATGGATCCCACAATGATTTATTTTTTTTTTGGAGTAATAATCCAGTAGCGTTGGCAGGTTTTTTCCTGCTCTAACCTAAAAACCCTCAAGAATCTATTGCACTAGAAATAAAATTCTTCAACCATTTGACTGAATGTATAAAATCAAATAACAGTAAATTGTTAAATTTTGATGAATCCAGAGTGTCACACAAGGCTAAGATGTCTTGTTTTTAGAGCTGCTAGGCCTATAACCTGTTTTCTGAAATGACTGCTTACCTCTCATATAGATCACTTATCTGAGTTCCTTGTTTGCAGTACAGATCAGTAAAGAAAATAACAACAAACTACTGTTTGGTGCATGCTAAGTAAAGATGAAAGAAATAATCCATACATGCCTGATCAGCAACCTCAGTACTTTCTCTGTCTCCAGCCCTGAAATCACTGTTGTAAAACTGTGGTAAAACAAAGCCCAAACAGTGGATGTAAGAAGTCTAGTTTGCATTATGATAGCAGTTCTCAATGATGCAGAAGACTAGTAGCTATAAGAGGTGCAAAAGAGAAAATTCAGGTTTATCTAGCAAACTGAGTGTAACATTACTCCATCTTTTCACAGAAAAAGGAAAGAGACAAAAATTTTTTGTGAGCAGTATATTCCAGCAGCTGAACAGCACAATAAATAGCAGAAATAAATTAGTTTTGCTGCCTGGAAAAGGTCTTCATGAAAGATATCTAACCTCTTAGGAGATACTACTTTAGAACTGGAAGAAACCTGTGTGATGACCACAGAATAAAATGAAGAAGATTCATCCTGCCACCTGCAATGCATTGGAGGACTCTGTCTTCTGCAGCATCTTGACAGACACCTCAGGTTTACTGCATAAGTCATCATTCAAGGTTTCCCAAGGGTACAAAGGACTGACTGAGGATCTCTGTGGACACTTGTGTCTTCTAGTGCATAGTAGGTCAGCTACACACATTTTCCATAGAATATTATTCATAGTCCTAGAAAGGACTGCTATAATCCTGTCACTCATAAGAAATCATTAGTCTGAACTGTCCAGCAAAAGTCAGAATATTTTTGCTAGTTACTTCCATGTTGAACATAACTATTTTTCCCTACAACAGAACAGAGCTCAATAGCTTGGTGGTTGCTTACTTTAGAAAGACAGCCAATCTTGATTTAAAGATGCCAGGTGACAAATTTACAACACTCCTTGGAAATCTGTTCTGATGGTCAGTTGCCCTCATTTGAAAAGTTGCATCTTATTTCCAAATTTATTTAAGTTCAGCTTGAAGCTGACTGAGTCCAGTTGTAATTTGCCTCCTATAATGACATTTTCACAGCACCAAAAGTGTTCTCACTGTGTAGGGACTTTTATTCCTACCATGCTGATGTTGCTGTGAAAGGGGGAAAAAAGAATATAAAAAGGCACACATTTTGAGATGGGACACATTTTTTCAATTCTCTAACACCAACTGCTTTATTCCTGAAATACCGGTTTGCATGTGTGTGCTAACAACATGACGTTTGATCACTCTGGTCATGAAAGTCAGCTCAAAACACACTCAGAAGTATGACAGAACATTGCCAGGGATAACAAGTCACTTACTTTGCACAGCCCAAACTCTGAAAATCTAACCCAGATGCTCCAACTGCTATAAGAGCAAACAGCCCTGATGGGGCAGCAGCTGTTTCTAGGAGGTGGGGCAGGGTTCCTCTGGTACCAGCAGTCACCAGTGCTCATCAACATCTCCAACTGCTGTAAGCAGCAAGGCTGATTTTTCACCTGATTATCTGCCCTATCTGCACAATTTCTTTTGCCACAGGCCCTGTCCTGCCCATTAGGGAAAAAATTGGTCTTGTTTCTCCTTCTGAGAAGGTTTGATATATGACATTTTATAGTAGAAATCCAAGTACCAGCACTAAAGGATGACAGAAAACAAAAATCTGTCCCTAATTTAGCAGCTGATAAAATAAGTACATAAATCATATTACTATGATGTTAGAAATACTGCCAAGGTGGATTGTACCTCTCACAAACTTGGTAGGTGATTACATAAATACCCTGAGAATATCTACTCTGAAAAGTCCTTTTCAAGCTGCCTGTTTTTTTTAAATTGTTGCTTTACATCTAAATCTGTCAGCAAGACAGAAAAAGCACAGACAATGCCAACTTGTCTGTTTGTTTAGATCATATTTAAGCAATTTTCCCGTGTTTATTCCTCTTCTGTTTTCAGATTAACACAGCTGTTTCACTCAGGAAAATCATTACTTACCAATCATAACAAAGAGCTAGAAGTGAGGGACAAAATACCAGCAAGTTTACAAGCTGTTGAATTCCAAATTGAATGAAAGGAAGCACCTTGGGCGCTATCCCGTGCTACAAGTTGACATGTCATTCTGCAGCCTTACCTTTTCTTAACATCAGCTGAGAAACAAAGAGACTATGTTGTTAGAGCAGCTGCTGCACCTCTAGGCAGGTAACAGTATCATCTTCATGAATGACATCTATGTCACATTTGTGGCATGTCAGGAAGCCCTTAAAATCTGCAGATCAAAACAGTGCAATATTTTCATACTGACCTTGAGGTGATGAACAACTATAATGACTTGCAAACCGCAGACGTAGGCCGGCCATGCAACAATAGATCTGTTAGAAATTTTTGCTATGTCAAATATCTATTTATATCCTAAGTAATATATGTTTCCTATTTTAAACATAGAAAGCAGAAAAAGTATTGCTGTCTTTGATAGTGATTCTATTTCTATAAATGTACTCATCTGTATTATGTTAAACATGACTGCCTCTTCATGGAGCATCTCACAGTTCCCTCCAATTTAACGCAAATTGGTAAATCCTTCTAACTCATTTATTTGAAATAACACCAACAATTACATTTAACAGCAGATGGATATATTCTGTGCTGTTGAAACATTCTATTGCTATCTTCAAGCAGCACTGGAGATTGACCATTTAATAACTTTCTTTGGTTTTATTATTTTTTTTTCAGTTCCTAGTCTGAGGTAATTCTTTACTTTTCTTGTCTTGATATATTTCATTAATTGTTAGATATATTTTATAGAAATGGAAAACAACAATGTGGCAGGGAATAGGTCAGCACTAGCATTCGTGCAATATATGCATTTCTGGAAAAAAAGAATTCCATGCCCAAGGAAAAAAATGCTGGAAGGATTAGCATCTGTATGATTTAACAGCCTTTAACGAGCTACAGCACTCCCTCATCTGCAGCAGCAATGTAACCAAACACAAGGGTTGGTGATGTACAGCTGTTTCACCACCTAATGAATCTTGTAACTAAGCAGGCTAAACTGTGCTTGGCAGATTGGTCTTTTAGGAATGAGAACCACAAACCCCAGTAGTCAGAACAGTAAGCTCCTGAGCAGGTAATAGTGAGGAAGAAAGGTTGCATTGTAAATGTGTTGCTTTCTTGAAGACACAGTCTTTTTTTGGTTATAGGAAAGATTGGGTTTCGTAATCCTCAGTCTCCTTCTGGAGCTGGAGCCCTGAAGGCTCACAGAATATTTCACGTTGGAAGGGATCTCTGGTCACCTACTCTAACCTGCTGCTCATGATAAGGTTGGTGCTTGAGGCAACCTGCTCATTACACTCTGCCTAAAATCTTTGCATCTTCACCTCCCATCACCTAGGTTAAACTTCATAAATTGGGGAATTATGTGTTCTTTCAGTTCTTTGTGTATCCCAATGCAAGCCTATATTTAACTGTTTTTCCATTCACTAAGCAATGTGTGGAGACTTAAAACTTCTCAGAAGGGAAGGGGAAAATTCAGATCTGTTCCCACATGATCTAGGATGGCAAAGAGGAGAAGTTCATAGTAGTTGTTTGAGAGGCTTTAGAGAGGAATAGAAGATGAACTTTTACTCTTAGGTGTTGTTGACAGTAGATTAAAACTGTTAACAGAAGATTGAAACCAGTTCTCAGGAGGGCTTACTGTATCTCTCAAACTTTTCCTAGTCCACCTGGTCATGATTTACAATTTTTTTCTCTTCTTACATTCATATTCAATCTATGCCACTGAAATAGTCTTCAGATCTTGTCCATGGATAGGCAGGGAAAAACTTAGTGTGTAGAAAGAACCTTAACGAAAACCTAGGCAATTAACATGGTCAAGGATGTGACAACCTAAGCATACCCAGATTATTCAAGCAGTTATGAAAATTTACTACTGAAGGTATAGACATGTATCATCTGGCTCCAGAATTACTTAAGGACTGGATGACTATTCCTGATGTTACAACTTCAGGCACAGAACCAAGTCCTGCCGACTGGTTATCATAACTAATCTGATTTTCAGCAAGTTAGGAGGGCTGGTTGTTACACTTCTAAACAATTTCAGGTATTCCATGCCCTTCTCTTTCCATCTTTTTTTTTCCCAATTTGCTGCCTCTGTGTTCTTAAACATTCTAAGAAATATCAGCTCAAAAGGAAGTCTAAGCAGTGCATACCACAATGTTGGTTTCCATACAAATAGTAAATACATAGAAGGAAATAAAAGGAATACAAAACAGAAGATGTCTTCACAGGCCAAGTGGATAATCTTCATCATTCAGGACCTGAATATTGGAGTTACAATAAAGTCTGCGTAAAATATACTTTTTTCTTCTTTTTGTAAAGGATTTATACTGTGAAGCCTCCATTATAAAAGCCCCAATCTGAACGAGGTCTTGAACTACTTATTTTAATGAGTAATTTCTTATGTTAACTCCAGAGCACAGGCATCCTATGGGGTCTTAAAGCACAGGGTATCAGTTGAGACTCTTCAAAGTAAAGCCAGTCATTTTGTTGTGATGACAAAAGAAATCTCTGGGTAAATTTATTGTAGATAGTTTTATAAAGTTAAGGGTCAGTATATTAAAGGCCCAGATTTTTAAAAATAGCAGCTTCAAGAGCAGTTAATAAGAGTTAATTAGATGTCAAAACTTGAAGTATAATATAAAGATTCCAAGAGGGAACTACTTGCATGAACTTAACTTTTTATAAACCAACCAAAGAAGAATATGCACGATAGGAAATTAACATCTATGGTAAAGCTCAGTTAGGAAATAGCTATGTAATACCCTGACCCTTCTAAAAAAAGTCAGCTCTACCTACAGGACAATGTGACTTTAGAACTTACAAATTCAAGATTTTTTTTTTCTCTTCTTCAGAAGGAGAGATCTCAAAATAAGAAAATTTTACACTACCATCTTCACGATTGGAAAAAGAATGAAAACCACCCCCTCACACAGTAGCCTTTTTGTAAAGATTGGATGAAAGCCGGGCCTTGGCAGTTTGGGATGGGAAAAAAAATTAATTGTGTACTGAGACATGAGACAGTAATAACTCACACAGACTTCATTGCTTCGTGCCAGACAAAATAAAAATGAAGCCAAGTAAGGGAGAGCTGCTGATGAAACTAGTGCCATCCATTTTTTCCCCCACCAATTAGAAAGACCAGAAAAAGGCAAATGAAAACCTTAGATATAAGGTTATTCCTTCTACTCTCCCTATGGCTGATCCAGCTAATCTGAAGAAGAAATACAATTAATGCTCCCAGGAAATATTATTTTTGTTGGATGAGCACACAGACCTGGGCTGGGTAATCAAAGTGAGGCTGTTTGTTTAGGAAAAACAAAATCAAAAGTGTGGTTTGTGTGTAATGTGCAGAGAGCTACTGTCCTGTCAGAGCCAGTTAACATGGCATATTGAAAAGGAGAAAGACAACTGGGGGGAAAAATAAAAAACACATATTAACAAACTTTTCCCATTCAAGAATCTCTTTTCAATACATGCAAATATGCACAAACACACAGTATCCTCTTGATGATACTTAAGATGTGTTATTTTCTTTTCCCTAAAATAGATGTTTCAGATCTGTTATTAGCACAAGAAAAATAGTAAGAAAAACAAGCTTGTAAAATTCAGCTTGTGTCCACGTGTTTTTAAAAACTGTATTATTAAAATATACATGATCCCACTTTCTCTAGCATAGCTTTAGCCGATGAGACCCTGAAAGTGAAATCAGCCAGGAATTTGCAGTAAAATAAAAACTAACTTGGCTAAATATATTGTCCTTGATGGCAAAATGCAGCAAAAATCTATAAAATTGATCTGTTTCATTTTGAGTGCAGCTCAATGAACATCTCATAGTTTAAACTTCCAAATTCTTGCTATTCTGTTCAAATAATGACATATTTCTAAATCCATATCTATAAATCTCCATAACATCTTATATGATCAAGTCACAGCTTTAAATTTACTGAACAGAGGTACATTTTGTACCCAAAGTTCATTTATTGTCTTTGCAAAATATATGCATGTAGACTTATTTCAAGTGTGCATGGATACACACTACATATGTTATAGTTGTATTTTAATAGGACTTGTACAACCCTCAAAGTGACAGAATTCTTTCATCTGCAGTCAAGATCCGTGAAGAGGTGTAAGAGATTCCTAAAATGACTAGTACCAGTACTGAGTATGTCTGTACTGAATTAAAAAAGCAAAACATTAGAAACTTGTTTTGAAAAATAATCCTATAAGACATGCAATATATTTCTAAAGGGATGACAGTACAGTTATATTTATTTTTGAAAGGTTATTAGTATTTATTGAGTACTTCTCTTAGTAATGTAATCAAACTACTGCTTACAAGGAAACATTGTATTTTTGCTTCTTTCCTGAAATACTTCTTGAAGTATATTTTGAAGGTAAATGTAGTGGAGTTTAAGCTGTGGTATCAATTAATTATAAACTGGCATTCATATGTCTCACTTAGAACCATTACACAGATCCAACCTTTTGAGTGTTTCTTCGATGATAACTTTTTGCTGACTTAAGTTCCTTCCAACTTGTGCTGAAAAGCATGCAGTAAGCTGCTGAAAAATTAACAAGAGGTTCTAGAAAGCACTTTACTACCTCCTTAAGGGGCTGCAGGGAGTTAGATAATCTAAAGGTAATCAGATGGGTAGGAAAAAAATTCTAAATAAAAATTTACATGATAGAGAAGGAAATACTGGAATGTTGCTTTTAAATATCATAAGGGAAAAATGAGCACCCAATGCAATTCTGACAAAAAAAATTCTGATTCTCAGTATTTAAATAAAATTTCATTACTTGTGACTACCTCGGTACATACAAGGGCATCATAAAATAATACATTTCTAAGCAGGCTAGGTCTCCATTTTTCATTTATATAAGCACCTGAATCCACACATTTGGGTATCTGTAACTTAGAGACATTAGCTATCTATTCATGAGCTCAGAGATCTCCCTCAGTAGTTCTGTGAATGGGCTGAGGCTGCACAGTGGCAGTTTTGCAGAGAGTTGGCATTTGGTTTTCTGTAAATAGCTCTTGCTTGTGTCACAGTTTCAACTGGAGATTCTTTGATCACATCAGATCAGAATATAACCCTGACAGATACAACTGTATAAATCAGTATTTCACAAAATGGCCTGCATTTCCTGAAGCAAATATAAATATTACTGTTGGCAACTGGTGTAAACTCCACTGAATATGCCTTCAGGCATGCCCTACAGAAACCTTCAGAATATTTGTTTAAATGTTGCTGTTTCCTCGTCAATTAACTTTTTCATTTGTTTGTTTTAGCAAACCCTGTAAAATCTTACGGCAGACACCTGAAGCCTTTGAATGAACATTTAAATGTCCTTTTAGCAGTATTCACTGAGGTCTCATTTCAATACACTTGAAAACCTGACAGGATATACAAAAATGAGGTTCCGTGTTGTTTATTACTTTCACTTTTAAATACACCAGTTAAAAAAATTTTTACATCAGAACTTCAGCTTTTAGATACCCCGCCAGTGTTTGATATTTCCAGTTTTTATAAGGTGAAAAGATTTTCTTAAAGCTTTCTGCAGCTGCAGCGTTTCTAAGCAAGCATAAGAGCGAACAAAGGTGCAAACAGAGAAACTTTATGAGCACCACAGTCCCTGACTGTGTAATTAATTGGAATACTTCTGAGCTTCAGGGACACCTGTTGTGTTCTCCTCAGATATTGCTGTTTCCACTAGTTTTCAAAACAGAAGGAAATGGTCAGCAGCCTCTGTGTCAAGTGACACAAAGCTTCTTAATGCCAGGACTTCTTAATGCTTGTCTTGCAGCACTGTGTGCAGTATAGAGAGATGCTCCAGCAGGAAAGCTGCCATGGTAGAGGATGACCAGGCTTTCCCATGGCGTGGGAGGAAGCAACATGGTAGAGACAGGTCCTGCATATCCAGATGTGTGATGGGGGATGAAGTTGCACTCTGTGAGTTGTAGCAGCTGAGGTTGAATGAGAGGATAACAAAGGAGGAAGACATAAAAGATCAGTCCTACTGAAGGGTGAGGGCCTGGAAGGCATGTAGCTGTGCTAGTACTGTTTGCCTCTCTCTCTTTTTTTTTTTTTTTTTGACACTTTCTTTTGTAAGTAATGCTGCCAAAGGAAACATCCGTGAGAGAAAAAGATAAAAGAGGTGTGAGGGCAGTAGTGATTGATGCCTACATTAGCACCATCATTCTTCCAAGTAGTCTGGTAAGCTCTTCAATAACCAACCCAACACATTTGCTGTCAACCTTTCAACCACATAGCATTCTTAATGCTACTCTGGAACCTCACTAATACTGAGAGAAGATTTGGACACAGGGATCCCCAACTTAAAATAAAAAAAGGGAGACTTTCACTTCCCGATTTCAGGAAACTTCCTGCTATTTCTACCTTGGAAAGAACAAATTTCACAGTTGTACAGTGTATAACATATTCAGTCCAGTGGCATATAAATACATTCTCAGGGTAGACACAATTTTTAACAACACTGTCCGGATTTCAAATGGCTTTATTGGAGCATTCATAACAATGCAGAGACAAAGAATCTTACCTTTATCTACCAGGCACTCCTTATCCACAAACTGCTTTAGACCACTGTAGCTGTGACAGTGCAACCAGCAGAATATTTTAATTCAGAGAATACAATCTAATCTTCCCATGCCAAATCATCTTTGCTCAAACTTTCCCAGGAAATTTAGCTTATACAGGCATCTAGTATTTCAAGCCTAATAAAGATTTAGCAAACAGATGAAAACTGTGTCTTTTAATAGAAAGTTTTACCTAATTTTAAATCAAGACAATGTTATCAACCATGGCTTTCTAAGCATTTAAAAAAAGACAGAATATCACAATCCTTTGAAACAAAAAACAAAAAAAAAAAACCAAAAAATTTGGAAAGGTAGAAAAATGTATGCAACAACACTATTTTTAAAGGAGATGTCCAAATAAGCAACCATAACTTCAAACATACCAAGACTTACACCATATCCTAGATCATGAGATATTATTTCTGTTATGAACAATATTTGACATCTAGTGAAAGGACAGAAATTCCATTTCACGTGAAAATAGAGCACAAATGTAAGCAGGAACTATTATTAGTCAGGCCTCCAGAGCAATATGAAGAACAGTTTGGAGCGATGATCTAATTAATCTATACAGATATCACCTTCTGAAGAGCGTATCTACCAAAAAAGTTGCTAGGGCACTCCTGTATAGGAAACACTCACAAGCTTAGTAATGAACCCAGGTGATTAATGAGCTAAGGAGATATTGCAGCCGCTTGATATTTCAGCTAACACATTTCCACACAGCCACAGGTGTAAGTGTGTTAGAAGAGGACATGAGCAGCTCTGTGTATATCACAGCAAATGGCACAGATCATTCCTTACTGTATTCAGCTGTGTTGAAATGAGTTCTGTCACAGAGATTCAGATACATACAAGAAACACTTCTCACATTATGCTTTCTTGTCTTTTATATAAACACTCAGCTGGTAGGATTGATTCTGTGCATTTGCAATGAGTAGAAACTCCGAGCCAGGTATTTCTGTCAGAATATGTCTAGCAAAATCGAAATGTATCTTTAAAGGATGATCATTTTGCCAATTTTTTGTCATTTTTTTCAGGATTCTGGAATTCTGTGGGAAAGGAAAAGCCCAAGATTTCTATGAGATGGAACATTTTGTGTGGCTTTTTCAGTTGATTTCAGAATGTTCTGTTATAAAACAAAATGAATAAACCCCAACATGGCAAATGGAATGTTTCTATTTTTCCTAATTCCATAATTCTCAAGTAACAATCTGAATCTTCTTTCTTGGCAATGTACTGCATTCAGTCAGAATTAAACAAAATTTAAAATCCTTTGAAAAAATAAATACTTTTGTACACATGCGTTCAATTTATGTGTCTATATGATATATATGCAACTATACATATTTTGATTTAACAAATAGAAGTGTAGGTTCTCCATCTTTGAGCATTTTGAGAAGAAAGATGCTTTTTTCCCCATCTCCTAGCTAGGAACTGACAGGTTTGCCTTTAAGCCTGTGTCTTAGGTACTCAGCTGTGAATCAATTCACATGGGTTGGTTCCCTGGGGAGGAACAAAAGATCCCTTGTGCCCATTCAGACCTAAACAGTAGCCACTGAGAGTGTCTCCTGAAAGTGCACATAAGTGCACTCTCATGGAGTGGGAAAGCTGCCTTTGCCACCCTTGTAGAGATGAGAAGGCTGCAAGGAGGGAATAGAAAAAGCTAGAGCACCCACATCATCAACAGGACTTGTGTGAGAGGCACAGAGATACTTCAGCCACTCGCACAGAATGACAACTCTATGCCTCACAGTTTGATGTGTCTTTCGTGCTCCCCAGTCAGCTCATTCACACAGAATCTGAATATTTGGGCCAAACATTTCTAAGAGGTGAGTATTCAAAATCTGTGCACCTGCCCAAGGCCTCACTCCATGTGCATTGCAGCCAGCACTCTGCAAAGGCATCTCAGAACAGCCTTTGTGTGGTCAGAGGGCATTGCAGACCTTGGTTTGGCCAGCACAGAAGTCCCTGTCCTTAAAATATCTTTAAAAAATGTGAATCCACTTGCTTTGTCACAGTTGTGATACAAATTGAAATTGCTACAAGTCAAGCACATTCTGAGCTGGAATTTCAGCACCTCACTTATCTCAAGCAAAATTTAATACTGGCAGCTAAAAAACAAACATCTGCCAATTCAAATAGACTGTAGAAATAATGTTCTGAAACACAAACACCTTTTGACAGTTTAGGGAGTCTGGGCAGAGCTGGTAGCGAAAGTACAGCTGGGCTGCCCAATGTCTACCATTATAAGATGCTGTTTTAAGTAATTTATAAAACTTTGCCAACCTTTAACTGTTTGGGCTGAACTTTCCCAGACAACGTATCTGTCTCAGGCTGACTTATTTTGGAAAGTTTCATTGAAATGGTTCAATCATTTCCAAATACTTTAGAGAAAAGTGCAATATTACATTCCTGCTAGAACGTAAATAAACTGTACAATAGCATTGCTGAGTTCTAAGATACCTGTACTTTGGAAAGAGAACATCATAACAGCCTCAGAATCCAACACGTGCCTTTTGCTGGTTCTGAAAAATCCAGACACATTTTGTCAAGACATAAAGTTTTTTAGTTTGTTTTGTACTTTGTGGATACTTGCTCAAAACCAGTAGCTGAACTCCTGCAAGATCTCATTTTCACAGAGCACAATCCCACCCTCATCCTCTCCTCCAGCACAGCTGTGGCTGACTGCATGGGGAGGCAATTTCATCTATAACTAGAGCTCTGGTTAATTCAGGGTATAGAGATCAAAGCCAACATTTTTCAGTCAGTCTCAAAGTGGGCTGCCACTAAGTTTCTATCCCACTGAGAGCTCTGCAACAACCTCACTGGTCTTAAATGAAAAAAACATATGGGGCAGCTTTATAAGAATTTCAGTCAGGTCCACTCTCAGCAGATCGCTATGGAGGAAAGACTACACAGATATATGCAGATGAAGTCAATCACTTTACTTATACCCTGTGTAGCCAGACAGATATCAGTACTAAGGAATAGGGGTAGATTAGCACAGTGATGTGCCTGAGCATGGGCCCAGAATGATGCTAATATTAAAGTAGCTACATGGTTCCCAGGTCAGAGGTTGCTTGTATGTGTCCAACTTGAAGCATGAAAAGAGGAGTTCAAGAATACTTTTACACAGCCATGTGTACCTATATTTCACATAATCTCTCCACACCCTACACTGTGTGTGAGGGTGGAAGTGACTTGAATGCAGCTTGGTAAGGATATTTGGTGACCCAGAAGTTGAAAGAGTCTTTAGCCAATGTATTTGAAACAGAAGTAGTTCAAATTAATTGTACCACACACTGAAGGAGACATTTTAGATTGTTTTCATGGCAGCATTGAAAAAAAAAATCTTTCCTCATTTGAAGGTTAATCTTGATTGAATGTTTTTCTCCTTCCTACAAGATTTGTGTTCATCTGACTTGTGATATTCTTCTTTTATTGAAGCATCAATGTAAGTCTGAGTTTTTCCAGTATGCAAAAATGCTTCAATTCAGCCACAATTTATTATGTGTGGATCAGATATGCCTGGATTAGGTTCTGTGATTTACTATACTGGTACCAAATTAGACATTTCTCAGGGCTTCCTGCCAGTTTCAAAATGAATGACTCTGAAGTTGTTCTCCAGTTTTATCTTGAAAAAAGATGAGTGAAACCAGTGAAATACCATCTTGCACAGTGTGTGAGAAAGGTTTGACTTCTGTGGCACCTTCTCTTTGTAGGTCATAAAGAACCTCTCTAAAGTCATGAAGTTCTCTTTCCAAATAGCCTGTAAAGCAGAAAAATGTGGCCTCTATTATTTTCTTACAAAAATAGTCATGATAAATCTTGTTCGAAGATCGATGCAAAGACAATATGAGGTCTACCTCTTGGTTACCACCACTGTCACCATACTACCATTCACCTGAAAAATGTAAATCTAGTGATTTACAAGACAGGAAAAATGTGAATTTATTGTGCACATCGTAGCTTTGCTGTAATGGTAGTTGTCTAGTAAAAGTGTGAGATTACTTTGATATAGCATGGCACAAACAACAGGTAGTAATTTATGTCAAATGGTCTTAGATGGAAGAGATCAAATATAAAATTTTGCTTCTGGAGTCTGTTTTGCTATTTAATTAATAATTGATAATCTGTGACTGTTCTGGCCTAATACAAACCCAGAAATAAACAGGTTTTGGGGACTGCTAGTAGTCACATGACCTGGATGTGTTTGAAGGTGTTGTTTACAGGCATCACTTGCTTCAGCATTCATTAACATAACTAAATCACAGGCTGTAGGGCGTTGATGAACCTCATTTACACAAGTTCATATAATTACAGATTTTTTGGTACTGATTGATGGTTTGAAGCTGTTGTTCTCAGGGAGAAGAATCAGAAAAGGGAGAAAAAGGAGAAAAAAAGTTCAGCTAAATGGCTCACAACTGAAGGGCAAGCTAGGCATAACGGGACAGAGACATCTCTGTGTGTTAGTTTTCTCTAGTAAGCTGAAGAGCTGGAGATGTCCATAAGGAATGGAAACCATTTGTAGCCCACTCCAAAGAAAACCACTAGAGGAGAGAAGACCCTCAGCCTTTTCTTTAGGTGGATCCTCTGCCAAATCCCACACTGATGTAAGCAGACTGGAAAAAGTGGATGTATTCTGCTACTTAAAGAAGAAGAGAACTTTAGAGGACTTGGCTACAATACTGTCTCTGTACTGCAAATAACTGAGGAGAACGGGGTACATGCAGGATTCACATGAGCTGCTGGGATCAACAGCTACTGGGAAGCCTTTGCCAATGTCTTAAAAAGGAAACCTGATCGTGGTGCAGAGGCACCACTCACTATGTACTGCTTTGTGCTGTGCAGCTGCAGCTCAAGCCAAGTCTTTGAAAACAGAACTACAACCTTTGTAAAAATTCAATGTCAGCATTACAGAGAAAAGACCAAAGTATTAGCTTTGCAGGGTTTGTGCAGATCAGGACTCTGTCATATGAAAAGCAGTTTATCCCTGGAGGAGAAGACACCAAGTGGTTGGGATTTTAGCCTAACATTCCCCCTCATTTACTCTCTTTTGAGAGATTCTGTGCAATCTCTATTTTCTCCAAGGAGATCACAAGTTTTAGCACCTGCTTCATCTTCCCAGACCACCAACACAACCAACCTCTGCTGTGTCTGCTCCAAGCTACATACCAGATACTCTAGACAGTCTTCCAAAATATGAACTGGCATTTTCTTGGGTATAGGAGCATGGTAGGAAAGAAATTGCAACTTTAAAAACATTGTTTTTCCCTAACCGTATTAAGGAAGGCAGAGTGTCATATTAGGAACCCACAGTAAAGAAACAGTAAGGACAACCTTACTGCCTTACGTGCAGCATGTGTAGGATCACAAGGTTGCTCATGATGCTCTCATCATTCCTCCAACATTTTGAGATCTTTAATTTTCAACAGACATTATAAGGTACTTTTATAGTGTCTAATTTTGAAAAAAAAAAAAAAAAAGAAAAGGGGTATATGCTTATTTGAAGCAGTTGCTCTAGCCTTCCCCCAGTCAAAGAAGTGTTTCAGCACGTTTGGATTTGAATAGCTTCATGATTAGCATAGGCTTCAGTCCATTTATGGAACAGAAGTCTTATAACTGAAGCACTGTACAAGGTTTAAAAATCTGTCTGATGTGCAAGTGCTATAGATATATCAAAGAAAACTGCAAAGACTGACAGGATAAGCATTAACTGAAAACTGAGATTTTACAGATATTCATTAAAAAGAAAGAAGTGAAGTAGTTTCTTAAAAGTTAGGCACAGTAAAGTCAAGAGAGAGATATAAAATATCTCTCCTAGTACCTGACCCTTTTATTTTCCTTGACTATGCTGGCAGCAAAAAAACCCCAAAACAGAAAGAAGAATTACCCTGGCATATTTCTTCTGAGCAACAAGAAATGTGTTCTATCCCACAGAGCCCAAATTCACTGGTGAGGAACTGGTGAGGAACAAATTGAGGGAAGCAACATTAATCAGAAAAAGCATGCAGACTTGTGCTAAAGAGGTGGGTGAATTATGGGTGAATTATTTATTCAAAATTTAATCTCTCATGCCCTTACAAAAGTAACTGTCTTAATAAGTTGTGCATATCGAAAACAAGCTCATATAAAAAAAATTATTGCTATATGTGGACTTAAATAAGAACTTAAGTGAAATGTACTTTTATGCCTCATATGTACCTCTTCAAATGGTCAATGTTTAGTAATATGTAAGGGTTTATCAGAATACTAATTAGTAATAGTGAGAAGAAAGAAGGAAAAACAGACTGTTTGGAAAGAACATGGGAAGGAGAAAGGAGAGAAGTTTTATCTAACTAATGTGCCAAGGGAATGATCATCAGGGGAAGTTACCCATGAAAATTCAATAATTTATGATTTCCAGCCTTTAACGCATTTCACAATCTAAATGTAATTAAACTGCTTCATGCTTTCCCTTTCTTTCAGAAATTAAATAAGAAAAACAGAAAAAAAGACCAATTAGGTTTGCAGTAAATTGCTCAAGGATTCAAGTAGAATTATTCAAAAACCTCAAGACAAATGTTCATGACTGAAAACTGTTCATTGAATTATCAGAGAATTAAGCAATCCACCCTCTTCTCATTTTGTCCATATTCAGTATATTCCCATATTTTCTTACCAGTCTTACTAAATTTTACTATATCAACCATTTTTTTTCCCGGAAAAATATTTCAAGCTATAATTGTTAGGCTTTTTTTTTTTTATTTTAGGGTTTCTGCCTCTTTTTAAAAATCAACTAAATTATTATTTGATTCCAAGAAAGTACAACTTCCATTACTCATTGCTAGCTTTCAACAATCAAATTTGAAGTTTTGCTGCAGTGGGTCTAAATTTGAAAGTGAAGTCACAACAGAAAAAAAAACCCACAACAAACAAAAAGTCATCCAGACACGCGAAACATCAAAATTATAGCTTCTTGTTACAAAGGAGATTGCCTATTACAAGTTTTCTCTGTTTCTCATGTAGCAGCAACTAAAAGAATCCATGACAGAAAATAGATGTATAGAAATTGGTTTTTTACTAGTCCTTTTTATTTTAGCCATTAGGTAAGGATTTTCGAAAGTGAATGAAGCCATTGTTGACCTGCTCATATATTTCTGAGTTGGGTTTTTTTAAATTTGATTTCTGGGGAGATGTTTGTAAAGGCTCGGGAGAGAAGCATGTTCAGGATGAAAGCACATAACTTTCAAAAACAGGAGAACAATCTGCTCATATATAAACACAGTGGGTCCTTTCCACAAGAGTAAAGGTACAATAAAAGAAACAAAACAAAGAAATTGTTATTCAGCTATGAGAATGCCACCCACTAAGTCAACCAAGCAGCTCTTTCCAGCACAGATCTGCCCCCCTGACAATCTGGCCCTGTGTTAAGAGGATAACCTTAGTAAAAAAATCTAAACTCTATCCTCCACGGTGCATGAACATACACAAACCAGCTATTTACAGATGTTCGAGGAAGTCAGTGACAATGTCCTGAAAAGGTATGTTATAAGTCTCGCCAGGTGGAATTTCTGAAGAGCTATTGGACAAATTCTTGAGAGCAGTCAGAGCTAGTCTGCACCACCCAAGTGGCATCTGTGGCCACAAATCTGCTACATATTGCTGGTCAGGAGCCCTCTGTTGCTAAAAAAACACACTTTCCTGACATATCCACATCCCTGCCAGGTTCCTGTTACACTTCTAGCATGCAGCCTGGCTGGGGCAGTGATGCTACAGAGACATCTTGCTCAGTCACAAGTAGTTGTTTGTAACATTGACTAGTCTTGTGTCTGGGACTGAGCTTCATAAAACCCTGACTGTCTGATCTGCTTCCCTCTCTCTGGCAAATGTAAAGCAATTGATGCAGAAGACACTGTCACCCTCTGTTTCTTCATTATCTCTCTGTCAGAGGTAGTTTTAAAGGATAATTCCTGGTCACATCAGTCTTACCCAGAAACAGACATTCCAGAGGGCTAAAAGCAGGAGGGGAAAAAATCCATTCTTGTATCAAAGAAGCTTTCAAGGCATATTGACTGGATGGCAAGGGAACCCATTCAGAATTTTAAAAAATTGTGGGTACAAATTTTTGACACCCTTTTTTCCCAGTGCCTCGTGGTCTCTATTACTTCTATTCAAGCTTACTGGAATTTTTTTATGGGATTGTTGAAGCACATTAAAAAGCAGCCCAAACAATTTTGGGGAGAGGGTACAAATTATAACTAGAAAAGTTAGATTAACAAAAAGCTAAAATTTAAAGACTGAGCAGTACTCACTCATGGCATTTTACTAATGCTCAACCACATGAGCTTGGAAGTTCTGGGATAATTTTTCTGAGCAAATACCTATGCCATATGCACATCTTTGCAAATAAAAAGGATCAGCTCTTAATTTTAGAGGAACTTACACATCTCTGACCAATTTATAAATCTATGTGAGTGCTTGAATCTTCAACATCCATTGTATACTGAAAAGTAGAGAGCATTGAAAACAGGCATGGTTTCTTTTTCTCTTTTCCCCTCCAGATTCTGGATGGTCTTCCACATTGGTCTTTACCATGACATGCAATGGTAAAAATTAGGTAGAAGCAAGGCAGCCAAGCCCTGGCAATAGTGACTATTGATCCAGCTGTACAGAGTCAGATTACTTGGAAAACAACCCTTCAATTTTTCACTCCAGTGACGCTGCAGGGCAGTTGCTTTTAGGATCATTACCCTTGTCTGTAAAATAAAGGAATGTGAGAATGTGTTTGGGTAAATTCTGAACCCATTTGAACTTTGTGGGTTTGAAAGTTAGTCATAGAGTCAAATCATTGCCTTCCATGCACACATCACCTCCACAGCTAACCAGGGCATTCACACCAAGACTGTGGTTTAGCTGTTCCATAAATCATCCATAAATCACCATAACGCTGTAATGAGTGTTCTGAGAAATACCTACGTTGCCAATACCTTATCACATGAGAGTTGCTTTAAGAGAGGAAAATCCAGTAGGCATGTTTCCTTATTATTCTAACTGGCAAAGAAAATAAATGCCACTGATGTACTAGCAAGGGATGCCAGAACCCTGTCTCTTTAGCAAGGCAGTTCTGCAGTAAAGAATATGGGCACTTATGCACGGTTTCGATAGCAGGAGCTTTAAGCTTAGGGGCAAAAACATAGAAACAGAGAACAGCCAGAGGCCAGCTAGTGTTCAACTTGTCCACACTTATGAGTTTTCCTTTCATTTTTGTGTTCAACAGTATTCTAAACAAGGGAGACAAGTCTCATGAAAGGGGAACATTAAAGGTAAGAGTGGTCTTAATCCACGAAAACTGCAAGGCAAGTAGCAAGAGTGTGTGCAGGCCAGACATGCATTAATGACAAGAATCATGAGAAACAAAAGTTGTGGGTACATTTTGATTGATCAAAGTTACATGAGGAAACATTTTTCCTTGCTTTTGTTTTTCACATCTAATTGCTGTTAGCAGCCTCTGCAACGAAACAGTCCTTCCCCTTGCTCTTTAAAAAGACCAATGAGATGGGACCTTTTTTTTCAGGATTATTGCCATGTCTGAGAATTCAGTCTCCCATATCTCAGCAAACCAGATTGCCCAAGTCTGATTTTCACTGGACATTGGAGTTTTGTTTTTTTTTTTGAGAGGACATCAATGCAGAGGGCACACTCCTGAAACAGATATCTTGAAATAGAAAAAAAATATTATGAAAGGTTTTGAAATAAAAAATAAATTTATAGAATTGAGGGGGATTAACAGTAAATCGTAAACAGATAATAACATAGATATCTCTTTTATACACAAGTATAGGAAGCATACTTGATGGAAATGAAACTTGGACAAGATCTCAATTTCAGAAAACACCACGGCATGATTCTGAGACTGCACTGGCTTAACTTCTGAAAAAAGTATGAAAAAAGACTAAATAAGGAACATCAGAAAGAAAAGGAAAAGGGAGAAAGGAAAAATGCCAAAAGAAAGCAAGCTTCAGGAATGGAGGAAGTCCGTCTCAGACAGCAAAACAGTCCTTAAAATGAAATAAGGAGAATATTTAAATTGTCTTCCCAGTCTCAGGTATACTGAGCACATGGAATGTCCTCAGAGGAAGGAAAGAGTGGCTCTCAAGATACTAACTCTGGCTCAAGAAGTTTTTCTTTTAGACCAGTGACTGTTGGAAGGCGGAAGGTATGTCAGACAACGATCCCTCTGTGTTCACCCTATCTGTTATATTCCTTCCCTAAGCATTTGCTGTAACCACTCTCAGAGACAGATTACCAGACAGTGCAGACCTTCAGTCTGACCCTGTGCTGCACCTCTCAGCTTTTAGGACAAAAAAGCAATGCATGAAATAAACTCAAGCAGCAAGGATTTAAACACAAGTGGCCATAGTGTACTAGATATTTGGATCTATTAAGAAGCGTGTGATCAAAAGCCAAATCCCTGCTGAGGAACTAAAATTGATGAGATCAGTCCAGACACAGGGCTCTGATTCAGCTCGGCTTTCACACTACGAGTTGTAAAGCAATTTATCACTGAAGGAACCCACATACTTGTATCACATTAGCAGATATTTCCCATGAATAAAACAAGGGATTTTATTTTGTAACTTTCCTTCAAACATAAAAAGTCTCAGAGTAGTCTCCGGTCCCCCATAAAATGAGGAAAAAAAGATTAATTTTCAATTTATGCAGTAATTTCTACAGTCAAGCATAACAAATAAGGTAACAGATTTTCCAGACGTCCAGAGCTCCAGAGGCACTATTACCATGACTAGGCTGCCCTCTCTTGTACAGAGGGAAATCTACAGCTGAATTTTGTGTTTCAGAGTTTGCAATACATAAGAGGCAGCTGTGTTCTGTACAAAAGAACGGAAGGTATAAAATGTGCATTCTCAAACCAGGACTAATCAAATGAGACTATTGTGTTATTATGTAAAGCTGATCTTGTTAATATTTAATATATTAATGATGTTTTCAGAACATATTTTATTTCAGGCATTTCAACTCTGCAAGTTCACCAGACAACACATTCTCTCCTTGCAGACTGCACAGTTTATCTGCAAAGCCTACCTACCTTAAATAGAGAGGCTTAGAACATACCCGAGTCCTTTGTGTTTCCACTTTACAGGGAGACTGGAAGATCTAAACTTTAAGTGCCTCAGCTGTACTTCCCCGAGCCTAGTTCCAGTCCCTCGGTACAACCCCATAGTCAGCAACAACTCCTGCTAGAAATCTGCTGAATCCTAAGCCCTTCTCTGTGCAAAGTAACACTCCATAAATTGAGGGATTTCTCCCTTTCTTCTGCAACTCTTTGCTTTTACTTGCTGTACAACAGCAATTCAGGGACTAAAAAGACCCCACAAGAGTAAATATGTCTGTTTGGTCATATTTAAATTCTTTCTGGAAAAAAATTAAGTAAAATTCACTTTTTTCCTTCTTAGGTCAGATGAGGTGTTAATTTCTACAGTGATTTCCTTACACCTTTTCTCTTTATTTTTTAAATTTTGTCATGTAGGTAAAACTCTTCCCACACAGTTGGAAATACTAGACGAACAGGATATACTAAGAATTTGCTTTTACTAGTGATAATTTCTTTAGCTTTCAACTAGCTTTATGTTGGAAAGAGTAAATTCTTAGGGATCACCTCTAACAGCTTTTCCTCTGTGTAAGTACTGATGCATTATGACCACTATGTCTTATACTTTCTTCTCAGTTACCTCATTTTCATTAGTCTCCTGGCTATTGACCCAACATCTCTTGTCATCCTTAATTTCATCCTAAAAGCTGGTAGATGGACTGAAGGGGATTTCAAGTATTGTCAAAAGTTAAAATGGCTGCTCCTTAGTCAAGAAGCAGCCAGAACAAGCTAATAAATCTCCTGTTCCAAAGGTGGGCTTTGTGCTCCTGAATGAAGACCAAAAATATGAGACATATAAAAGAATCCACTGGCAAAAATCCTCTGAATAACTCAGGCAAGAATGGGAGGACCTGTTAGATGGTTTTTTTGCTTTGATGACCAGCACAGCTGAGGGAAGCACGGGGTAGAAGGTCAAATACATGAGACACAGGTAAGCAGAATAGCAGAGCTACAGCATAGGCAGTGAACTAAACCTTGACTTCACACCCCAAAAGGTCTGGCCGGCATGGCTGTGGAAACTTGATGGTAATAGGCCTTCAGTGGACTACCTCCCACCTTGAACCATGGGAGCCAGAAAGGAATCCCAGTTCCCTCCTTGGTCTTCTAAGGCAAAGAATGTAGTCTAAATCTAGACTTAACTTTGGGAAAACATGAATAACCCAGCAAAAACTGCAGTGATTTGAGCCTTCTCACTGGGAGAACAGTTCCCCACACACACGGCCCTTCATTCTCCCCAACAACAGTGTCAATTAATGTTCTGTATGGCAAAACATTTGCTTTAACCACACTGCTTGTAATTAGCAGTGTCTATTAATACTAGGCATCTGAGACCTGCAGGGTTTGAGCAAAAAGTGCCAGGGCTCAAGTGTTTATGAGCAGTTCATATACAGCAGGAAATTTCTTGTTTTTCTTGAACAGTTGCCCTGTCTGTACTTGCAAAAACTGCATGGTGAATAGTCATTACCCAGTTTAATAGAGATGTGGGCTAAAATTTCTGCTACCTGGTTTTACACATAGGCTGTGGTTAGAGCGAAAAACAGAGAAAAGTCTTATTGCTTATACGTTGGTATGTAATTTAAGTGAAAGCAAGAAGTTTGAATAAGTCACTCTGTGTCTACCACCTTAAAGTAGGCTTTTCAATTCTTTGCAATGCTATGGATTAGTGGTAGATGGGAACAAATCCTGCAGATCCCACCATCATCAATTTTTATGGCAATTCAAATGCTACTCTCAAAATTATTTTTTTTCTTTCACGTATATATTTAATTTTGATTGCCAGTATGGATTTTTGTTCTGATAGTTTCATTTTGCAACACAAATCCCTAAAACAGAGGAGCTTTGTCTCCTCCCTTGCTTTGTGTTGCATGTTTTAGAAATGGCTTCCATACCTTCTTATTCTCTGCATTTATGATAATTCTGAAGTATTGGGTTTCGTTCAAAATGAGAATGAGTTGATTCTAATTCAGCAGGAGCAAAGTCACTCCATCACTTACCCTCTTTAACCCTATGCTCTACTCACAGGACCACAGACACCTTATGAAGACAGCCATTAATACTGTACTAACAATTTGGTATATCATTATGCTGTCTGTTCTCTCATAGTTTCAAGTCTGTATTTTGAGTTTGCTAACAGATCTGCTCAGGAATTCAGGAAGTTAACTGCTTTCAGTGCACAAGATTCAGGGTAATTTACTACACAGCAAAAAGCCCCTTAGATAAAAATGGCAGAAACTGAAAGTTTCCTGAAGAGTGAGACAGTCTATTTCTAACACCATTTTAGAAAACCCAACCCTTCATGAAGAGGTCTATCTACACACTACAGATAGAGCCTATATGGAAAAAGGATTTACTGTAGTCTTGGGTTTTGTTTTGTTTTTTTCAAATTTCTCTTTAGCTTACATCTGGATATTTGGAGTCAGTCCATTTTGGTTATCTGGAAGTCTATCGTTCTTCATATGCAAAAATACAGAGACAGTTTTATTTCCCCCCAAGCTTCAACAATATTCACGTTAACTGTTCTTCAGTGTGGCTGCAGATATTGAGAGGTTTCTGTTTCTGACAGCCTGGATGGAATGAGAGGCACTGATTTGCTGAAGCACTAAGGATATGCAGTCCCTTCATTAATTACTATCACTTGTATACATGAGACTCTTGTAGTAACAGTATAGAAATATTTTTTTTCTGTTTCAAAGAGCACCAAACAGAAACTGACTGAGGCAGAAATCCATTTCAAATTGGTGGTGTTGACCTGAGCACTTATAGCAAAGCCAGAAAATATGAAAAGTGATTTAAGAGTCTCAATGTATCAACCTGCAGAACACAAGTTTTCTTCCACAGAAGAGCTCAGCATAAGGAAGATATTCAGCTAGTGGACATCATCCAAAGGAGAACAACAAGGATGATGAAGGGCCTTGAGGGGAAGCTGTATGAGGAGCAGCTGAGGGCACTTGGCCTGCTCAGCCTGGAGAAGAGGAGACTGAGGGGAGACCTCATTGCAGTTACAACTTCCTCGTGAGAGGAAGAGGAAGAGCAGGGACTGATCTTTTCTCTCTGGTGACCAGTGACAGGACCCAATGGAATGGCTTGAGGTTGTATCAGGGAAGGTTTAGGTTGGATATCAGAAAGAAGTTCTTCATTCAGAGGGTGATTGCGCACTAGAACAGGCTGCCCAGAGAAGTGGTCACAGCACCAAGCCTGACAGAGTTCAAGAAGGATTTGGACAATGCTCTCAGATACATGGTGTGACTCTTTGGGATGGTCCTGTGCAGGGCCAGGAGTTGGACTCAATGACCCCTGTGGGTCCCTTCCAACCTGGCATATTCTGTGGTTACAGCAAGGTTATTCACATTTACAGACCATTAAAAAAAAAAAAGAGAGAGACAAGGAAAGGGCAAAAGCAAAAGGAAAGAAGGAAGGAGAGAAGGAAGGAAATTTGCTTGACACATTGCCAAAACCCCCACATTTTTAGACCCCGCAACATGTTGATGCAAATGTATATTGTGTGTTCACTACTCAGAAGGGAAAGCAAACCCTATTTTCATGTCTATGCAGTCAAAAATTGGACATAACACTTCCTTTTTTCTGCTAAAAGAAAAAAACCCCAGTAGTATTGCGTTGTCTAGGAAGAATTTTCTGGGGCACAGATTACTTGTATTCGTTTGCAGTTTAGAGGTGCAAAGGGATGTCTTCTTCGCTGACCAAACAGGCATTAATTATCCCCCTAAGGCCGGATCAGAACCAATACTTGATATCCATGAGGGCAACTGGTAACTGGTGCAACTTCTTCTGAATCATATGAGAAAGACAGGCTTTATATCTGCTGAAGAAAGCAGGAGAAACAGGTGGAAGATGGATCAACGTCAAATTTGTGTTTATTATTCCTGGCAGACCACAGGGGGCTCTGGGGATCAGTGCCTAAGGGTAAGTGGGCTGAGGATTAGTAAAATAGCTGGGAAAGGACAAGAGGAGGACTTATGTACTTCTTCTGTAAACCCTGTGAGTAGTAAAAAATAAACCCCCACTTTCAACCTCTGTTTCCCTGTTTTCAACCTGTTTTCCCCCTCCTTCAAAGTTCCAGGACAGCATATAGTGGTAGGTGAAGGAGAAACTTTGCGAGCAAAATAAATAAATCAAGGTCTATTGAAAACAGGTAAACCCAAAAGCCTGGGATGTGTGATTTGACATAAGTCCCATATTTTTAATAGCTGCTTCAGCAGCAAAAGGTGGTGGTGGATTCGCCATGTCTTGCTATACTCAGATGGGGACCAATTCCTCTCTGGAAAATAGGCTTTAGTCAGTCTAATGTCTTAGAAATGGAAGTAGGCAGGAGCTTATGATTTATGCAGTCAGGTAAGAGATGTTAATGTGACTTTCATCAATGTAAACTGTTTAAAGGTGAAAAAAATGGCAGGAAAATTCAGACCCAGTCTAAGTACAGACTGGATAGATAGTATTTACCCCTGAGTTTGGAGAGTGACAGTGGTTTTCCCTTTGAGATTTCCCTCCTTCTCTGAGCTTAAACTATTTCTAAAATGAAAGAAGATGATTACAGAGGTAAAGAAAAATATTCAGAAGTTTCTTAAGCTAGCGGAGAACAGAAACTGCAGGCAAACATATAGTAAAATGTGAGAATGTATAGAAAAAAATGGCTTATTCTTAGAAACAATCTACATTGATACACAAGACACAGGTATTTGGCTGAAACAGCTTTTCTCTCCAGCTTTAACAACTAATGCTTTCCGTCTTAACCATGGTCTACAAGGATCTGGCACATTCTGCTCTCCAAAGACATCTTTACAATTAAGGGTCTCTTAAATTTCTAGCAAAGACAATATGGATAAAACTGCACCCTTCTCCCTGAAGGTGGGTTTTGATGTACAATAGCAGGTGTTCTAAGAATCCTAAATTGTCATAACCATAACTCATCAAATAAATGGAAGGCTCGGGTATCAGAATAGTACTTCAAGCACAACAGAAAAAAAATCTCTTGGCTTCTGAATTTCTGTAACTTGTAGAGTCCTTTGTTCTTAAAGTTGCTTTATAAGAGGGTGGAAGCCATAAGGAAATAAATCTAGTTGTCTGTCTATGGATTAAGACCTGGAATGTGCAAACAAAGGATTTTTTTATGTCTTTGAACATTTGAAAAACCACATTCCCCCAATCTCTGAGTAGCTGAACACTTTCTCTACATTGATTTTTTTTTTACTTCTGTGTAACATATTTTTAAAATATTCTTTCTGGTATGTCAAATAGGGGGTAAAATGTTTGGACGTATGCTTTATTGGAAAAAAATAGAAGACATATATTATTATATTATTATGTTTTACCAAACCTATGAGTCAGATAAAAAGGAAGGATGCAAAGTGTACTGGTTCAGACTGGCAATTCAGCTCAGTGTATTAAAACAGAGCATTGAACAGCGTGATTCAGTGTGTTTATGCAGATATTATTAAATTTTAACCCCATTATTTTAAGTACCTATTTTGAAAATGTGCTGCTTTTATTAAGAAAAGCTGTTAAAATTTATTTGGGGGGTTTTATTATATTCTTTCTCTAAGTTTGCTGGGTTTTTTTCTCCTGAATGATGGGGTAATGAAACTCAGTATCAGCCAGTATTTTAAAACTCATTGTCAAAAATAAAGCACATTCCCATGTGCAGTGGTGTAAAACTGGCCTGAATTCAGACAGAACAGCATTACATCGAGCCATGAAGTGTGTATTGTGTGAGTTGCATGATTTAGTCTAACTGAGCAAAAAAACAAAGCTTTTTTAACCATAGGTTTTATGAAATGACAAAATATGAACATTGAAGTGTTGAGAACTGGCCCCTTACAAAGATGGTATTATACTTCCCTTTGCTTGAATTTTTCCAAACTCAGTAAAATAAAAACAAGTGATTCCTTGGGCTAATTACTTTAATCTCCAGTTAAATTTCACATACTCACATGCTGGTTATGCCATTCTTTCCCACACTGTCTAAATGCATTCCTCTTAAAAGATAGTTTCTGTCACCACAAATTCAGTCTCCTCAGAGAAATGGCTTCACATTAAGCGCCCTTTGACATAGTGAACTGCTGTACATAAAGGATTGCTCTAGGTGCAAATTAATGGGAAAAAAATTACTGCTAAGCTTAAAAAGATCATTATGTTTCTAGCACAGTTTTATTTGAACACATTGTCTACATGTGCTCGTGCAGGTCCACATGTCTGGAACATCAGCCATCTGGAGTTCCTGATAGGTAGTTTCACCGAGTGTCATCCTCTGACTCTAAGGAGAAGCTTGTTAATGCATTCCTTCCTCCCACTGCCCCAGCAAGCCAGAGGAAAGCTGGACCTCACACCTCCAGTGTGATTTTATGATGTCCACCTCTTGGACAGCAGCCAAATGATATTCTTCACCATGAGTTCCCTTCGTACTACCACATTTTGGAGGTGTTGCAGCTTGGCAGTATCACTGCTCCTGACTCACAAGGAATAAAAAGATATATGCAGGTTATGTCTGCCAGGCATGAATAGCAAAGGTGCAGTGCAGCTGAACTCAAACTGCACACCTACAAAGTGTCAGGAAATTAATTTACATTACTGCCAGTGACTTAAACGTATTAAATCTGAAGGTATGAGGTGGTTATTGCTTGTTGAAAACTGTCCTTTCAAAAAGTTGTGCTTTTATGCAAGTTCAGTGCTCTTTGCATGTACCTGAAGCAAATCCTACTGTTTCTTTAAGGATATTTTTGACAGCCAGCAGCAGCAGCACTGTTGAGTAAAATATTACAAGTTCCAAAGGAGAAATGAGAAAAGCCTTTTCTACCTTAAGGAATAAGACACCAGGGGAAAAAAGAATGTCATATTACTCAAATAATGACATCCAAAATATATGCTCAGATTAGGAAGGAAACTATGGCAAGTCAAGAAAAGTAGGTTTGGAGGGCTTCAGTTTCTCTGCAAACAATCTTAGCTGCTATCTAAATTATAAACTTGAAATTAGAAGGTGTGTATATTGCCTACAGTTTTAAAGGGAAATATATTGCCTGGTATCAGTTGACTGGAAACAGTTAATCCACAGTGTAAATTTAAAACTTGCTGTTTCAAGGGGCTTTTTTTTTCACAGAAGCATAAAAATTTCAGTGACAAATTTTCTTTTTTGTTTTTTTTTTTTTAATTCTTATTCACTTGACTGGGAAATACATGATCTGAAGCACAAAGGGCTTCTGAAACATTCTGGGTTAAGGATTTCTTGTAAATTTTTTATCACTTTGGTTATGCATAGGTACAGGTTTATATTCTGAAAATCTACTGAGTCCAAGGCACTTTCAGCAGTCAGAGTTCTACGATGTTCTACTCTTAAAGAACTCAGCTGGGGTTCCATGGTTTATATCTTGAATATCATACCTGTAAACTTTCTTGGCCTTTTCTTGATTTCTTGGATTAAAAATGAAAAGAATAAAGATTCAAATGAGCATTTAATCCTACAACAGGACTTATTACAGTGTCAGAATGACTGCTTCAAGCAAACTTAAGTACCAACATATGTAAACAATCACTGCCATGTTTACCTGATGTATCATCCTGAGTTATAAAAATTTACTCTGGAATAAAATGTGCTTTTACTCTGAGGTCCACTGCATATGGTAACATAGAACAGAGATGGAGAGACTGGAAGTAGGAGGAACTGTGTGTCAGAGACATGCAATTCTACAGTGACACACTGATTTGGAAGCAATATACTCTATTCCTCCCAAGGTGAAGGTTGGTCTCCTTTTTCTATCACCAAGAGACCACCTACGAAAATTGGAAAGAAAACAATTCCACATTTTCTCAGACATCCCTAGTTATCAGCAGAGCAAGGAAAACAGGATCTAATCTTTGTACATCCTGATTCATCTTCCAGACAGGGCAACCCAGGTTTTCACCTCTGAGTCTTTCATTGACTGTAGGAAGCAGGTTTGCCTAAAGAGTCCCACTACCAGCTCTGTAAGCTCTTTTGCAATCTGACACTGTCAAGATCTTCAGTGCAAATCTATTGTCTGTAGGCAAAATCTGCAGCTCTGCCTGGACAAATTTCCCATTTTTGGAAGACTGTTTTCAACAAGATAAAAGCTATCATCCAAAGCAAGATAAAAGGAGCTTATTAAGGAAACTGTTCCACATTATGCTTGGGGAACTAGTTTCAGCATCATAAGGAAAACCAAAACAAATCGGAGAGAGTCATCACATCTCATCTGTATTTGTCTGTGCTCCCACTGTGCAAGGAACATTACTGCACAATTCCAATTGTAGAGGCTTACAGGGTTTCATTTGTTGAGAACATAGCTCTCCATCATCACGGACACAATGCTAACAGGGTAGAGATTCACTTCAAGCAATGCAATAACAGGGCAAGATGATTGATGAAGCGGGTCCTCCTTAAAGATGCTTGGTTGTTAACATTTTAAAGAAACACAGGTTAAGTAGGTAGAAGTGCCTTTTTCTGATGAACTAAAACTACTTTTTTTTTTTTTTCACACCAGTAAATTTTTCATGCTGGATTATGTCATAAACTAGAAGAGCAGAAGGAGATAAAATCTGAATGTGATAAATTATTAGAATGAGTCCTATCCCACTGATGTCAACATTTTCATCGAAGTCAGTATTTCATGACAACATTTTTGAGTCAATACAGATTTTAGCTTATCAGCTCAGAGTCAAGCTGAAAAGGTGAGTGTACAATGAGACATCTCAAATTTCTGGAATGGTTACAGGGACACAGTAAATCGAGGTATCCTTTAGTGCCATTTCCATGGTTCCTACAGTCTGGTACTGATACTAGTAGATTTTCATAACTGCAGTCACCACATTGAATCAGTCTCTAGATACAGCAGGAAGAAAATATTTCTTTGCTTTCTCCTGATCTGACACAGATCTGGTTTAAGACGTGGTATGTCTCCTCCTCTATGTTCAGACTGCATCTCTTGTACTGTGTTTGGAGAGATAAGACTGAAATTGCTACCCAGTATGAGCACATGTGAGGTAGGATAAGCTGTGATAGGAAGAAGTTCTATTTCTTTAATTCCTGTGCAAAGATGAGAAGCTGTCACACCACATAAGAAGCAACAGCACAAGTTTTATTTCTTTCATTCTTTTCATTGTGTTTAAAGCAATAAAGGAAAGAAATATGAAGTGTCTTGTGCATCTGCTATGCTGGTTATTGCTGGAAAGTTGCCAACTTCAAGTCTTCAGAAATGGATGATGCTTTGCCCCTATTGCTTAGGCACACAGATTAAAAGAGCTATGCTGTAACAGTTCAAGACTGCATTTGACTCCTGTCCCTCCCACCCCATGCATATTCTCTGCATTACTACTGCCATGTCACCACAGTTGTCCTGGCTCTGACTTTTTTAAGAGCTGACTGAGAAATTATTCCTCACTGGATGTTGCAAACACCTGAAATCAGGTCAGCCACCCTTTTCCTCTCTTTGGGAGCAATGAATTCATAACACTCTGTTTATTTCATTAAAAAGATCAGAAAGTTATTCAAAGAGGCTGATTCAAGTAGGACTCGTGTACTGGAGCCACCAAAAAATCTCTTTCTCTCTTATCTAAGGCCAAAAAGGAAGAGAGAGGAGAACTAAAAGGAGTACTCAGTCTGTGAAAACATCAGTACATCTGTACTGATGATGTCTTAAAACTGTGTTTCTATAATTAGATATTTCTAATTATTTAAAGAGAGTCATAGTAACAAGATATTCCCATTGCTTTTGCTTATTTTTAGTTACTTCTAGAAGGTCTGAATGGCCTTTGAATCCCAAGGCGTACCTGAACACCATTAGGAAACTACAGCACAGAGAAATTAAAAGTTCAGTACTACATAACCCAGGAAATGAGAACACTCCCTGTCTCTCATTCTGACTGCAAGATTCAGCTATCTCCATACTGGCCCTTTCATTCGAGATCACAAGCTGTCGTTACTCATCAAAGAAAAAAGGCGATGTAAATAGACAAAGAATGCCTCGGGGGAGCCTTTGCTGGAAAAACGCACCGCGGGCAGGCGGCAGAGCCCAGGGTCAGTCCCGGCGCTGTGCCTGCAGGGTCCTTCGCGACAAGCAGATGTCCCCAGCCCTGACGGGGCAGACACAGGACCTGCTCAGGCAAGGACCACCCTGCGGCTATAAACCGGCCAGGGGGAGTCTCGTGGTGCTAGGCAGGCCTGTAGGTGCAGGCTGGACCCTGCAATTGGGGGGGGAAGGGGGTGTCCTTCCCATCCCATCTGCTTTTGATACTTTCATTTGGTTCTGGGTAAGGCGCGGTTTGTGCCGCGCTACACGGAGCGACGGGAACGCCACCTTGACGCTTCCCTTCCTGCCCCGGTGCTTCTCGTTCACCGCACTGGCAGGGAACTGGGATGCTGGGGGGCCCGTCAGCGCCTGGAACTCAGGGAGTTCGAGGACCCGCTGGACCTGTGGGCAGCCCCTGCCCACGGAGACCCTCGGCGGGGCGCTCCGCAGGCACCGCCACCCGCGGGCTCGCTTAAAACCAGCAGCCGACAGCAGGGGCCGCCGCCGGCAGCGACGGGTCCTCGCGCCGATCGTTCCCAACGGCGATCCTCGCGCTGTTCATTCCCAACGGCGATCCTCGCGCCGCTCATTCCCAACGGCGATCCTCGCGCCGCTCGTTCCTAACGAACTGCGATCCTCGCGCCGCTCGTTCCCAACGGCGATCCTCGCGCCGCTCGTTCCCAGGGCCGTTCGATCCCAGCGCCGCCCTGCCCCTGCCCCTGCCCCTCGGCCCCGCGGCCACGCGGTGGCGCCCGCGCCCCGCCTGCGGGCGGCGGCGGCCGGCGGAGCTGTCCCCGCCCAAAGCCGCCCTGGCCGGCCCTTCCCGGGCGGGAGGGATTGCGCTCCGCCGCTCTCCCGGCGCGGCCGAAGTTCCCGCAGGAGGAGGAAGGGGGCAGCAAGGGCCCGGGCAGCCAGCTGTCACGTCTTGAGAGACAGCGGGGCGGCGGGCGCCTCCGGAAAACTTGAAAGCGGGACGGGTGCTGCCAAACGCCAAGAAAAGAGGTGCTCGCTCCGTGCGGAGTGCTCCTGGTATCTTACGGTGCTGCTTCTTTATTAAATAAATACTTAGGAGTGAGTGAACAAGCTCACAAGCTGACTGTTGGACTTGATGTTAAAGGTCTTTTTCAACCTTAGTGATTCTATGATTCTAAGCCGGTGTAACTAGATAACCTCCCCCTAGTCCTTTCTGTAGGCATATTTAAACACTTTTGAACTGGTGTGTTCATCCCTCCTCCCTCACACCCCTCCTCCTCCACTCGCAAGATCCTTCCAAATCTTTCCTCTGCCAGTACAAGACCAAACCCATCACAGCCCTGTTGGCTGCATCTGCAGCCTTTTTGCAAATCAGTTTTTCTCTTTAGTTCACCTGAATTTCTTCCTTTTGTTCATCTCCCTCAGCCAGCTGCCAGTTCTTCTCCAGGAGTCACTTTAGAAGAGAGCCAGGGATGCATCTTGATGATAGAGAGGAAACCCTTGTGCCAGTCAAGAGATGCTGGAGGCCATGTGGGGTAGTCTTCCCATCCTCATTCAGGGTCAGAGGCACACCAGAGGATCTCTTCTGGGATTGTTAAAATTTGAGAACTGTGTCTTTCTAGGTCTGTAGGTATCCAAAGAGGATGCTTTCAGGAAAACTCTTAACTCATAATTTGTTTATTCTGTTTTAAATGTTGATTAAAAAAAAAAAAAGGAATTTTTTTTGCTTAAAATAATGACACAGTGTAAAGGCTTATCTGAATAGTGAAAAAATAAGTTTTGGTTTTATTTTATGTTTATTATTAAAGACATACAGTGAAAGTCTGGAAGACCAAATGAGGGCTGTTACCTTGCTGTGATGCCTCATGTACAACGACATTTTAGTGTTAAACTCTCCTCAGAAAAAAATATCTTCTGTCTTTCAATCCACTACTACACTTGCCACTGTCTTGCACACTGAGGCATATATTACAAGGGATGTGGATATAAAACCTTAAATCACTTGGCCTATATTGCCCAGGAAAGTGGTGGAATCACTATTCCTGGAGGTATTTAAGAAATGTGTAGTTGTGGCACTTGGAGATATGGTTTAGTGGTGAATGTGGCAATGCTGAGTTAGCAGTTGGACTTAACAATCTTAAAGGTTTTTAACAACCTTAAGGTTGTCAAAGACATGATTCATATTCATATAAGGTTTTAAAATATGATTCTATTCAGCTTCAGCAGTAGGATCTACAGTGTAATGAATGTCAGGATTTTCATTCATTTTGCTCTGGTGTTAGATAACATCCTGATTGGGTGTAAGACTTCTTTGTGCTAGATACATAAAAATGAAGAGAAGCATGGGCTGTGCCTAGAAGAGCTTACAGAATAATTCAAACCGTAGATAAGACACAGGGTTCTGTGAACTAGAGACCAGTTGAAAATCAGAGGTTAAGTCAAAACTACTAAATGGCATGAAGGGCTGTTCTTTTATACCAAGACTGTCTTGGTATATGAGGCCAACTGCCCTGGGCTAGGTTGTGTCCATTCTGCTTATGACTCTGCACTCTCAATCTCCAGAATAAGATGACATTATGTAAACTGTATATTGTGGATAATCCCTATCCATCGCTGACTTGGAAACTATGTCTTGGAGTGCCCCAGAGGTCTTCCTACATACACAGGGTGACTTTTTACAACCTCCACAGTCCTACAGAACTATCCTAATAGACCTTTCAAGTCTCAAGCGTATCCAAATGTAGCTTGAAAATGTCTCACCCAGGAATATAAGACATTTCTTCAGGACTTCAAATCACCTTCCTAGTAACTAGCAATGTGTCTCTTTTGCCCCCCTCCCCCCTCCCCCCTCCCCCCCCCCGAAGGTCAAACTGGGACACAGAGGAGGAGGATGAAAAGCGTTTTCCCGGGCACGAGCAATCTGATATAAACAAGATTAGAGCAAGTGATGCAAGGCACTTTCTGCTGCTTGGAGTAGGGACTACAGATTGCTCCCTGCAGCAGATGATGTTAGCACAGGTGTTCAGTATCTTCCCAAAAGGGAAGCAGACAGTTCCAGACCATACATGTGCTAGAGTGCAGGTAACAAGATTTAATGTGAACCATCTTTCCAAAATCTTCCTTTTAGATTGTGAGAAACATTTCATGCACATATATTTATTCTGAAGGTGGGATGAGGCACTTCTACAGAAGAAATGAGTGACACAGGATTTGTTTGGTTTTCCCCATAGTGACCACAGACTGCATCTCTTCTGGCAGTTCATCTGCTTTCCTGAGGCTTCCCAGAACATTGACCTACTGCACTCCTCTTCAGGAGGAGAAGAAATGAATCCTAGGACAGTTGGAATCTTTCAGCTCCTTGTTGTAAAAGACTTCCGATTCAGTTTGGTCCCCTTTTCCTCTAGATGGCATGCCCTCTTGATGACACTAAGGACATGAACTGATTTAAACTTCATACTGCTTATGTTCAAAGAATACAATAATTACTTGTGCTGTTCCAATCTCAATTTTATATGACCAGTCATGCCTACATTTACTCCTTTTACTGACTATGGGATTTACTAATGATGTTGTTTCTGCCATCACAGCAACTTGGAATTAAAATTAAAAGGTGATCCATTAATTTTCTGATTACCATCCATTTATCTTATTCTTCTTGTTTCTGTGAAAATTCCTCTAAGCTAAAGCTGATGCTGTCCATGCCTTTCATATATGCTGTGCTCACTACACAGGTCTTCATAAACTCTCACAAAGTGATGCAGCCTGTTTGCTTGGGTTGGGGCTGTGTTTGTGTATGTATTCTGACTCACAGATCTGCCTGCTTTGTTGTCATAGAGAACTTTTCTTGTCAGATTCTGAATTATTTTTAACCTTGGAAATGTGAATTCTTTTTAGCAGTTTCACCACCATGAAAATATTGGGTGATTTTGTTTGCTTGCTAAATTCCAGTCCCATCAAGGATAATTATAGTTCTTCTGAGTGTTGCCACATATTTCTAGTCCCAAACACAGACTCTCAGACTGTCAGCACCCCAACATAACAGGAGTGACTCTTCAGCTCTGCATCAGCCACAAGTTCTCAGTTTTGCTTGTCTTGTTGGATAGATAACTATATGAACCCTCCAGCTGTCTTAACTTTTGTTGGAATTTTAACTCTAGTGAGATTCTCATGTGCTGCATTCCAAGTAAGGCATTTTTAGTTATTTTTTTACTAATTTGCATTTACAAATTTTTCAGAGCCCAGGAAGAGAGTGAGACCTATTCCTTCTCAGTACCTGGATCCTAACCAGCCTGCACTGCAATGGCACAGGTCTCTGAATAATGTAGCAACTGATTCCACTGCACTCCTGCCAGAATATATTAAAAATATGGGTTTAGGTACTTAGTGTTTGGAAGGCAGCTCAGCATCTATCTCTGTGCACAGCAGAAAATATCTGTGTACACCTCTTTCAGCTGAAGTATGATAAACACTGTCCAGTGGTGGAACCTAGTTCTTAGGTATAATTGCTGTTAGTCATGGTGAGAATCTGCACTGCCATACCAAAGGCAAATTTGCTATTATAGTGAATTAGCTACTTGTGAAGAAGTGACTATTGCACAGTAGAACAGACATCTTTCCGAGTTATTTCATACAAATAATGTATTTATTATTTGCTTGTAAAGTTACTATAAGCTTGTATTAGTGGGTGGCTCTAAATTCCCCTTCTTCGTTCTTTTTATCTTCCTTGGTTCATATAAAGTTTGTACATTTAAACCTGCCTGTATCCCTCCCAACAGTAGACAGAACTGAAACTCTAGATATTTAACTGAATCACACAGCTGGTAACCTTAGGATCCTTCTAGAGTCAATAAAGAGAGATGGAGTAAATTTCAGATATTTATTAAGATATTCAAATTAATTTCTTCAACTCCCTCTGTCTCGTTGGAGACCCCTATAGCAACTGTACTTTTTACAGTCACCTTTACTTAGCTGATAAACTCAAAATTTTTATTTAGAATCCTTGGTGTATCTGAGAGTTCTTTAAATAGTATGTGCATAAAGGCACTAAATGGGAAAGGTAAGGCTTAGGTATTTTTAATATGCAAACTACGTTTATTTTCCTCAGTTCAGAACTGTTAACATTTTCAGTATGACAGATGTATTTTCCTTGTGTAAGCAAGCGCATGCATTTGAAAGGAATGGTTTCATGAGAGATGCTAATGATCTGCTCTATCAGATTCCCACACAGGATAGTGACAAAACAAAGTTCCACACAGCATCTATATCAGTCTAAAGTCATAAAAATATTTTTGGGAGATAAGTATTCCTCCTTCTATATGGACTGTCTGCCAGGAAAGTCAATGCAGGTATTTTGCCTTTAGGATTTCACATGAAGCAGGTCTTGGCTGAATTGCAGTTGCAGATGATTTGACATTTTATTTGTAAAACAACTTTAGCAAGATCTGCATAACTCTGTGGGATCAAGATGGGTTCATGCTTTACCTTGTGCCAAGGAACAAAGATGTCATTAAAGTAACAAAAAAATCACCAAGTGTAAACTTGTCAAATCTAATAAAAATATAAGTATTTTTTTATTCTGTGCTTGCAAACTGTAGAAATGTGAGGTAGTTTTTTATTTTAAGTCTCCCTTCCACACTGTAATTATCCAGTCAAAGAAAACACTCAGACTTTACAACTGAAGTCAATTTACTCTATGGAGTTGGCAAAAACTTGATATTAAAAAAAAAAAAAAGGAGAAAAAAAGAAGGACCAAAGCACATTATCTTTCTAAGGAATCTTAAATGGTCAAAAATAGCATTTTAGAATGTTTTAATCACTTCATTCGTATAAAGCACTGACCTGAATTTTATCTGTTTGTGAGTTTCAAAGGTTTCAAAAATGCATGCATGTATTTTTGGTATGTCTTTATAGTTGAGGAATGTCAGAACACGTGACCTACCTGGCACGGCCCTGGAAAGACAGCAGCCTTCATCTCAGGACAAACCCACAAGGAGCCTGTTCAATTGCCTGAACTTTTTCCCAATCACGTAATGCCTCTCACTGGGAGAGAAGATGATTACTTTGCTTTTTAAAAGAATATTTATGAACCCGAGAATTAAAATTAATGATTTGAAATCTAATATCCTTGTTGGAGAAATACAAACATCCCTAACCGCCATATTAAGAGAAATAAGTATACACTAAGACATGTATCTCTGTATAGACGTGTTTAGAAGAAATAATTGAGTCTTATACAGCATTCAATATCTAAAAGCTGTCATTTTCTCTCCAGTTTTTGACCTGAAATGTCACCTGTGGCCGTTGTTTACTTCTACTCTAAAACCACTGACAGTCTGTTGGGGCACCATGTATCTGTTACAATAACAAGTGCAGGAAGTGCATTCATTACTTTATGAAGAAAGTATTTTTATATATCATGTAGGCACAAAATAAAAAGTATTTGAGGTCATGTAGTATGGTGCATGGATGGAAGCAATCCTATGTTTTACTTTATGTTACACTCCTCACGCCCAGTTTTGACCTACTGCATTTGCTTAATATAACCACTTCATATTGGGAATATATCCCAAACATTTTTTTCCATTACTTTGCATGGACCTTTCTATACTGTTTAAACTTCTCCAGCTTTCCTTGTTTTTCTGATCTCCTAGAGTCATTAACCAATTACAGCTGGGATCAGGGCCAAAACCAGCTAAATATCACAACTGAGATTATCTCAAGTGGTACCTTAGTTAAACTGCTGAATAATCTTTTCTCTGGGGTTTAGATAAACATTGGCTGAGTTTTCTTATAACTTATGCCTTCCTAAAGGTCCTTCCTTTCTGCTTTACTGTTTATGTTCTTTTCTTTTTACAAAGCTTCCTAGAGAAGGTCAGTTCGAGTACCATCTCAGTTGCATAACTGCAAATCAGGATAGCCCCCTTTCTTCACAGACCTTCCCTGGAAAAAAATGGAAGATAAGTTATATTATGGTCTCTGTACAGCTTGCCCCCAAATCACTGAAAGCAACCATTTCAGCAGATCTTGGACTGATCGCTCACCTTATTTTGCAGTGACTCTGGATTACTTTACATTTCACAAGAAGAAAAGCCATTTTCTGCAGTTCACCTACTTGCAAAGACACTACCAATAGTCAGTCTTGGGCTTCTACTCTGTCAAACCAGAAATCCATGACGTAGAATGACCTGACAATGAAACAGGTTAAACATTTTGTTGTAAAGCAAATGTTTCTTCCTCCTCGCTGCTTATATGAGGAAGAGGTGGCTTTTCCTTCTCTAAAGCAATTCCGTCTCCCTTACTGTGAATTAACGACTGGTGAAGTATTTTGAGAAAAATAAAATCTTATCTCAGGAGTTTTAATCTTAAAACAGGAAAATTCTGCTCCAACTAGGAAAACTCATCTGATTTTCCCACAGCAAAAATACAAATAAAAGCCAAACAGACTACAGATGGAAATGTGAAAGGACAAAGAACAGCAAAACAAGCTATTACAGTATATGATATTGATTTCTTAATCTACATTTATTTATATTTCTGCATCACAGAAGACACTGTTACAATGTATTCTGTAAGCGGCAAAAATGTGTCTTTCCTTGCTTATTGATATAGTACAGCGCCTCACATGAAATGTTTGGGGTGATAATGTTCTTATCTGACTGTTGTGGAGATGTATCTGCTCTCAAGAGGTGGGGAAGATAACTGTGTTTACAAAAACCTCACATATGGATACAGACACACAGTATCACAGTACCAGTAATTCATTGTAACCAAGCTTTTAATGTAATTTATAAAAAAATAGAGTTATTTACATTTGCAACTTATTTGATGGCATCTTCTTTTATTACAGCATTTGAATCCGTTAAGAAATTACACTATAACTCACTTGAGAGCAAACTTTTCAAAGATAAGTATAACAGTACAGGAAAAATATTTAAAATATTGTGAATTCTTGTTATTTTGCAGCATCATACAAACTCATTCTTTTCAACACATGCACCCTTGCCGCACAGTAAGCAAAATTCCCTTCTAGATTAAGGTACAGAAATCCACCACAATTCTAGTGACAGTCCCACATTCTTACATGTGGCATTTCAAGACATAACCAAAGGAATTAGTTTAATTCTAATGGATGGTAGCCTAAATGCAGAATGTGGCCTCTTATACTCTTTTAAGAAAACTCTGGTTAGAGGGACCAAAAAAAGAAGTATGACTATACTTATTGCATAGTTGCAGTAAACCAAATCCATGAATACAAAGGTCATCAAAATATATTATAAATCTATCTGAGTTTCAAAGCTACTTTAAAATACTGTTTTGATTTACAATACAAATAACACTGTTTGGGGTTAGTTTGTAGAGTTGTATTTTGGTCCATGCTGTTAATTCTATATCATTATATTCCTCTTTCATTAGTTTAAAAGCCTCAGAACAGCAGGTCCTCAGGCAGCGGTAGGAATGATGAAGCCCAAGTCTCAGACTTCAGCTGCTGCAGTCAGTTCATAAAAAGTCTATTTCAACTGCCTCCCTTCTTTACTGCTTTAAATAAACATCCCTCAGAACTCTAAGGGAAAAGAATGACAAGGGACACTGTTATAGATGGGGGTTTCTCCCCATCTTCTAGTCCTGAGCCGATAAACCACAGCTCTTAAAAATATCCATCCCATAAAAAAGAAGATCAAGAACAATTAAAAATCCTCAATTTACTCTGACTATGCGGTAGTTCCACATAATCTGCTGGCTGAAGAAACTTCTTTGGTGTCAGAGTCAGGTCTTCCTGAAACCACAAATGGCCAAGTCTGTAAGCAAAAAGAGAAGGTATTTCATATTAAAAGAAAGTTTATCCTCGTATGAAACTGGAGCTTTATTACTGATAGATGTCTAACTCTGGTTCAGTTGCAAACACGTCATCATGTTTTAGTCCCTGTGGGAAGCACAGATAGAGCTGAGTTCCTCTAACAAATATTTTCACTATGTTTTTCATTATAATTAAATGCTCCACAGAAGGGCTGCAATGGTCAGCAACAGATTGTTCTCATCCAAAATGTAACGTTTCCCTTGCTTTGCAACTGTTTACATCAGTTAATAAATAAAAAACATATAAAATACTCAAAACCAATCACTCTAATGTGTATAAGAAACCTTTTTACCCCTATGACCAAGCATCGGCCGTTTAGTTTTGGCCCGATGAACTCATGACGGCTTGCCTGTGCTCCCGGCCAGCCCGCAGACCGAGTTACTCCTTTTTAGGACACTAAGCTTGCCTAATGCCCGAGGAATGCAGTTCTTTAAGGTCCCCTACTCCGACTCCCCAGGACTGAACACGCCCGCCATCACCGAAGGCCAAGTCCGGCACTCGGGTCTCCCCTGGGGCGAGGGTGGCTGGGGATTCACGAAGCAGCCCGGGCCGCCCCGCCGGCGAGGCTTCTTCCTGGGAGGGCACGGCTTGAGCGCGGCCCTGCGGGTTATCCCGGACGGCCCCCTGGGGGTTTCCCGAGGGTGCCCCTCTCCGCTCATCCCGCCCTCCGCGCCCCCCGCGCCGTACCAGGTTGACTGGATGGACGTAGCCGTTCTCGTAGCGGTCTTCCTGCAGGAGCTGCCGGAGGTGGGCGATGTAGCTGGACGCCAGGCGCAGTGTGTCCAGCTTGGACAGCTTGGTGTCGGGCGGCACCCACGGCAGGCTCGTCTTCAGCCGGGAGAACGCCTTACTCAGCACCCGCATCCGCGCCCGCTCCCGCGCGTTGGCCGCGTTGCGCTGGGACTGTTTCCCCTCGGGCGGAGTCCCCCGCGGCCCCGACACCGCCTTCTTGCCCCCGGGGCCGCCGCCCCGCGCCCGCTTCCTCTTGCAGCCGCTGCCCGCCGGCCCCGCCGCACAGTTGCCCTCGCCGTCCTCCTCCTCCTCTTCTTCCTCCTCCTCCTCCTCCTCCGCAGCCGAGGAGTTGTCCCCCGAGGGATAGAGCTCACCGCGGGGCTGGCGCTTGGCCGGCGGCTGCGGGTAGTCCAGTTGCAGCGCCCGCAGGTCCATCTCGGGCAGCTCCTCTGCCTCGCTCCCGGAGCCCGTGGACATGGCCCCGGGCGGGCAGGGAGGCGGGCAGCGCGGCAGGCAGGAGGGGGCGGACGGCCGGGGCGATTCGGCCCAGAGCGGGGCGTCCCCGCTGCGGAGAGTTCGTACCGGGGCGGGGGCGCGGGGGGGCGCGGAGGGGGGATGCGCCCCTTGACAGCCCTATATATCGGGTGTCCTAGGAGCGAACCATCTGCCGGGCGGAGGGGAGGAGAGGGGCTTAGGGGGGCGGAGAGGGGCGTAGGGGGGAGGAGAGGGGCGCGGGCGGCGGAGAGGGGCTCGGGCGGGGGTCGAACGCAGCGAAGCTCCGCGCCGGGGGCGGTGCCTCTCCGCGCTGTCCCGCGGTCGGCCGCGGGGCTGGTGAGGCGGTGCGCAGAGACAGACCCGTGTGTCGGGGCACACACATGCAGGAACATGCGGGGATGTGTGCAGGTGTGTGTGTGCTCTTGGGAGTATCGCTGCCGAGTGAATAAACTCCTTTTCCCCCGGAGGATGTAAAATACTTCCAAGGCTCTTCCCGCCGGTGTTTTCGCGGGGAGCGGGGCACTGCTCCCTGTCTCTAACGCTAAGCGCGACCCGGGACTGCTCCCAGCCCACCTACACTCGCTCTCTTTCTTGGTTTTCGAGGGCGGGGGTTTTTCCCAACGTATAACCTGACGCGCAGCCCTGCTCCCCGCAGCCGAGCGGTGCGGCAGGACGGGGGGTCGCTGCCTGCCCAGCTCCAGGAAGCGGCTGAGCCATCCCCGTGCCCCCACCGAAGCGGGCAGAGGCAGCAGGAGACGCGGCACCCGGGGTTGGGTGTGCGATGTGTGGGGAGTAATGCAAAAAGTCGCTGGGAACGTATGTACTGTGGTTTGATAGTGTCAGTAATTCGGGGTGAAACAACAGACGGTAGCGAGTGAGTATATCGTGTCCAACGGCTTCTCCATCCTCAGAGCAATTGATAAAACCCAGCTAATTGGGCTATGTACATCTCTGTGTCACAGAGCAAACGAAAAGAGAGCTTTTCAAGCTACTGTCAGGCTTTTAAAACAAATTCCATAGTACAACTTTCAGAGAGTCCACAGGCGAGTGGAAGACTCCGTATCCAACGGAAATACTGATATGCAAATTAAACAGGGGTATAAATAAATAAAAAACCCCCCAATCATCAACTTGTATCCCTCACACTTCCTCAAAACACCTATTCTTTTCTGGATGAAGAACTAGCTCTTGGCTTCTTACTGGCCTTCACAGCCCGGATAGAGTTAACCAGAATAAAAATGCAGCTCTCGGAAAAGAACCTAATGACTACAACAGGTGGAAAGATCTTGTCCCGCAATTTTTGCGCTCGCTTTTTCCCTTCCATTTCCTCCCGGCCGAGCGGAACCTTCCCAGCTGCTGCCACGCAACTTTCCTGGCACTGCCGGCTGCCTTTGCACCCAGCGTTTGGCTCCCCTCTCCGGCAGCCTTGCGGGTTCACTGAGGCCACTTAACGCTGTGCAAACCCCAGCTTCACCCGCTGGGGCTAGAACCACATCAGAGCTGGGTTTAACGGCAGCCTTTCCAAGTGAAACTTGACATTTCTTGAACCACCTAAACAGGCAGCTGATCTTGCAACTGGATCTCTTGAACTTGGTTTGACACTGCGATGGTCAGGCTGGGTCCCACACGCTGCACGGTGAAAGGGCAGGGTGCTGGACCTGGGGGTTGCTTTGCCTCCCCAATTAGCCTACATTATCCGTATAAATATATATATATATATACATATAAAGATACTGCAGGAGAAGAGATATAGGTTTACTTTTTACCCCCATCTGGGTTGTTTATACAGGTGCGGGCTGAACGCTTTCCCTGCTAAAGATTAATGGGAGAAAGTGCTGAATTTCTTTAAACAAAGAAGAAAATGGTACCCCGTCCTAAAAGCCACAATAGCTAATCTCACCTTTCCAGTCTATCTCTGCCTCGGCGGATTAAAGGCGACACATAAAGGATATTTCGGCCTCATTTAATGAAAGGACTGAGGGCGTGTGGAATAGCCGAATTCTCAAATCGTCTTTGCCTACTTCCTGGATGAAGAGGAAATGGGAAATGCAATGGAATAAATCTGGAATGAACGACAAGGGTTACTTCGAATTTACTCCCAACGAAACCAAGCAGACCTGACTCCTGTCACATCTATCAAACCGCTAATTTCTGCAATCCTGACGAAGATATCATTTTCAGGATAAAGTCTTTGATGGAGCCGGGGCATTACATCATGCTTCCATTTGTCAAGGCTTTGATCCTTTATGGTCTCTGTGCCGAGCCGGGAAAAAGCCCCTGGTATACCCGGGCAGCATCTTACGCTTTCCCATTATTAGGTGCAGTCCCTTTCCCGTTTCTTCGTTAAAAGGTAAATCCATGATCTGTGCCCAAACTCCGAGACCAGCATCCTCCGCTGTTTCACGGTTCACCCTGCACTCTGAGTGTGGTGCCGAGGCAGCCTGGGTTTGCAAACTCCAGCATGTGCACGTCAAGGGATTGGAGCAGCAGCTAAAACAGTTCCTGCGTGGGAAGAAGTTGCAGAGAGGCTCTTCCTCGGGGAGCTTTGCCTCTGGCACCGTTGTTGGCCCTGAGGACACAAAAAGCTGGCCTTTACAGCACTTCTCCGCTGAAGGGAGATCCCTGAACTGGGAAGGTGCACTGGGACGGAGTTGGGTTTTTTTCTCACATTTTTCCACAAGGCATTTTGGTAAATAAATGCAACCAACCCACCCGAGAAACAAGGAGTTCATGAAAAATAGATTTCTTCTTTATTTTTTTTACAGCAGGTGAGGGAGTTTCGTGCTGCACCTGAGGACCGGCAAGGACGAAGAGCATCCCCGGACAGGCCAGTCGGCGGCTGTGCTCTAACACCCTTGCGGGTGCCTGCGATGAGGCAGAGAGGGTATAATCCTTTAATTTCCTTCCTAAAGTTTTAGAATAATTTATAGCAAAAAGCAAAGAGAAAAAACTGAGCGGAGGTCAAGTCTGTAAAACCCAGGTTATCTCCGAAGATGGGAGGGGAAACTGCTAAAAGCCCCGTGTTTTTCTCCTTCATCCTCTGGGGTGTTGGCAGCGACAAAGCAGGGTGGAGGAAGAAGATGATGTGTTCGCGATAAAGTGTTTTAAATAAGGCTTTCTTTTGGCATTCGTCCTTTCTTCGAACTCAACAATGTTACCGAGTGACTTCGCCCCGACCTAAAGTGCTCTTACATATTTTCAGAAAGACCTCAATGTAACAAGGGTGTTTATTACTTTTTCCGAGGTGGTGAGAAAGGCGGGATGTCTGAAGGAGATGAGAACGGGGCCTGGCAAAAGGTACTAGTCTTCATCTTTTCACAAGCGGCTACAACACACATCCAGGCTGTGTGAAGGGCGTGCAAGGCTTCTGCCATGAAGGGATGGATGCTTGACATCGCTGGTCCAGTAGGAAAACCAGGTGGATGACTTTGCTAAATGCCACCTAGAGCAAAGATGCCTATGCGTGGCTCAGATCCCCCGGTATAGGCACCGAGCGAAGGGAGAAGTGTGCTGCATTCCTCATTCCCCCACCAATTTTGTCCCCGTTTCAAACGCCTGTTTTAACCAGGCGTTTTAACTGGTCTTTGCTCAGCCAGTGCCCTCGATGCCCTGTCCTTAGCCAGCGGTCTGGTACGGGTCGGGGGACCACTAAAGGATCCCCTTCTGTATTGTTATTTCCTAAGGTGACAGCGCCGTGGTGCCCATGTCCCGGTCAGCCGCCTCTCACTGTGAGTTAGCGCAGCTCCCTTGGGGCTAGGGCAATCCTAAAATTATCACGGGGGAAGGCAGGAACCGCTAGCCCGAGCAGTTGCTGGAAATGAAATGTGTGTGCCTTGGGGCCGGGGCGTGGTAGGCGGGGAGGGGGACGATGGGTCTTCTCTAAAAAGTGGCTTTTCACCATATAAGAAAATTAAAAACAACTCAGTGGGTCAAGCCATGTCAAATAAAGCAAACAGGAGACAAATGAACCCCTGGAAGGGAAAAAAAAAAAAAAAGAAGTATTTGCTAGAGTTTATTTTGCCTAGCGAGTGCAAACATTGCAATCAAGGGACACGCTCAGTGATTCGCTTGGTGAGGGGACTACAAGCGGCGGTTAAAAGCCCCCTGTCCGCCCCCCTCCTCCGCTCCCCGGACACCATCCCGTGGCCTGGGGCTGCCTCTGTGGGAAGACCTCCTGGTGCGGGTGGGGCAGCACTCTCCCGCCGCCGGAGGAGCCTGCGCTTGGGCGATCGCCGGCCCGGCGGAGGAAACCCTCGGCTCCGGGAGGAAAACCCTGCCGGAGGGAGTTGCTAGGCGATGGGAGCGGAGGGAGCCGCTAGTGGGCTGCGCCGGGGTCTGCGGGGCTGGTTTTACTACCTGGGCTGTGGGGAGGGTTGGTGCTCCTCGCTGAGCAACCCTGAGCCTAAACGGAGACATGCTTTTAATATTAAAACCAACCAGACAAACAAACAAACACACCCCCCCCTCCAAAAAAACCCTCAAAACAAACAAACAAAACTCATCAAAACAACCCCAAACAAACAAAACAAAAAAAACCCCAAGACCCACAGGTTTGTCCTTCGAGCCTCTAATTTCCCCAAAGGGAACTCCACCCCGCAGCACGAGACGAGCACACCTTCCCCGAGGAAAGAAACCACTCCCTGTTATTTGTTTATTCTCCCCACCATTTCTAGTGCAATAACGGCAACGAGACATTATCGAGTGTGATCGCTGCTTTGCCCGGAGTTTGGCCAGCAGTGAGCTTTGCTCAGGTATCCCCAACTTTCAGCAGGGTTTCCCCTGCGGAATAGCCAGGCAAACTCTTTAAATACCTCCTGGCGCCAGAAGAAAGTTCTCATGTAATAGATACCCGCTGGTGTGAGAACACGGATTCTGCTCACTTTGTCAGTCAGCCAAGGTGGGGGGGGAGGGAGGAGGTTGAGAGGGGGAGATGAGGGTTTCCTTTAATTAAAAAAAAAAAAGAGAGAGAGAGAGAGAATTTTTTTCCGCTAATTCTCTATTTTTTTTTAAATGATGCCAGGAGATGTGCTGTTGGTCTAAACGAAACAGAATTAATAGTGCTGTTTAAAGCTAAGTTTATTTCTTCTCTTGGAGCAAATTAGCTGGAATAACAAGCAAACATCAGGCAAGAGGAAGTTGTGTGTTAGTCTCCTCCTTGTGTTTCACTGAGAGGGAAGCCCATCAGAGCAAGACGGAAGAGATGGGGGGAGATAACACCACTACAGCACTTCATTATACTTGAACGCTCCAGCACACTGGCTGGGCTGGGCTGCAGCAGGGCAGGCGGAGGAGTACGGCTTCTGCTAGAGAACTGCTGGAGAAGGCAGCGGGGGCTCTCAGGTGGGGCCATGCTGACGGTGAGACAGCTTCGTGGGCAGCAGGAGGAAAATCACTGCCCAGAGTTATCCAGAGTAAAAGAAAACTCCGGCACTCTGGCATCTCATCACTACCTGTATTGAGGGAAGGCTGCAAAGAGCACAAAATGCATGTAGGCTGCAGTCACAGCAGCCTCACGTTCAGTCTGGTGAAATTATTCCTTGTTTTCTCTAGGGAACAAATTTTCTCAGGAAGGCACCTAGTCAGCCTCCTGAATACCAGGCAGGACAGATGAGACATCTTACCTCCGTAGTGCTCAGGCTCCAGGTGCAGGCCACGTCAGCATGGATGCTTTTTCTCTTTTAAGAGACAGCATCACTTTGTCTCTGCTCTGTTCTCCTTCATAGAATATTGTGTATCTGGGTATAATATTAATTTTTCCAGATATTTGAATTAGTGGACCTATAATGCAACTAGATTTTAAATGGATTAAATTACAAGTGACCACATCCCCCATTACTGGGTTAATTCTGGATCTGAGATGTGTGACATGCCATTGTTCTGATAAGGATTTTTAGATGTAATAGACATTGTTCTTCTAGCATTTGGTCTTGACATACATAGGTAAATTTTACATTTGAAAAGGAAGAGCTTAAGGTGTTAGGTTAAGAACTCAGCTGTGATGTTGTAACACCAATTTTCCCACTTTCTGAATGCTTGTTTCCATTTTCTGTATAATATTGAAACAGAAATTTTGTTCTTTTCCCAGTACTTTTAAAAAGTGCTCCTACATCTGAAATCACATCATTATGGTAGTAGTGCTTTAAAGTTTATGTAGCCAAAATGTTCCAGAGTCTCCCAGGCTGCTTCCTGTCATGATCTTAAAATACTCCTTTTGTAGATACTTCTTGATGGCTGAAGGAGAATTCTTTTGCAAATTATTTTGCGATTTGTTTTCTTTTTTTATTATTTTGTGATCATGGCCATATTCATGTACATCACCTTATGTATTTTTTTATTGCTTAGGAAAAGAAATAAGACCTGAAGAAGAGAATAGATGTTCAGAGAGGAAGTGAAATAAATTTTCACAGACATAGAGGTCATATTTACAACTCAAATCAAGAATGTTTCTGTCTTTTATTCCTGTATTTAGGAGCAAATTTTGTTTTTAGAAAAAGCTATTTGGATTTCAGATAATGATGACCAGACTTAAGAAACATGCCCCAGATGATTTAATCCTGCAGAATAACTCTATTAGCATAATATTAGCTCTTACACCAATGACACTGGGAACTGGACATCTCTTTCTAATCTCTATAGACCTTTAAACTTTGCTTTTTCTTTGATCGCTCATTGTTCACAACAGGCACAATTTAGTCAGACTTTCCTCCTCCACCTTTCCTTACTTTAGTGTTTGAATTATGTTAATGGCTAATTATCAAGAGCAAACCAGCATCACAAAACACACTTTTCTTTCTTCCTTTTATGCTTCAAGTTAGCAATTGGAAAATAAAATGCATCTGAATTTATTTACATCTTATGTCAAACAAAATGGCTATTCTGTCAATACCAGGGCTCGTGGCAAGGATGAACCCATGCTATTAAAGGAAACTTGTACACATCATGCAAGAACCTTTTAAAAATTACTGCTTAAAATTAAACAGAACAGTTAACTAATTTTGCAAAACTGGAGGCATACCTTATATTTTGAATGGATGCCTGTGTAAAGAAAAGTGGGAACACGACTGACGAAGTTCATCAACTAGCTTAAAAAATTAGAAAGCCACCAATTTTACTGATCTGACACAGTGACACAAGTTGAAAATCTGGTTCGCAGTGTCTAGGTCTTTTCCTGTGGACCCTGGGTTAAAACAGGAAACATTTGTGCCAAAGTAAGTCAAATTATAATTGGTGTAAATCTGGAAAAAAAAGTGCTTAACTGAGGACCTCTTGATGCAACTAAAAATATGCAGTAATGGATTCCACAGTCCTTCTGAGAGCGACACTTCCATGGTGCTCTCAAGAGGATGTTTTTCTATATGAAACCTGGCTTTAAGGACATTTAAAAATTCTCTCACAGGTGTACTTAGCATAACTTGGATGGTTATCAGGTATTAAATAACATGTGTCTTGGAAAACAAGAACAGACTGTGATACATGTTCTACAGGTAAGTAAGCTTCTCATAATCAATTTCATAATTAATGTTACCATGATTTTTCTGGCGAGAAAAGACACAGATCATTTCATAAAGCACCCAGGACCTTTTCAAAAGCATTTTTCAATTCAAGATGGAATAGAATCTTAATCGTAGCTACTGCAAAATTTCCTAAATTCTAATTATTCCATTTCTGTTATCCCACTAGCTGACCATTTCTGAGGAGAGAACAGGAACCAATACAATGGTTTTCTGACCTTGTTATCCAATCCTGAGTGTACTTGCTGTAGGAGACTGCATAGAATGATTTAAGATTTAATTGCTGATTTGTTCACTTTAAGTGGCTAAAAATGTGTCAGTGCACTCTGCTCATAATTGTTACTGAAAGATAATTACATTTACAGTTGACTTACCTTGAGTGCTTTTGCTTTCTCCTTTATCTCTTTCTTAGGCTGTGATTGCACTTCCTTACCATGAGGCAGCTGTTTCAACATCACACTGACCATGACAGGTCAAGATCCCACAATGCCATAATGTAATGGATGGTAAAAAGGGTGAGCTGCAGTTTTGGTTTCATGAATCAGGATGATATTTTATGTTACAGGGTCAAATGGAGAACATTGCTTCAGACACTGCCAGGGCTCTGCTGCATGTGGACCAATGAAACTAGGGGAAGTATAATGACAGTGCAGTTGACAAGGCAAAGTTAGTGCAACCTACTCAATTGGAAAGAATGCTTCCAGCAAATTGTTATAGTTGTTCTGGAAAGTATTAATTCTTTCTGCTCTACGTGCATGTAGACTGATTGCATACATCCGTTCAAACAAAGCAAGGAAGCAATCACCAGAAATTAAACTCACTGATGTATCTATTCAAGGTCATGATGTTCTACTCATTTGTACATTCATTGTCCCTGATTTCCAAGTAAAACCAGCAACATAACACTTTCCTTCAAATTAGATTAGAAGAGCCTTGTAAGAACTGAATCACACATTAGAGCAATTTTAAGTTATATTTTTTCTTTTTTAAGTCTCTAAAACTCCTGAACACGTACTTTTCAACAGCCAATCTTAATATAATCTAATCCAAATTCTCAACCTGTCTGAAACTGATTAATTTCCAGATTAAATCTAGTACCAATGACGAGATAGCAAATTATTTGCCCTTGCCCCAACCCAAGATTTAAGAGTCTCAGGGATGTGAGGTTTCACACCCCCTCTCCCCCCCGCACACATCCCCGCACACCCATTAAGTCTAACAACTTCATTAACAGCTTTAACTGCATCTGGAGATAAATCAAAAAAGATGCTTTAATTTATACAGACATCAGCGTAAGTTTTTTGTCTTAATGTTGGCATAAAAATGTTCCTAAACAATTGCTGTGGTTTAACCCCAGCCAGCAACTAAGCCCTACCTTGTGCTTGCTCACTCTCTTAGCATTGGGATGGGGGAAAGAACTGGAAGGGGAAAAGTGAGGAAACAGTTTAATAGGTAAAGCAAATTTGCTGTATGTGCAAGCAAAGCAAAACAAGCAGTTCATTCACCACTTCCCGTGAGTAGGCAGGTGTTCAACCATCCCCAGGAAAGCAGGGTTCTATCACATGTAACAGTGACTTGGGAAGACAAACCTCCTTGTCCCAGCTTTATATGCTGAGCATGGTGCTATATGGTATGGGATATCCCTTGGGTCAGCTGGGGTCAGCTGTCCTGGCTGTGTCCCCTCCCAACTCCTTGTGCACCTCCAGCCTGCTTGCTGGTGGGGTGGCGTGAGAAGCACAAAAGGCTTTGACTCTGTGCAAGAACTGCTCAACAGTATCAAAAACATCTCTTTCTTATCAACACTGTGTCCAGCACAAATCCAAAGCATAGTCCCATACCAGCTGCTGTGAAGATTACCTCTATCCCAGCCAAAACCAATACAGCAATTGTACATTCAAACAAACTGTGAATAGAAGACAGAAAAGAGGTGCTTAACAGCCATTTGCTCTCTGTTTCTTAAAATTATGATATGCTATCCAATCTACCAACTTCAAGAAGCTGGCCTCTGGGAAGTCTGCTTTTATTGTGTTTTGTTTTAAGGTTCCTAAAGCATAATTGTGAAGATAGTTGGACCCATAATAAATACATTAATCTTTGTAGTGTTGACAGAATAAGAAAAGGTGAACCAATGAGTTGTTACTGTTTCCCAAAACCCAGAATGAATTAGAATAAGAAAACATTTAAAACATGGAACCTTGTAGCAGGGAAAGTAGTATTTCTTGATATAGCCATTTTGGGAATGTCTTTATTTTGCCTAGAAGTAACATGTTGATTGTTCTTGGAGAAATGATGGCTCAATGAGCAAAAGTCAAAGGATATTACACATCACATACAAAAGCAAAACCAAAACGCTTCTGACCTTTTGAGAATGCATCTATGTTGATGTGCAAGTTGTATCTACCAGCCTATAAAAAGGCTCTGGAAACAGAGAGAACTGCCTAAAATTGTATCTTTGTGCTTTGTCTGGAGCTGTCCTGATCTTACTGCTACGCATTCTGCTTTTGTGAGAACTTGACATACAGACTCAATATAAAACAAGGGCTGTGCTATTTGGCTGTTATCGGAAAAAATGAAAGAGTAAGATGAAAGATGAAAGCCTCCAGATCCGTGGGGAACTGGTGGGGCATGAATACAGCAGATATTTTGTTGCTGTACTTGAGGGAATGATTACCAGGTTCAGTGAGTTCATCAGATTTTCAGACTTGTAGTAAAATGTGGATTAGAAAAACCAAGCAGATGCATATAATCGGTCCTTCAAACACTCTGTATTTCTGTAAGTAAAAAAGGTGTTTTAAAAAAAACAATGACATCACTATCTGGTAAAAAAGAATCAGGCTCTTGCAATCCAGATGAGCAGAAAGGAACAAAAAGACCAACTAATAGACCTCTGAAGATATACCCATTATATTCAAGGTTGTTATTCATCTTATCATGAAATACAGATTAAGTGCTCGACTTGCTTATCTAAAAGAGCATGTCAGGAGGCAGTAGGAAGGACACAGGTATGGTTTCTGATATAACTTCATAAATAAAAGCTTCACAATAGTTTCCTGTGAAGCACTCATCCTAAATAGAAACTGGACTTGTAAAGCAAATGCTGCAGAGATTTATGTAGTCTCAAAAGATTGTTGTTAGCATTTGAAAATCTCATAATATTATTAAATTGATATAACAAAACAAAGGGAAGAACCTGGATGGGTTATTTATTAGTTTGGAATAAATGTATCTATTGTACAACAATATGGATCAAGGCCTGCACCCTCGGCATAAGAAAAAACATTGGAAGGCAGGTCCAAACACACCTTATGATACCTTTAGTGAAATAACAGATTGTTTTTATCAAAAACACCTGAGAGATTTAGCAAACTAAGATTCATCTGGTGCCAAACTAAGATGCAGGTGAAAACAGATGATGGCAACCTATCCTTAAGCATCCCTACAATTAGAAGTAGTCACTTGTGTAATGATGGATGACTTCCAGTGGAGAAATACAGAACTATACAAAGGATGTTTCACTTCAAGAATATGTAAATAACCTACTCTTTAGTTTTATGCTACGTTAAAAGAAAAATTATAGTTTCCATCTGTCTGGAGCAAATCCAACAAAAGTGAGCAGAAGAAGGTCATGTCCAAAATACACAAGGCTAATCCTTTACACAATTTCATGTAAATCACTCTGTTTTTAGGATGGTAGAAGGATTGAAGGGGGCATGCTCTGCCACTCTTTATGTCAAAGTTATCACTTATTCAAGATACACAGCTAGTGTCTCTGTACTTACTCATATGTAGCATTTGAGATGTAGATAAATTAGCATAAACCTTGTTTAGGATGCAGTTAACCTCAGCTGAGTTCAGCCATCTCACAGTTTGGTAATACAAATCAGATAGTTAGGAATGAGTGGCAAGAGTTACACTTTACAGGCGAAAATGTCACCTGTTACATTTGTTACATGAAATGTCAAAATGTGGGAGGCATTCATGAGACAACATACAGAAATACTGCACTGACATCCATTTCTTTCTCTGTGTTCTTTAGATGAAAAAGATATAAGCGCTGGGGCAGTCTCAGACAGAAACAGATGATGCCTGAAGAGGAAGGAAATATGATTAGAAAGGTATTTCTTTTTAGGAGAACTTTGCCTTTCAGCAGAGGCAAAGATTAGCAAGCACTTAGGCTTTGTAACAGAAACCCTTGGGACATGTCTGTTGTGTCTCTATAATCTATCATGATCAGCAAAACTGAAGTAAAGCATGCTATGTAAAAAAAAATGAGTTACTTTTATGCTTCTTTCAGATCCTCTCCTCATCCTTGCTATGCTGAATAATTTTATCTGAAAAAGAGGGTATTGACTTCTTTTTCCAAACATTCATGGTGCTCATCTTCATCCATAATACCCTTTTAAAGATAATTTCAGGAGACATAAAATATTTCAAAACAGGATAACATATTACACCCCCGCCCTGCTTTTTAAGCACATAAAAATGAATTTAAGATTCTTTTTCATTAAGTAGACCATTAATTACAATGACTAGAAGAGTGCATGCAAAGAGTAAGAACAAAAACTCTCTCCACAGCCAATAATTTGAGTTTCGATACTTTTCTAAGCCAAACATTTAGTTTCTGAATGTAATGGAACCTGGTAGATTTTTCTTCCATGAGCTGACTTTGGAATCTGTGTACACTTTTACCATCCTATTTTTCTGCAGCAAAACCTAATTAAATACATAGGGTGACAAACCATTTTCATTAACTTAAGCACAGAGTAAAGGTGGATTAAGAAGCTCATAGAAAACTCAGACCACCACAGAACACACTAAATCCTACGTGCAGACTGAGTTGTCTGCTTTGAGTGTACATAGTAAATCCTGCCTGCCATATATCCTATGAATGCTGTGTTGGAATTGGTGCAAGTGGACTTGTCACATCCAGCTCTGTACTGAAGACAAACTGACAGCTGATTATTGAGTCCCGATCCAAGCTGTGATCTGAGACAGAAGTCATAGGATCATTTAGATTGGAAAACACCTTTAAGGTCACTGAGTTCAACTGGTAACCCAGCATTACCAAGTTACCACTCTGTAATGTCTACACTTCTTTTAAATACCTTCAGGATTGGTGACTCAAATACTTCCCTGGCCAGCCTGTTCCAATTCTTCATAACCCTTTAGGTGAAGAAATTTTTCTTAATACACAATTTAAACCTCTCTTGGTGCAACTTGTATTAATTTCCTCTTGTCCTATTGTTTGTTACTTGGGAAAAGAGACCAACCCCCACCTTGTTACAACCTCCTTTTAGGTAGATAAGGCCTCCCCTGAGCCTCCTTTTCTCCATGCTAAACAATCCTAACTACCTCAGTTACACCTCGTAGGACTTGTGCTCTAGACTCTTTACCAGCTTCTAGACATGCACTAATGCCTCCACGTCTTTTTTAAAGCAACGGATGCAAAACTGCACACAGTATTTGAGGTGTGGCCCCACCAGTGCTGGGTATCACTGCCTTAGTCCTGCTGGCCACTATATTCCTGATAAAAGCACGGATGTCATTGGCCTTCGTGGCCACCTGAGCACACTGCTGGCTCATATTCAACCTATCAATGCAGCCTGTCCAGATCCCTCTGCAGAGCCTTCTTGCCCTCCAGCAGATCAGCACTCCAACCCAGCTTGGGTGCAAGCATCTGCAAACTCATCCACAGACTGATTGAAGGTGCCCTTGATCTCCTTGTCCTAGTTATTGGTAAAGATATTAAACAGGACTGGTCTCAACACTGAGCCCTGGGGAACACCCCTAGTGAAGGACCACCAGCTGGATGTAACTCCACTGCCCACCACTCTCTGAGCCTGGGCATCCAGCCAGTTTTTCACCCAGTGGACAAGCCGTGGGCTGCCAGCCTCTCCAGAAGAATGCTGTGGGAAATGGTGTCAGAGGCTTTACTGTCCAGGTGGATGACATCCACAGCCTTCCCCTCATTCACTAAGAGGGTCAGCTTGTCACAGAAGAACAGCAGGTCAGTCAAGCAGCCCCTGCTTTTCATGCACCCATGGTGACTGAGCCTCATCACCTGGTTGTCTTTTGGGTTCTAATCCCTTAGCATTAATAATAAACTTTGCAGCATACATTTTGTGCCGACTGAAAAGCAGGAGACAGCAGCACTATGTGCCTAGATTGACATTATAATTACCTCCACCTTTGGATTTCTCCACCTTTTCAAGAAGGAGACAATGCACCACAAGCAAATTCCAGAAAGTCACACTACAATCCAAGAGAATGACCTGGAAAAGAATTTCAGGATCACCAACAGTTTGGATAATTTTCCAGTAGTGTCTTTGTCATAGAAAATTACTCCATAAACTGTTTAAAAAAATTATTTTCCTGAAACATAGCTCATGTCTTGACACTGAAAACATATGCAAAGACCATATGCTTTCATTTGCATACTGTCTTTCACCATTTTAACTGGTATCACAGCCAAGAATTTTCTATTATATGTTGAAGATTCCACCCTCCATCACTCAAGTTTACTCATCTTCCTTTTTGCTGTTAAAAAGAGGACCACAGTCTTCAGTGAATATATTTATTTTAATTTAACAAAGAATCCTTTATTTTACTAGTTTTATTGCCATTGACTAACCACGTGTTTCTAGATAAGAGATTTCAAGCATTTTATGCATCTGTTTTCTCCCCCTGAACACACGTATAACTGAAGTTTGTTCACAGACACTTTAGTGTTATCAGTTAAACACTGAAATATTTTGGCTGTCTTTTTGTTATTGAAAAGAGAGTATTTAAATAAAGCAAAAAACTCCCACACAACTCATTTACTTTTTTGTCTAGGTAGCTTACAAGTTTATAAAGAAGGTCAGGAAGAAAAGTCCATTTTTGAAATAAGTACTTTTCTATACAATGGAGACATCTGAGCTTCCTGTTACTGATTTTTATGATATAGGATCACAGAATCATGGACCATCCTGAATTCGAAGGGACCCACAAGGATCATCAAGTCCGGCTCTTGGCCTTTCACAAGACAACCCAGAGACTTGACTCCAAAACACTTAAGCATTCTAGCTTTGCAGAAAAATGGTTGCAAGGCTCTTAGTTCCTTATGTGAAAACACTTATTCATTCACGCTGTTAATATAATTTTCTTGTATAAAACTGTCAGCCGCAAGTATTCTATAAAAAGTACGAACAGTATGCATACACTGTTAAGAGATGTCAGAACCAAAAACATCTTCCAGCTACCAGCTTTCAAGCCTTTATTTTTAATACTGAAGTAAGCTGACAATAAGCATACATCTCTAGACTCATCTTGGAACAAGACTAGTACTTACTATTATTCTTCATTGCGTAAGTTTGCTCTGAACACCTTCAGCCTCTCAGCATTGACTGAGAGGCCCAGGCTGCTTGGCTGCCTCTTCATTCAGTGCTGCCATCAACACGCCTGTCCCTGCAGGCAGGAGGAGGTTTCCTGTCACTGTCTGAGCATTGCAATTCAGTGGAATCACACACTGAGATCCACATCCTTCAGTGGGAGTGAATAATCATTTACATGACTTGTTTTCTGTTTCACAGCTATTCCTCCTCTGACTATGATGTCAAAATACTGTATTTTTAGGAAGAAGCAAAGTAAGCTGTTTTCTAACATTCAGTAGGTAAGGCTTTGTATTGCAAGACCCAGCAACATCCCTGACCACAGCTTTTCAAGATGAAGCCCGCTGACTTTTCATTGCTTCCTGTTATGAGATGTTCTGGAGGTGGAAGCAGAGATAATTGTCTGATCTAGTGTAAAACTGCTGGTACCCAAATCTGGAAGATGACCACATGGAACAAAGCAAAAAAACCCCAGCAAACAAACAAACAACAAACAGAAAGTAGATGCTCTTCTTGCAGGTTGTTTTACTGCAGTCAGATTTTCACTTAAGATGTTTACAGAAGAATTTTTGTTGATCCAAGGAAAAATTTTAGTTTCAAAAATATCACTTAATTCTTGAGAAAAGTGGCAGTGGTAAATTTTCAGACTTCTACAGACCTCCCAAAACCTTTCTTAAAAAGAAGAGATTTCCATGGCAACTCAAGAGAGGAGTACCTTCACTGAACATATCCTATGTCTGAACTTGCTTTTCATTTTCATCTTTCATGGAATCCTAAAAAAAAATATATCTCATTCAGACTGAGAAATCAGGTTTTTTAAATCACTGCTACGAAATGCTATTCAGTGAGTGGTGCAGAGTGCTTTTAATTTCACCTCTTTTAAATTCAGGATTTTTTATATGAATAATTTACAAGAAGCAGTTATCAGTGTAAATGAAACCAGAAGTAAAGATTCTTTGGTACAGAGGTCTTACTAGAAATTAAAAAATATATTGCTGGAGACAGGAAGAGAGATACTTAGGGACAGGACACTGTCTGACACTGCCTTCTTCTGCAGTCAATTTCTGTTGAACTACTGTGTGCACTTTTCATAAGCTTACCCTCACAAAGCTGCTTGGGCATCCTAGAGCCCACAACAGTCACAGCTAATCAAATCAATCAACCAAATAACTGAATGGTAACATTAGACAAATATAGGCACATATTTATAGGTGTGCAGTTCATAATTTATGGGTGCAGGGGATGGGAAAGCAAACAAAGATTTATTACTATCATTCAGTGGTAAATGTATCAATATTAAGTCACACAGTCTTCTTGAAAGAGGGACCACACCTGTGGGATGACTTGTATGACAAGCACATTTCTATTATGTCATGGGATAAAAATTAATGGAAAACTCTCCTAAGAATTTCAACTACAAAAAGGACCAGGACAGTGCTGTCCTCTATCTCCACTCACTTTACCTCTTTTATCTTCGTGGTCAACACTCTTACTGAAGGCACAAAATTGGCATGATTTATGGACTTCTGACATTAATCTATGTATTGAAATGTTCTGCATGAAAGTAATAAATTCAACCAGATACAATTTTATGAAATTGATTATGTTAAATCTGAAATATGAAATGGAGAAAGATGTGATTAAACAGCTGTAGAATACATTTGTATTTTTGTGGTCTAAACAAATGAGGGACTCGAGAGTAAATATTTCTCCTCACTTCTGTCAGCTTCATAAGATGAATTTTCCTCCTGTTATTTCAAAATTAATAAATTCCAATGTTGGATTGGAAAAATTTACATTTGGCTTGGCTTGTGTGACTAGCTGTGGTTAAAACAAATGTCTTGCCAAAAATCAATTTCCTATGTCAGGTCCAGCCAGTACAGACACCAAAAACAGCTCTTGAGGAAACCCAAGCAGTAGCTGCTGCATTTATGCAGGACTCCAATGGATCCTCAGGGTGAGTAATGTCTCTGAACTTGATACAGCTTTCCTTCTGGAGATGGGTTTCCTTTTTGTTTTGCAATATACTTTTGCACTGAGCTTGGCTGAGAAGAAAGCTTTCGAAACCACTGTTCCTAATATGAGTCTTTGACATATGCACCTCTGGTTGTCAGTGTGGTTTCATAAGCTTGTTTGGATCTGAACAGTAGTCTTACTCTTCAGAATGTTTTGTCATCAACAAAGATTTGTAATGACACATGAAACCCTTTGCAATGCACAGTGTCATCTTTTATCAAAACAAAATGGTACAGAATGCTGAATGAAAATGTCAAGCCAAAGTTTAAAAAGCCTGTTCTGTTTTTTATTTTCTCAGTTAAATAAACTTTTGTTTCTTTTCTGGCTTCAACAAACTATCCTGGATTGCATTGTCCCAATTGCTGAAAGAACAAGAAACTCAAACATTCCACTTTGTTTTCTCAAATGGTGTCTCACATCCAAATTCAAACAGGACAAGTTTTGTGGTCATCAAAATATCCATAAAGTCTTTGTTGTGGGTTGTCAGTAAGGATACATGTCTTGTTGGACATGCATTACATTTCCAAAGCAGTTTGGGTAACAAGTGAATTTTTGTGGTTTTTGATAATCCATTCATGTAAATTCTATCATATCTCTTTAAACTATACTCACCAACTTAGCTTAATTCAGTTCAATGAAACTGCTGCATATTGGAGAGCATGCTGAAACTTCTGTACGGGACACATTATCTGTTCAGACAACGATCCAGAACCATAGTCACAAATGTAGTTGAAAGCATCATAAGTATCCTGTATATTCAGGTCTGACTGCCTGCATAACCTTCCTCACTGTCTGCATTCAGACAATGTACGGACTGTCCATCCAGCCGTATAAACACATTGCAGATCTGGGAGCACACCCACCTTCCATTTTCTCTTGCGTCTCCTCCCTCAGAGTGGTGCAGACAGTTTTAATAGCTTGGCATAATTGCTCTTTAATGCTTATATTTTCTTCTCTGCTACCAGAAGTTAATTTTTTTTTCCACTTTGTACAAATGCTTAACCACCTTTTCTGCAGCCTTGAGGTCAGTCCCTCAGTTGCCTTTACGTTTCAAGAGTCCCTGGTATTGTGTGCCTCCACATTCATGTATATCCATACTTTTACAATGGCTGCATTTCTGCATTTTATATTTACTTTCCCCCTTTCTCATCTAGAGGTAATTTAGATCTCTCCAAGCTAGCCAGATGGACTCTATGCCAACAGGTGCATGTTTGACACCACCACTCATTTTCAGTCCTGTACTAAAAAGAAAAATGGCTAGTGAATTTCAAATTCTCAGTTATGCACACATCATTGGGATTTTTAGAGAGTACCTTAACAAAAGGTTATGGAATTTTTGTCAGCCTTGTGTTTTCATGCATGCCTTCTGCTTGCATTGTACTTGCTCTCATCCTGTCTGGGACATACATAGGCTGTTCTCACTCCTTGATTTACATCACCCATAATGGTGGCCTGAATTTTACTAGCAGTTACTCAACATAATGTCAAGTTCCTCTGCAGGTACCCTTATTTCCACAAAAGACAAGCATATTGAGCTGTTGAATAGTGGGGTGTAAATAAACCATCTACAGTGTTATTGTGTTGATCTTCCGCAGATAACTCTGAGCTTTTCAGCATTTCATCCTCAGGACCTACCTAAGACTTTGTGTTTTTCACAAGTAACCTAAGGGAAAGCTCTTGATGGAGAATTACTAAGCACTTGTGAAGCTCTGGTAGGAATGGTGGTTGGTAGACAAATGGCCCCGTATTTAATATCACAATAAACTATTTATCATGGAGATGAAGGAGATTCACTTAGGATCTGTGGCTGGGCTGACCGAGGGCTGATGCAGTAGTCAGGTGTGGTAAAGGTTCACTGAATGTTACAGGGAAAAGCATCCCCTCTGATAGGACACTTTACTATCTCTATAATTACCTCTGTTTCTTCAGGATTTCTATGTAAATTCACTTAGTTTCTCATAGAAGTTCAGCAAACAGTGTAGACAACAATCTCTATTTCAGTATATCTTTGGCAAGAAGCCTTTGATTGTTTACGGTGTCTTATCTTGCTGTCAGGGCTACACATCTGCTGCAAGATTACCATTCTCAAATTCACATACATTGTGTTAGTGACATTCAGCATATAAACATGGTATAACTTTTTCTCTGGGACAAAATATAGTAACAGGGGTTGATAGGCAGTTTAAAATGCACTGATCATATGATTCATAACACTAATATAATAGAAATATAGTCCTGAAGTTCCTTGGCTTGAAAGTGTCCTTTATTGATTTCACAAGGTATTTTAGCTTGGAGATAAATTATGTTGAGTTGAATGTCTATTAATCAATTACAGGAGACGGAGCTTTGTTGTTGGTGCAAAGTATTTTCTTTGATTAGTTCAGGTGTGATCAGAAGGTTTTTACCTTCTTGAGGGAATGTTCTTGCCAAGTTAGTTGCATGCCAGGATAACAAGTCTCTATTTTGTTCTTACTTCATGATTTTTTTTGCTTATTTGGTGCTTGACAGCTTTTGGGGTGTGTGAGCAACCTCGCATTGCAACAAATCATTGTTCTCCTAGCTTGGTCTTTAATAAAATTCAAAATTATTTGCAATGATTCCTCTAACCTCTGTGACAACTACTAGATTTTTCTGTCTGTGCAGTAACTATTTCTCAATCAGATACAATTCTTTACTCAGCAAAGGGATCACCATATATCTGTTTATGCTTCAAATGCCAATTTTGATTAGTTCAGTAACATTAGTACCATTTGTTCAACAGTGTCCTAGAAAGTACTGCTGAGAGACAGTGCAGATTGTTATGAAGCACTGTTCATTATAGTCTGCTAATGCTTTAATCCTGCCTTTGATAATATGGTGTCAATACTTTAACACATTTCCCTTCTTCCCTTTCTTAAAATTGAGCCAGTAAAGGAGAGCAGAGCAGCTTCTAGTACAGTGGCTGCTGCTGACTGCCTTACACTGGGAGTGTTGGACTGAGGTTGGTACAGACCAGCAGTGCTGCTGTAGGCAAACCTCAGAGTTTTCTCCCTTTTTTAATTTCTTACAGTGGTAAAATCTGGCAGCTGCAGCAGATCTTTCGGTTCCTGTAGTGAAATTTATTACATGGAACTGGTAGGTCCTTTGCTTCCTTGCTTACATTCATGAAAAACAACCAAGAATTTATTGTAAATTTATCGAATTCAGCACTAAGGTAAAAAAAGAACATTCAGTTGTTGGCCAATTATTCTGTAAAGATGAATCAAAACACTCATGGGACTTACCAATACACCAGTTTGTACCATATTTCCAATATGCAACACCTAGTCTTATGCAAGAAGGACAGAAACTCAAACGACAAGGAAGGCCACCTCAAAAGGCCTGATCTCTGTGTAATGAGTTCTGATGAAATTAGAAAACAGGACTGCCTTTATGGAGAAATGGGAAAGGACATAAAAGCAGATATTACCTTAGCACAGTAGGGAAAAACTTGGAAGACGGCTGAGACCTTTTCTGTTTCTGTTACCATTAAGAAAAATTTATTAGTTGCATCTCATGAGACCTAAATTAAAGAGGAGATTAAAAAGAGAGTCCAAAAATGTCAGAGAGCATGTGACATTATAGGTGTACATACAATGGGAATAGCCTGGAATCTCAATAATTTATGGGACAATGAGAAACAGAAGTTTTAAGATAAATCCAGGATCTGTCATTCGGAAGAATCTGCTGAGTTACACTCCTGGACCAATTGATTAAAAACTACTACTAGCAGCTTGGAGAATGATAAATTAACAAAAGAAAAGAGTAGTTTATACTGCTGTAGTGAAATAAAATACATCTTTGTTAAATGAAGAAAAGTTTATAGGTAACTTTATCTCAGACTTGTTCCAAATGTAGCTCCTATGTTTGTATCTCGACCAAAATAATGATAATAGATTGACATACCATATACAGATCTTTCAAGGTTAATACAGTTTGTTAACTCTTCTATGGGAAATTCCCGTATATTAATGATTATAGGCATAATATCAACGGGTATATTCAATAAAAACACTCCCATATTTTGAGCAGCCTCTTCAGAAAATGCTAGAATAATATAAAAAAGTGATTAGTAAGTCCTACATCTAATTTTATTCTGAAATGCAGCTGCTTTCTATATTTATAATGGTGGACCTACTTTTTCACCCTATTACATTTACCCTATGGAAATTCTAATAATTTCTTCTGCCAGAAGTAAATTTGGCAGAATCTTTTTCTGTAGAATGAGCTATTTGTCCTAGAGCCACTTGTGTCTGTCAGCATTGTATACGGCCTAGCAGTTATGTCCTTATTATGAAAAGCAGCAATAAATCTTCACTCTATATCATACCTAACACTGATGAGTACATGAAAGCAGCAGTGAGAGTTTGTGGGAGAAACAAGTGGTCATTTTGCAGTCAAAATGCATTATCATCATAATTTAATTTGCCTAATAAATAGATAATGTAGGGAGAAAAAAACTAATGTTCTTTGGCATCTGTAACACTTCCTGATCTGCACTTGACTTTTCCACCATCTAGTGTTTACTCCGAGGATATGTTATTGATGCAGCAGGAAGCACAGGCATTACCTAAGTTCAGTATATTGAATGTTCTTCAAAGCTGATGTGAAAAATAAATACCAGATAATAAGCTTAACATTTTTTGTTGAGGATGATATGGAGCCTGACTATACTGACAGTGATTAAACACCCTGAGAGATTGATCTGAGGCATGTTGGGAAAACCCAGATATTGAGAACATACACCTGTCTGCCAGATGTGTGTTATGGCAACAAGGGTAAGGAGGGAAGACTACCATGACAATAAAGCTTCAGATTTTATTTTCAGACTTGAGAATGGGAATGAGAGTGAGTGAATAGATTTGATTCTTCATAAAACCAACTTCTCTTCATCAAGTTTCTCTTACTTTTGCTTCTTGGTTACTGCACATGTAAATGCATACACATGCAAGCAAAGTTCTTTTAGTCTGTGAGGTACAGCATCCCTAGAAAATTACACACATACATTGGCAAATTAAAAGAGCTGCAATCAGTTTGAACATTTATTATTGGAGCTTCTCTGCAGTAAAAGTTCGAGCAAAAATTCCATAAATTAATTCACGGAGACAAATCTCAGGAGTAGGAACAGCTTAAAAACAAAATTCAGCCACAATACAGTACATGATGACTACGTTAAAAAGCGTCCTGCAAAGACTCCATGGACTCCAACTGACTGGGGCACCTCACTCTGAGCTGTTGCACTGGAAAGTGATTTTCTAAATAGAAACTTCCAGATAATTTGTGCTGCAAATTTTGAAGCCTTACCTGTATCACACATTTTGTGTGAGGATTCACCTGCCCATGGTTGAGAGAAAGTGAGTTCCTATGAATCACAAACATGGTTTCTCACAAAGATCTTGTGTTGTTTGCTAACAAACTAAGCTCCTTTTCACAAGTAGGTCTAGTGATCACCCTGAAGAACATCAAGTCATCAAGTGCTGCAAAAACCATGTTGTCTGGTTGTCCAGAAGCTCACAAATATTATAGCAACAACTCCAATCAGCAGTTTTTCAATCCTTTTCTTCTGATGCTTCTTGAAGTCTTGCATATGGCCAGCCCATATGAGTACTCTCCTGGGTTCAACCCAGTAACTGGAGGAAGTGGCTCCAGCTCAGTATTTTTTCTGTTACAGTGTATGAATGTGTATTTCTAGAGAACAGTGTAATATCAGGATTATCATGCACAACATTTCTCCTCTTACTAATGTAACTGTTGACACTGCAGGAGTACCAGGCCCATCTGAAAGTGTGTTCAAATGCAGCTGTAAGACTTGCTGAAGAAACAGATGTCTGGGACATGGAAAGAAGGAGAGAGAAATAGTGAATAGGTGAGCAGTTGGGAGAAATTGCTCTAAAGTTAGAGGGCTCAAGGAAATTTTTTAGGAGGGCTGGTAGTATCAGATGCAGGCAGAAGCTCGGGAAACAGAAGAGTAAAAAAACATTGGAAGAAAGAACAAATTCAAGACACTGAAGACAGAAGTCATTTAAGGGAGAAACATTGTGTCTGAAGATAGGTTATATTGTTTTCAGCTTTTTCTGGGGCATAATAAACCTTGCCTTGCATTTAGATTACTTATTTCCCCCTAAAACAAACAATTGAAACAGGCAAGCTGACTGACACTTTAGTGGCTTCTCTTCATTATTACTTCTCTTCATTGACTGTCCAAAGAACTGGTAATGAATACACAGACATAGTGGGTGACTGTAGAGGTGACTACACTAGAGACCCTGAACTTTCAGGAGAGATGGATAGCACCCCATGTTTCATGCACTAAACTCTGAATGAATGTGATCTAACCTAGAAAGAGCTGAAAAACTTGCCTGACAAAGGATCACCCTTCCCTTCAACAGGGAAACAGTCATTTTAGAAATAGACTCATCAGCTCTGGCAAAAGGAAAATATCAAGACAGGGAAGCCAAGTCAGGCCGTCTCCCGAGATACTGGTTATCTTCTACAGGAAGAAAGGGAGGGAAGAAGGAGGGAAGGAGATATTCTTTAGCTGCCCCTCCCAGCTTTCCAGGGGAATGTTGGCAATTCAGCTTCTGAGTCATAGTCATGCACTGCTGTCCTGCAGAAGGGGAGGCATTTGGAGGAGAATGGCTTAAGTCACTCCTTGAAACTGGCCCAAGTGCCAACTCCCCAGGTCTGATGAAAGTGAATACATTCAATCTGGAATGCAGGACATAACCCCATGTGTCTTTATCCATGAGAAGTTGTCATGCACTTGCAGTTTTAATGTTCTGTGCTAGATCCAGCCCTGATACAGACTGAATCCTTTAGCCTGCCTCTGGGGAGAAAAAAAAAAAAAAAGGGTTAAATTAATTCCAACAACATCCACACATCATCCTGTTGTGCGGTCTCAGAATTTAGGTTACAAAACTGTGTTGAAGACTCTGTGTGCTCCAGCTCTCCAAGACTCCCTTAGGCCCAGGGGTGCTAACTACTTTATTTGCACTCTAGATGCAGCATAGAGGTTGTAAATGCAACAATGTGGTTTGGAAATTTGATTTTTGCCTCAACTGGTACAACAGAACCACCATAACGAACAGCAATTTTATATCTCTGTGCAATAGAAACATATTTGCATCAGACTAGCACATGGAAGAATCTATCCAGAAGCAGAGTTAACATTCCCAAAATTAAATCAAATAATAATAAAAAAAGCCCGTAATGTGGTTCTGCAGTCATGACTGTGCTAAAGATCTCAAAGGAAAGCACACTGTGTTAGACTGTACAATGTAATTGGATGTAATTACACCATTCTAGCCCCGCTGATAATGCAATTAAGGTCTGAAAATATTGCAGCTTTCTCCATTTCCTCTGACATAGGTGAAGGACTATGATAGAATAAATAAATTTATTTATTTATATAAATAAATATATTTATATATTTATTTATTTATTAAAAATCCATAAAAAGCACAGTCAGTTTGTTTCTCAGGTAGTGCTTATAATGCCACTGGTGTATATAAAAGTTGTCCTGAGTTCATAGTCATATTGAAATGATTAAAGCCAACCAGAGGGAGAATTATCTGGGAAATCCATAGTATTTTACGGATGAGCTGGCATATATAGTATTTACCATACCATAACTCATACAAGTCTTACTTACTATCTTTATGAGTGACAACAGCATATCTGGAAAACATCTGCCTTGGAAAAGGACACATCAACTACTCTGTCTGCTTGAAAAATGTAGATATAGTGTTACTCTATGTCAGCCATGCATATCATATGTGGTATGAAATGTCTTCAGTGGTAAAAGAATAAGGAGTGCATGTTTCATTTCTAAATGTCTCAGAACAGACTCTGGCATCCTTTCTCAGGATGAGTACCCCTTACTCCTTGAGCAGTCTAGTGGAAAAAAGGGTACGTGTTTTCTGCTCTGCAGGAGTTCAGGTTATTTTATGAATTAAATCCCAGTAGGGCTAAAATAATTTTCCAGTAAGTTACTAAAAAAGCATTTTGCATTGAAATGTAATTGTTCTTTATGTTCTTATGAACACATTGGCATTAGGAAACAGAGGCAGAGCCTCAAAGTAGGTGTTTCTTTTGCAAATAAAAGAAATCACTTAGGTTACCATGGCCGTTTATATAGCTGCCTTCTTTTCCTTTTCAAGTGTCATGCATGTTTTGGCTGGCATGATTACAGTATATTCCTAATCCCCAGAAGAGCATTTTTCCCATCAGAACCAGCAGCAGCTGCAGCTTGAACATGTTTATCAACACACCCACCTGTGTTTTTGTCATGGACCGCCAATGATGCCATAACTCCTCCTGTTCTTTCCACTATGTAGGTGTTTTTAGAGTCTTTCCAAAGACATTAATTTTGAGACCAGGGATGTTTCCCATTTGATAGAATATTTTAGTGAACTTTGCTTTAGTGGGAAAACTCCAGAAGTCACAGACTTATGGCAATTACAAAAGGCAGTAAATACATCCTGGCAGTTTTAAAGAAATGTTGTATCCAGCCCTCAACTCTATAATGAACAACTATTTTCTAGACTCAGAGGAAGTTTTTTTTGCTGCTGCTATGGACACTGCCCTCTTTTTTTACATAAATTGCTAAAATACTGAACCCAACAGCATGTTATGGTTTGTTTTTTTGGCTCAGGATACAGATAGAGTAATGGGAAAAAGTTAGCTTCATGGGCATCTTGAATGTTTGCAATAACTCACTTTCTTCAGTAGTTATGCTTTGTCGTTAGAGAGTGTGAACATTTTCATTCTTATTAACAGAGTGATCTTCAGCCAAGGAATTATCTAATAGAACAGCTGGGACACTTTGAAACAAACTGTGAACTTAAATTAAGTTCACAATTCAGAAAACTTTGCCTTAGCTTCTTTTTCTTCTTTTTCTTTTTCTTTTTCTTTTTCTTTTTCTTTTTCTTTTTCTTTTTCTTTTTCTTTTTCTTTTTCTTTTTCTT
>JAWMRA010000078.1:118809618-118898252 GCA_035584735.1 Pseudotriccus pelzelni
TTTCTTTTTCTTTTTCTTTTTCTTTTTCTTTTTCTTTTTCTTTTTCTTTTTCCTTTATAAACAGAGTAATGCTCTAAAATATTTTTCACCAATCCCAGTGCTTATCAGGTATTCTTATATTAACTAAACTAAAGAACATAAGGTGGAGATAAAGATCTGTGTGGCAGCTGTGATATTAGTGTTCATTTAACCTGAAGTTCTAGTTTATTTTGTTCATCAAATACAGGGTTTCACGACTATTGCACATGCCTTTAAATGATATTTTTCATCTCCTTACAAAGGTCTGTTCTTAGACAGAAAATGCTGTGGTCTAAACTAGAAACGTGAGAAGGGTTATATTTATTATCTTGTTAGTTCCAGAAGAGGAATCTACCAGCACTTACAGAAGACTAAGCAGAGTTTAATGGCAGTTTATGGGCTCTGTCTCTTAGCAGAATCATGTACTGTTTACAACTGTTTCCAAGACACGCAGGTGCATTGTGAGAAAATGAGCCACTACTGAAGTCATACTATAGACACTTAGTTACAAGTGTTTCAGTCACATAGCAAGAAATTAACAATGCTGCATTTGTTTTCTTTTTAATATTTCTCATATTTCTTATTCTCATTCTAAAGGAATGCATTCTAATCCAAGGACACATTCTCATACATTCATTAATCCTGCTGCTCTAAAATGTTTCACATGAAAACTCAAAATCAGATGGCTTTATGCGTTCCAACTGGGCTTTTGTAAAACAGGGTCATCCTTGAACTTGTCATCTGCTGAGGTATTAAATTCCAGATTTCACTCAATTACATGATCCTAAGAATGTGGCAAGTTGCCATTTCTTTCTCAACTTTGAACAAATGTTATTGCATCTAACTGTTTAATTTCAGGAATCTCTCAATTATAAATGACCCTTAGCAGGAAGCTGTACATCTTCTAAAAATTTACCTATGGAGGGAATGTAAATGTTCCTTATTGCCAACATCCTTAAAACACCCCTTTTTTTTTTTTTTTAATCCAGAGTATATAAACATAATTTAACAAATTAATATTTACTTCAGATCTGTATGCAAAGTTTATTTTTTCTCACATTGGAAGACAGTATTATGAAACATGATACAGTGCCTTTGCAGAAAGATTAGTTGATCATTAAGATGATACATTTATTAAAGCGACAATTCACTACAGCAAAAAATGATCTACAATGGGGCAAAGTTTGAAATAAACAAATAATTAAAATGAAATAAATAAGTTAAAGTAATATCAAGTTACACATGCTATATTAAAAAGAGTTTGATTTGTTTCACATAAAACCATAACTCTGTCCTGAAATAACTGTATGCAATAAATTTCTTAGACAACATATTTTTGTTTTTCCAAAACAGCTTCATGGGATCTTCTCTATGTATTTACTTCTGTAGCTGCACTCAAAAACTAAGTTCACTGGATTTTTTGACTGAGTTGATAGGAGGTATCTTAGTGCAATATAACTGCTTCATAGAATCTGTGCTAATTATGCTATAATTATTAAAAGTTATAAAAATAAGCATAACCACAGACTTCGGCTGCCTAATGGTATGCAGAATACTGCTAGCCTAAAAGGGAGTACTGCTTAGTAGAGCAGAGTATACGTTATACCAGAGAGGTTTTACACCAGCAAATCTGCATTTTAAACTGAAATTTTTATGCAAAAGAGAGGAACTTCTCTTCAGCATTTCTCACATAGCTGTTCTTTCTCTCAGTTGCACTTTCTGTTGTAAAAATTGCTCTGGACAAGTGCGTAATGTTGGACAAGATCACATAGAACTATGACTGGGATCCTTCTCTGCACAGGAAGGGAGATGATGGTATTCCAAGGGTGATAAGTGAGCTGCAAAGGCAGAGCCAGCACCCTCCAGGCTGGCTGTGGAGGGAAGGCAGCAGCCCTTGAAAAGTGGTTGCAGAAGGAATCAGGGAATGATAAGGGAGTGGGGCTGGGACTTGAGTGGCTCAGGGGGTGGGAGAGGGCAGCTGGTGAGAAGGACAAACCTCTCCCAGAAAAGGGAGACCAAGAGGAGTGAACAGCTGCTGCAGCCGCAGGGAGCCCAGGAAACAGTAGCTGGGAAAGGACTGACTTGAAAGGGGACCTACAGGAGCTAAGCCAGGAACAGCTGAGCAACTGTGGGAAGGAAGAACTTCTGGGGATCCTTCCACTGCAGGTAGAGAGTAGCTCAGGCACCCAGACACCTTGAAAACTTTGCCCAGCAGTAGCAGAAAACACCTTTTGAGTAAATAAGACAGAAAAAACATATCAGGTTTTTCACTTATGGGCTTATGAAGGTGAAAATGGGCTCCTGAACTGTCAGAAGATGGAATCCACTCCTGGGTATAAAATGAGGAGGCCAAGAACAGCTTGGATTTTCTGTGGGGAAATGCACAGGTCTGTGCTTGACACTCTTGCTGTCACAGGTGGAGAGAGCATAAGAGGAGAGATCTGAACAGTTACTTGGCATGGACCTTTTGGAGACAGCAGACACCTATCAGATCAACACCATGTAAATAACTCAGATGTTTGCAAGACCAACAAATTCTAAGACTTATCATAGGGAATGAAACCTGCCTACAGAAATAGTCTGCCCTTGAAGCCAACAAGCACAGAGTAGCTTGTGCATCTGCCTACCACAAAGTGCCTGTGACCTACAAATTTCCCCAAGTAATGCCAGGGAGTTGTCTGAGGGAATGGTCTTTGGTTCAGACCAGAATCACTCCTGTAACCCTTTTTATCCATGTTATGTTTGAATTCTTGGGAAGACTTTTTAAAGCTAAGTATACCCATAGCTCTTTATTTATTTATTTTTTTTTAATGGCCCGTTTTGTCCCTTACTTTGCCTCATTTGCCATGGTCCTGCCATGGAGGGTTAGACAAGACCCAGTTTGTAGTGGATTAATTTTGTTGGTATCATCTGCTTCTGTATCTCCATCACTATAAAATCACAGAAAGACAAACTACTCCTTCTCAGGTAGAGTCATCTAAATTGAATCAGAATTAAAATCTAAACAATGCAGAGGTAACATTAGCAGGAGAGGAAAGTAAATCAGCACTACTCCTGAATGATTGCAGTCACCACTGTACACAGTCTGGGATCATTAGGGTACTACAGAAAGCCCAGGTATGAACTGCAACCACGGCACACCTTCATCCAGTGTTGGCAAGTTTCTGCTCCAAAGTGACTGCTGTTCTCCCCCATACAATGCTCCACACACTTTTCTTTGCAGGTTTGGGTTGGTATCAGGCACTCTACATTCAGCATTATACTTAGAATAATTTGGAATATTGTAGCCTGTTTAGTAAATTGAGGTGTTGTGACTTTGCTAGACTCTACCTGCTATTCATAGCTTTGGCTTCTCTCAAGGCAATGGTGGACACTGGATTTTAATTTAAGAATCCAAAAATCACTCCACTTGAAAGCGAAGTAGCTCCCTCCTGATGATGCAGGCTCATGAAGCTGAAGGTCTTTAAGAGGGAACTGCTGATGGAGTGTTTGCTGTGACGCATTGTCCATTTTGGTAGTTCTTGTCTTCTAGCCTTTGGGTGCATTGTGAATCCCATTGTTCCCATCACTGATGAAAGCTGATGAGGTGAGCATGGACTAAAGCAATTTTTAAAAAAACTTTGTGCTGAGCTACCACTGAATTTCAAAATTAGAGATTTTAGCTGGCATCCAATTGGAATAATTAAATTCAAGATGTTCTTCTAATAACTAACTAAATGAGAAATGAAAACCCTCGTATTGCTAGGAATCAGTAGGTTTGTCTAGAAGAAGCAAAACTTAGTGGAGTTATGAGTAATATAGTAGCTGAAAATTTTACAGTAGATAGTACATACATCTATTACCAACTGTACTGTACCTCAGTGTATCTAGGATTGTGCTTTCCTGATTGCCCAGACTGGCAGAGCACAGGGAAAGCTGTGGGTTGTGGGGATGAATGCTGGGCTTCCTTTGAATGGAAATGAGAATAGAGAAGAAAATAGGAAATTTTGTGCATCTGGGTTTCACTTGAAAACAGCACCAGGGCTCGAAGCAAGAAGCTAAGCAGAACTCTCTAATACAGTGCTCTATGTCTGTGCTAGGGGACAGTTTTTCAGGAATTTCTTGATGGAATAGATGCAGATCAAAATTCAGATATAAGCACAAAAACTTTGTTAAATAAGCCTTCTTAAAAAAAGCATTAATAGAGGAACAAAGATTATGTATTTTTTTAAAATACCCCACCCTTGTATCAGCCATGTGTTTTCTACAGGCTGAAAGTTAGTGAAGTTGCAGAACCTGGTAAAAGGGGAGGTTTTAAATGTTTGACTCAAACACTGGAACAGGTATAGACCACTTTCCTCTAACAAATCCATAATTTATAGTAAACTATTCCCTAATTACTCACATATTCAGCACAGCTGTTTTACTTAGCCTTCTCATTCATAAGAAAGCAGTATCACAGCATGGTAGCAGGAAATAAAAGGGATTTACAAAGAACTGGTCACAGAAGAGGTTAAGTACAAAATCTAATTAAACCCACTTCAAAATGTTATTTAGTCTCTGTAACAGTGTAGTGGATTTCTTTTGAGGAATACTGAATATTTCAATAGTTGGTGACAGAAATGTATATTCCCAGTTTGTCTTTACTATGACATATAAGCTTAATGCTTTTGTTTGTTATTTCATTAATATTTATCTAAATTCCACATGAATTTTCACAGATAGATTTTTCCTTCTAGGTTGACTGTTTGTAAGATATTAGGAAGATCATGGTTTTAAGCCATAAAGGCCACTGACTTCCCAGGTGAAAGTGTGTAAACATCCTGAAAAGGTCCATTTTGCTAACCTTGATGTAGGGCTTTTTTTTTTTCTTCTGTTTCTGCATTCAAAGCTGATAAATACAGGAAGAGTGGAAACTGGTAGGTATTTTGTTCTCAGATTTTTAAGCTTTATTTATAAAGAGCCTAGGCCATGTTCATAGCAGTCATTTAGTACATTGCCACGAGAAAAGCTCATGTGGATTAGATGTGTGATTATATGTATGATCCTGATTCACTTTGTGTACAAGTGACTTTTGAAGAAACGCAACTCTGTGACTGTCATTTCAAAGGACTTTGCTAAGGACACAAAATTCTTAAATACTCCACAGCAAATTGAAAACTTTCCAAAACAATGCTGGGACATGAAGTTTCCAGGGCTGACTTGTAAACCAATGGGAAGCTACGCGTGGGCATGAGAAATGGACGAGGCCAAACACAGATTAATTCATTTCCACAATTATCCAAAGTTTTTTTGTAGCTGCAGTCAGTAGCAGTCTCTCTTTTGCCTTCCATGGGCCCATGCTAATTATCTAAAATGAGTTATTTTCCTTAGTAAGCTTCCCTGTGGCTTTTGGCAGGATTTTGCAAGCCATGCAACCCTAATAAAACTTTTTCCAGTGATGCCAAAACTAACGATATCCTATTTTTCTATGTTTTTCATGATGTATACATGTGAAATGAGAATAAAGAAGAAATCCCAGCGGTCAATGTTCAAATAGTACACAAAGCCGTACAAGGATGGAGTTTTCAGACTTTTATCAACTGAAATGGCTCTGGGTCTTCAGTTCCCCAAGAACCTCAGCATTAGGCCCCAAGAACTTTCTGCAGAAATGTAGTAAAGGAAGAAAGTTTAATGTCTGTTTTAGATACGCACTATTATGCTGCCTCTTTCTTCTCTTCTTATAACAAAAGTTGTAAATGTTTGAAGTCATGTTGTTTTCCTTTATCTCTCTCCTTAGTCCTTCAATATTTTCACAAGAATAAAGAAGAAAGAACTGATCTTCTACCAGGTGTGAGGAAAGGCACATTTTGTAGTATTCCTAGTTTTTAAAAGGAGATGAAGGGATAGGGAGAGATGGTAAGAAATCATGGGTCATTTAACGTTTCTCTTAGTTCTGCTTTTGAATAATCCTTGTGTGTTGCATCCTTGTCTTCCTTTTACTTAATCTTATTGCATGATTTTCTTTTGCTCTGTGCTTTTTTTGTTTACTTTAGTGGTCCAAGCATAAAACCTTAAGATTAGGAGGTTTTGTGCTTTACTGATTAAGAATAGTGTAACTCAGCTCATTGTGTAACTTTGCCTCACAATACAGAGGTAGAATGCAGTGACTGCAAAATAAGAACTTTTAATCCCAAGAAATGCACTTATGTATTAAGAAAATATACATTTATTACAGTGTATTAAAAGTAACTGTCAAGATTTTTTTCAGCAATGAATGGTTGTTATTTCCATCCTAAAGCAGAAAATAAGAAGAAGTGATGTTAAAAGAAAGGCAAGTCTTTTTACGAAATACAGTTTCAGTGCTTCTTGTATCCTGGTCTGGATTTTTATATACTCATTCTACTGTTTGAGTGTCTTGCTAATACACTGTAACCCAACGTTGACAGCTGCAGACACATTCAATTTATACAGATTTAAGCAAAAATAATAGATTCTGAACCTAATTTTCACGTCTCAAGTCCCTCATTTTTGCATACAATTACATAGATGAAGGGGAAGTCTTCTAGGATTGTCCAGGATCAGCGAATACAGGGATAAATAGTACTGCTTGTAGTTTGTTTTCTTGTTGGTCTGCTAAACTTTAGTACAACTTAACTCAAGTGTCTGCCACAAAAGTGCTCACCCATTTCTGTGTGGATTACCCTCAAACTCTTCCCTGCCCAGATCTTCTTTGAGGTTGGTAGGAGCTACATTTCTACAAACTCCTGTCATCTCTAATGACTAATGAGAGAAAATGCAGTAGGAGGAATATTTTCTTCATATTTTTGTTTGCTTTTGTTGTCATCTTTCAAGAACTAATTACCTAATTATTATCCCTTTGTCTGACAAAGAATTTGCTGAAAGCTGTACACTCGTATCAGCACTAATACAATTTGTATATTAGCAACTGTATAATAATATCAAGCAGAATTCGTCAGCCATCCATAAATGCCCTATCAATGTCACAATATCTGCCTGTTGCATTGTATTAAGGCAAAAAAAATTGTAAAAAAGATAACAGAAAATGTTCTTCATGAACTGTTCGATTTAAAATATAATAACTCTACACTAATACGCACAGTAGAAATGCAACAATTGACACCTGAAGTGACAATTAAAAGTCACTCAAAAAGTAAGTTATCTGTTGTGTACAAGTTTTGTATAATGGCATTTTGCTTACAATGGAAACGAAAAACCAACTTTCCAGCTTCCCAGGGAACTAAAACGTCTTAGACTAAGCCGTTCTTAAATCAGTGAAAACGGTATTTCAGCCCCTGGTAATTCTTTCCGCACCATGCCATTGCTGAAACTGTCCATTTTATGCTGCTGCTGCAAGGGGAACATGCAAAACGCAGGGCTGAGGAAAATCAGATGCAGGTCCCTCTCTGTTGCACTTTGGTGAGTAGCTCAGACAACGCCCATGGAGCTGCAGAGATCGCCAGTGTTCCTGCAGCAGGTCTGGAGCAGAGCACCTGCACGTGTCAGAGATCGGATTCATATCTTACCAGATTATCTGATTGATGGATCGAATAAATCACGTGGTCTGTGTGTGGGGTTGGAGTGGAAGGACTCAGCTTAGGCCTGGAGCCAACATGGCCAGGTCCATGCAGAGCACATGGCGGGGAAAGCCATGAGGTTAAGCTGTCAATAAGGTCCACCTGGTGGCCCTCCCACACCACACCCCCTGGAGCCCCCTAATTGTCTGTGGCACCCCTCACTTTGGCTACCAGGACAGTGAGTGGCAGTGAGCCAAAGGTCCTGCCTAGAGGGAGCAGCCACAATAGCCAGAGTCTAGGAATAGACACTCACAAGGTCTCCATCCCCCTTGGTCTCTGCCCTCCTGACCTGTGAGGGTGTGACCTTCATAGTGGTAACTATGTTTCTCTCATTATTCTTTCTTCTCTTAGTCTCTCTTCCTTTACTCTTGTGGGCAACTTGCCTGTATTTTACTTAAATGATGGATATTTCACTTCAGTTTGTGTTTGCTGGGTGTAACAAAGGTTCCCTTACCATAGCAATGCTTTCTTGTTTCAGTAACCTGTTGTAATGTTTTTGTGAAATTGCATGTTATTTCTGTTAAATACTTTTTGCCAAAACACCTATTTTCTCACCAAATTAAAAGAAACCTCTTAGGGAAAAATGTGTAGTTTTTCTCCAAACATGAACTCAAGATACCAAAGAATCAAAAGGCTTTGAAAGAGTTTGGGTAGGCAAAATCTCTTGAAACCTGAAATAGAAGTTTAACACCTGGTAAAGCTTGGAGCTTCTAAACTGGGTTGTAACAACATGGTAATGTGTGGCCAACCTGGATCTGCAGGCACTGAAATCCCAGTGTCGCTAGTCCTGCAACAGCCTTCTTGAATCACCCAGGGCTGCACATCTGCCTGGGTGAGAACTGGCAGAGACTCCTAACAGCCTGCCCCAGAGCTCCAGATCCTGGCTTTAGAATATTGCTGTCTTTGGGGAAATTTGTCAAGAGCTCCCTTTGACTTGGCTTAATACAAAGTGAACCCTTCTGTTTCACATCTGTGGCTCTAGATGGGTCTGACCACTTGTAAGGCAAGAGAAACAGTCTTCTGTCCCATGGAGCCTGGACTGATGGCAAGAAAGAGAAAAAGAAACAGAATAAAAGAACATTTTAGCCAAAACCAGAAGAAATGAGGGAAAACAACAAGCTTACCAAATGCCCTGAAATGTAGAAGGCAGCTCACAGCATTTGAATACGAATTTGAGTCTTCCAAGCCACTGGAAGATTTAACAGCAAAGTGAGAAACTACAGACAATGCAGAGTGCATCAGTAGATTTAAAACAGGCCAGGGAAGGTTGAAGGTAAATCAAGCTGAACTTCTGCATCCTGGCTCAAGATAATAGTGGATCCATGAATCTTCCAATGTTCAAAAGGAACATTTCAGCAAATTACTAAGAGGTTAAAGGAAGAGTGTGCAAAGAGGGCATGGAAGAGGGTCACTACACAAAACAGACTCTGATAGTCAGTAGAGTCCTGGGGATGACTGATGAGAGAAACTGAGTCTTGGTACCAGCAAGGGAGTCAGCACATAATTAGCTGGGCTTTCCTCATGGGATTTGATTTGCATTGCTGTATATTTAATAGCTGTTGGTGGATTTGCAGCCGCAGAGTCAGATTCAGTCTGGGATGAGGATGAAAGAGAAAGTAGAATATCATAGGGGAGCAGCTGGCCAAGACCCAAGAAAGAAGGAGTTACAAAGCAGAGAATGACAGACAAAGAGGAGATGAGTCAGTGAGAGGAGAACTCAGAGGAAAGATTCCCTCAGAAAGACCTAGAGGTATCAAATAACAAAAAAAAATTGTCAGAGAGCAGAGTGGATGATATTGCTGATTTACATAATCTTCAGGCCACTAGCTGTTAAAAAGAATTATTTCAAAGGAAAAAAAATCTCCTGAAAATAATTTTCCTGCTCCAAAGTGAATTTGCAGAGCTACACAAGTACCTACAAAGATCTGGTTTTGCATGCAAAAGTATTAATTTCAGTGTACTAATTAAATGCTCACAACCCTGGGAATATGGTGGGATTAGGACAGACTAGGACCCAGATTCAGCAAAGGAATAAGAAAATATTTGAGAGCTTTGTAGAGAAAGTAACTGGAGACACGCAAGAGGAGTCCTTTCCTGGGAAGTGATGAACATGATGAACCATCTCTAAAATCAGGAGGAGCTGATATCTGAGCATCTAATTTGACTGGATCCATGTTAAATTTTTCTTTATCATGCAACAGCCTTTAAAATACCAGTATTTTCTCAATTACATATTGAACCAGTCTTTAAAGTATAGGAGGGAAAAGATCCAACAATAAACTCTTGTTTTCAAATCTCCATAAGCAGTAAAATAGTTATCGTACAGTCACTACATTGGTCAGGTGCTAAAGGATCATAATTAAAACCATATATACACTAAACTTCTGGGGTTTATGTAGGTTCTAATGGGAACAAGTTTGCATGTAACTTACTAATTTTTTTATTTTTTAAACTACTGTCCCTATCATAAACCTCTCAGCATTTGAACAGGGATTTCCCCTTCATTCATGTACTCTGGTGCTGAAAAAAGATGTGTTTTTTTTGGTTGTTCTTTTTTTTTTTTTTGGTAGAGAGAAACAGAAAGTATGAACACAAAAATACCTGGATTGCTTTTGCACAGACCTAAATCTCATAAAAAGCAAAGCATGTCTCTTCCCTGGGCAGCATGTTGCATATCAAATTTCAGCCCATGTGATCTATTAAGAGTGAATTATACACTTTGAAAGTGGGAACTTACTTTCATTACAATTGAACAATGAAAGAGGTAAATGGTTTAAGAAGGAAATTGTATTTCCCCATTCAAAGTACAGTGTTGTATAATCTGTGCCGTGACTGCAGAGTACAGGAGTCACGCAGAGACATAACCATCCCTTCTGATAGAAATATATTGCACTTGGATGATTGCAAGAGCAAAAACATTTTCAACAAGTTTCCTCAGGCTTTTATGTTTCCCCTTTAGTAATCCTCATTTTCCAAAATGGTCTTTAGAATAATTAAGTCTAAAATTCTGTCGAGGAAGACAAAGACCAGTTAGGCCTGGAAAAGGTCATCTTTTTAAGTCCCTCCAAATGATGAAAGAGTTTCTGTCAAAGACTTACAATTAAAAAGATTGAATAAAAAAATTGATACAGCATAAAATCATTAAAGATGCCTAAACATTAACATATTTTATCAGATAGTTATTGGGTTTTGAATTAAAATTGTGTTTGGAAGAAGGGTTTGGAATTAAAGTTGTGTTTGGAATTGTATTCCATCACAGAATCACAAAATGGGAAAGGTTGGAAGGGACCACTAGAGGTCTTCAAGTTCAACCTCCCTGCCCAAGCAGGGTCCCCTAAAGCATGTTACTCAGATGGCTTTTGAATATCTCCAGAGAAGACTCCACAGCCTGTCTGGGAGACCTGCTCCAGGGCTCTGTCACCATCATGGTTATTCGGCACCAAATATAAAATACGTTCTGAAAAAGGCTGAGGATGATTTGAAGTATATGGGAAGCATTTATTTTTCTAAAATGTAAACTTGTTCACACAACAGCTAATGTTGCAGCCTATGAAATTAAAGAAATGAGACAAACCAGACACAAAACTGAATTTATGTCTTTTAATCTAAGAATATCTTAAATCCAGTCTTTCAGATAGCAGTCCAGACATGAATAGGAGTAGAGGTGAACAAGAAGTTAGAATTTCATTTTAGATATAATTCTGAGTATATTTTAGACAACACTAGTTATATTCTCTCATCCAAAAAACACTTTTCTAAATTTTTGAGTCCTGATTTCCCTCTTTAAACTAAATGGGCTTTATTCTTGATAACTTAGACACAAGATCATAAATTAACTATAACATCATCCAGAATAATTTGTGAGTCCCTAATCTGAACCAATTTTGGGTTGTTCACAAAGCCTCCCCTTGGAATTCTGCTGAAGCGTGTTTTACAAAAACAGAAAATCCTGTCAAGCAGCAGAGCACATACATGCTACATTGTCTAACCGTTGTCAAGATGAGTAGTAGGTAAAAGAGGACTTCCAAAAGAAAGAAGAAAAAAGTCTGAGAACTGAAGGAAGGAATTAGATCTGCACTAGCCATAAGCATCTATGAATTTCTAATTATAATTGAAGACTCTGCAAGGCAGATGTGTATCATACCTCCCTTTTGCTATATGGTACAGAGGAAGAGGCAATTCTTCAACACAAGCACGACCTGTTTCAACCATCTACTTTAGGTTGAAGTTGACCATACATTGAAAGTGACAGTCATAGAATTATAAAATCATGGAATATCCTGACTTGGAAGGGACTCACAAAAACAGTTCAGAACAACCTAAAAGTTAAAGCTTAGATATAACAGTGCTGTCCAAACACTAACAAGCTCCCTGGGCAGCCTCTTTCAGTGCTTGAACACCCTTTCAGTGAAGAACATCCAATCTGAACTTTCCCTGGAGCAGCTTTAAGACATTCGCTTGAGTCCCATCACCAGTCACCAGAGAGTAGAGATAAGCACCTCTATCTCCACTTCCCCTCATGAGGAAGTTGTAGATGACAATGAGATCACCCCTTAGTCTCCTTTAAGCTGAACAAACCCAGTGTCCTCAGACATTCCTCATAAGTCATTCCCTCTAGTTCTTTCACCCTTTTTCTCTCCTTTGGAAACATTATAATCCTTCTTATGTTGTCAAGTGGAAAGCCGCAGACAGCACTCGTACTGAGGCCACACCAATGCTGACTATAGTATCACTTCTTTTGACTGATTTCTCAAAGCTGAATACAATGGGCGTCTAGCACACTAGATTACATAAAGGCAGCTGACTTGTAGACAGCTCTGTTGGGAAAGAATAATCCTGGCCTTACAAGTCCACCTCAATAAACAGCTGTATTAAGGTTGGTCTTCTGAAGAGGGCATGCACAATCCAGCATTCAAAGTGAAACCTCCTGGGCTAGACCACACTTCCATTTGAAAGTGAAAATGGTCCCTGCTCATACCTCTTATCTGATGGCTGCTTTGAAAATTTCATTCAAGTAAATTTGTGGGACTTCCTTCCATTCAGACAAGATTCAGATGAGCAAGAAAAAGTCACTTGCAAAGAGTGAGATTGCAGAAAATTAGGCCTGAAGTAGCTGAATCATTAGCGATCAGAATTAATTTTCTTCTTTTACGAAATGGCCACAGAGGAAGACAAAGCATGGAGATCTGGACTGACTCAGTGGTGACATCCATAACCTGCTGTGATAGCTAAGAGCAATGGGTATGCGTACATACAATAAACTTACAATTTTCAACAACTATTTAAGTGGCACTTAAGTGGTAGAGTAATAAAGTGATGAATCAAGTAAAGGCTTCATTTGCTGGCTTAATTCCTAGAATGTACTATGCTAAAATTTTTGATTTGAGATATTAGTAGGTGATAATTTTTTGAAAGATTTGTGTGTATTTTTTCAAAGCGTCTGAATAAATAGAATGCCATGCTGTTAGAAAAAGGGAGTGTTATAATAAAATTCTACCCAAAAGTAAAGGTGTTTGGCTTATGCTGTCACCTAGGATTTTACTTCTGACAAACCAATGTATCTGGATTTGTTCAGAGAGCAAACAAGAAGTCCTGTGCATTTCTGAGAGATAAGTAGTTACAAAACCACCAATGAAATAATCTTAAAAGAGCTGATAGGTTTTAGGAGAGAGATTAGCTGAGATTTATCAGTCTTTAGGGTGCAAGGGATTGTTGTGATATTTGTGGCCCTATGCACCACACAGGGAGATGGTCTGAAAAAGATTTACATGTAAAATATTACATTAAAGACTTCCACTGTGCTGAACTTTGTTGAAATAAAGTAATCAATTCAAAGGATTTCTTTCTACCTAATAAGTGCAAATAGAAAGCAATATATGAATCAGAATTTCTCCCACAGATATATATATATATATTGGAAATCATCATCTCACACACATGTTCTCCCTCAAGGTTTGTCTCTAAGAAAAGTGCTGTTACAGTAGGTGTTGAAGAGAAATTAAACTGAAGATCTGTACTGAGAAGAAGAGTCTGGAGAATGGTGGTATCCTTTACAGATGTGTGATCCTCAGGACCCTGGGAATGAACTATAGCCATTCTCTTGATTAGATGGGAAAAATTTGCTTGCTCCAGCTTCTGCTGAAGCTTTATGTCTGTACAAAATGCCAAAAATGCACACTAATAAAATCATCCATCCCAGTAACTCTGCACATACCCTCTTATTGCCATGCAATAACTAAGTGCTTTTTGGCAGATGATGAACGAGCTTTTGTCATGCCTTAAAATTAAGCCTATTTTACAACTGAGAAAAATAAGAACCCAGATACAATTTACTGAGATTTAGGGGCTGTGCCTGAAGTGTATTCTGGGATGAGAGTCCTCCTCCACATATTCCTGGGCTACTGCCCAAACATAATAGGAGTTTTTCTCTTCTATTTTCTTTCCTACTTCTTGACATGATAGCATTGGTCAAGAAGGGGCTCTATCAACTTCCTTGAAGATCCTCTTCAGAAAGTTGTTTCTAGCCCCTAAACCCCAGACCAATGTTCTGGGGAAAAAAAAAAAAAGAAAAAAAAAGAAGTCAAAGAATTTAAAAACCTGCTAGGTTTACTTTTGCTCTGATAAATATGCCTTTATGCTTCCCTTGTTCCGTTTGGTTACATGACAAGGTCTCCAAGGCACAGATCAAGTCTTCTCAGCCCTACACAGAACTGAGTGTATCATTTGAACTGAATGAATAAAAGGACATGATTCAGTTAATACTTAATCTAACTTCGATTTCTAAGGCTGTTGCCCAGCCACTGTACTTCCTTGTTCTATTTTTATAATACCACATACATTGGTTTCTGTTTCTGACAGAAAGGACCTTATCCATATCCTACTTCTCAATCTGCAGCATCAAATGCACATAGACTTAAAGCATATTAACACGAACAGTCTATGCTTTTTAGAGCTTGACACTACATCAGTGCTTAAGAACTCTATTCAGAAAATCTACATATGCAGATATACCTAAATTATGTCTCTATTGCACATGCAGACCTAATTCACTTACTCAGAGTTTCAATAGAATCAGGCTTTGAATCTCCTTCTGTACTGCTCACCATTTCCTTAATTAAATTAGTGTATACTTTTCTTGAACTGAACAGATAAAAAATTGTTTAGCCCTTCACAAAAGTTTCTAAAAATCAGACTAAATAAGACAATTCACATATTACATTTATTTATCTCCATTTCCTTTGCTTGCTCACTAGTTTGCACATGTGAGTCTGTTGTCTCTAAAAGAACACATTTACAGTCATCTTGCCTGTCAGGTATCTGATACTGCGTGGGTGATGAATGGTTCCTGGACAGGAGACTGGTAAACACTGCTTTTGGTTTCTGTTTAGAAATTTCTGAGGAGGAACTGTGCTTCCTTCCCCACAGTATAAGTACTAACAAGCACAGATATTTGCAGATGTACTTTGATTTACCGTAGATAACAATACATTGTCCTCTTGTAGCTCCAAGTTTATGGAGCTCCATGCTTGAAGCTGTCCTGCTCTTCTATTCAGCTAATTGGAACTCCAATTCCTTTGCCCACAGATAACTGGGAGACTGATGGGCATGCAGACATTTAAATATGTACCCCTAGTGTGGAGGATCAGGGAGCCCTTCCAGTCTCAGAGGAGTCTGGTTTCATAAAAGCCAGGGGCGGACTCATGCACTGGAAGGAGCCTCAAGGTGAGGTAGTCTGCAAGCTGCATAGGAACTATGGAGCACTCCAGCAAATCCCCAGCCTGAGAGATCAGGGAACAAATATACCAGAAGGTAGCTTGTCAGAGACCTGCAGGTCAGTCTTTTAGTCTAAAAACCCTAATTTTTCAGTCTAAAAAACCACTTAAACTAATTAAAACAATGGTTTGCTGGGTTTTTTTCCTTCCCCTTCCTTTCCTTCTGCAGACACTTTACTTCTTTTCAGCTCCTTTTTCCAGAGGAGAGTTGCATGCACGCCCACGGTTCTTAGGTTTGGTGAGTGACAGGTTTGGAAGGGCCTGTCAAAGCAAGCTGATCTTTAGCACTGCCTCAGTGTCTTCCAGAAGATTCTGAAGTCTGTGGCTGACCATCAAGGTAAACTGTTGCTTTGTATGCTACATATTCCCATTGTGTTGATCCATAAACCTTAAAGTGAAAAACTGGGGAAAAATTGCTAAAGTCTCCGAACTATCCATCTCTTCCATGCAAGTGTTCTATGTATCTCCTAGAGAGTTAGGACAGCTGCTGAATAGGTAGTTGGCATGGGATTGACAAACTAAGGCCAAGAAATTGTGAGCTTTGTCTTGGCATTTCACTTTAGAAATGGCCATCCTTTATGTGGTTGAGAAGTTTTCGTTTTATTAGGTATTTGACTTTTAGCAGTGTGCATTTATTTAAAAAACATTCTAGCAAGACCCAGGTCATGGATGTTACAGGTTTGGTAGAGTTCCACTGCGTTTATTGGAATCAAAAGGGTTCAGCACTTCCCATGCTCTTAACAGAAAAGCCAATAAGAACAAAACCATTTGAATTTTTTTGTTGAATCACTCTATGCATAGCCTGCTATCAGCCATCAGAAAAGGTTTTCACAGCATTGCCCATACATATGACTAACCATAAAATGTAATGTTAAATATCCAATCTATATAAATACTCTTAAGACTAAGCTGTTACATTCCAAACTGATTTCTTTACTCTGATTCCTTTCAGCTTTATCTGGCAGTTCTTTGCACTGCCAAATGTAGTGATAAAAATATATTTACTTTACAACATTTAACAATTGAAATTAGAACCAGATAAAATTTCAGAGTAATTTTTTTGAGCCAAACCAAGCTCATCTTTTTCCTAAAAGTAATAATAAAATTAACCAATAAAGCCAGAATTAAATTACTACTTTGAACAATGACTAACAGTGCAAAGAAGTTCAGATGAGTTAATAGTCTTCTTTCTGAGATATAAGGTGTAAGCAGGGTCAATATATTTTCACAAGATTAGTTTATACCTGTTGGAAATGAAATCTAAACAGCTTTGAAGTATGTTTTAGAAGTTTTGTGTTTTTTCATAGTAAGATTATCTCCTCTGTCACCCTGATTATTTCTTAAATCAATCTGGTTAAAATAAATAAGTAGATGTCAGGATTTCCACATTGATTTAATTTTTATGTCTATATTTGTATATAAGTTCAGCCCTTCAGGATACATTTTACTATATTTATTGTGATGAGAATTATCTGAGTAGAATAAATTTTTAGAGCAGAGTGTCTGTAAAAAACCTCTTTTGAATAGAGAGTTTTACATTTTGAGCTGACTAGCAGAATAGTCTCTCCTAATACATCTCTAAATTTTTCCTTATCACAGAAGAACTGTGTAGAAGCAAAAGTTGGTAAAGGGCTCAAATTCCTGACTTAAACAATGAGCAAATGTTTCTCAGACTGGCCTCCAAGGATATTTACTGTGAAATCATTGGAGTGCAACACAGCATGACTAACATCATGTCCTTTAAAAGGAGTGTTTACAGGAGCCAAACATTCACTTTGGAGTTTAGAACTATTAATTCTCTTACTAGTGCAAAAGGAATGAGCGTAAAAGTAGTGTAGGAGAAGTTTATTGACTCCGTTCATTGAAGGCCAAACTTGAAGGTGTAGAGTTCATCCTGCACTGTTAAATCAAAATTAAAGCTTGAAAATACAAGACCTCCTCCCTCCTTTGCCAGTTCCTCTGACTTTCTCACAACAAAGGCACATGACTGCTATTTCAGTCAAAAGCCCCTCCAGTTCTGTTGCAGATAGATTAACAAGAGCCAGCAAAATTCAATCCACAGCAAAAAAATAAACTCATCATTAGGTATAACAATTGCACTTGTCAGCTTTAGAAGAAAGTATTCTCCTTCCCCACACTGATGGTTTCTGTGTTTGGGCTGGGACTCTACCTAAAGCCATCCCCTGGAATATATGCCCTTCAATTAACTCCCAGAGCTCACATGCTGTTTTCTCGCAGACTGGTCCACCTTTCCTGTCTGCTTCAGCAAACCTAGGCACTAACTGTAAAAAACTCTTTTAAGGAAAAAGTTAAAAATTGACTTCCAAAGGGACAAATTGGGAGGATCACATTTGTAGCAGTTACCTTCAAGTGACTGGAAAATGTCTTCCCTGGGACTTAGTTACCAGAAATTTGAGTACCCCGTCAGAGGCTGCAGCTGTCGTACTCTCAGTTATTTTCCATCTTATCTCCCTGGTTTTAACTGTGAGGCTGCAGCAAAATCTAGTCTGCGTAATAATAAGATGTGCAAGGGGAACATCCGACTCCTTGTGTCGAGTGTGAGGAGAACCAGAACTCCTGTAAACCTCCCAGCAGCCTGGGGCAAGGTTAAGGAGGGAGGGAGGCGCTTAGGGAAAATTATGCCCTTCTCCCTGACCCCTCTATTTACAGCAACTTGAAAAAAAAGATTGTTCAGCTTGTGCCTGATTAGGTGAACTCTTGTCGGGGAAAAAAATAATGACACTTGTATGCATGGCAGATATCAAAGGTTTTCTGTGTACATGTCTCCAAGACAAGGACTGTTAAATACTCATCTATGAAGTCCCTGTGATTGCTTGTTTTTTCTTTGTGAAGAAGGCTGTATTACGGTGTTTTTAACTGCTCCGGTAAAATAAGTATGAGTAAAGTCAGGTTTTTCGTTTGAGAAATTATGTCTTAAAATGATATTTTTTCTGCTTCCTTTCTGATTTTATGACCTTTATTTACATGCAAGTTTGTCCAACCGTTTTCTTAAGTATCAGTTACATCTGAGATTTTAAATAAAAGATTTTAATTGCAAATGTTTATATTTGAAATGTTCGTGTAGGCACTAAACAAAAGCTTGAGGCCTAATTAATTTCATTATGAGGAAAATCTGCTTTCAGACATAAATGGACTTAGTCTGTGTGTGCAGCCAAACCTCTTTTCCCTCATCTAGAAATTCCACAGTTATAAAAAGCTCAGATGTTTTGTCTAGGCTTACTTTTCCTTCAGGATTTTTAAGGAAAATAGTATCCTTTAGCTGTGTGAGATATGTCTTCACAGTGCAACACTGAGGAGCTTGATGTGGAAGAAGGTGATTTTTGTGATACACATCCCCAGTGCTCATTAGTGCAATGACAAATAGAACGTAATACCTGGAGAGAGATGCATTGATAAAAACACATGCAGCTAAAGATTAAAAAACTCCAAATCCACCTCTCATGTAAATCAGTGCCTGAACTCGCTTACCCTGCTTGCTAGCCACTTTGTCATCCTTCAGTGGAACATTTTCAATATTCCTCTTGCAATAGGTAATCTAATTAAGATGTATAACATAGCATCCAGGACCATATCATTGCTCTATGTAAATATATATCCTCATTTCCAGGGGTGCTGAGATCCCATCACGCTTCTAATAGGATCATTTTTATTTTAAATTGTATTAGTCTTATATTATCTCCTATCTCATTGCTTAAGCACTGCAGTCCCTGACACAGCCATGTGCACGTAGTTTGCTGCTGGTTCCCTGGAGTTTCAAAGTGAACTAAATGAGAGCATTACACTTTTAACCGGGTACGCTTATCAGTATGAATTTTTAATTGGTGATATAAGAAGAACTGATTTAACTTAAATAAGACTTTGGTTATCTGTGTGACGATTCTTTGATGTAAAATAAAACCCCTGTTTCCAGAAATCCTTAAGTTTGTACTTTGCCTCTAATTAACATATGAAGCAGATTTCGTCAACCAGCTCTGTACAGCAGCCAGTAAATTAGCAAGGGCAAATCTGATTCCAATGACTCATTTTTGTGAGTTTCATCCAAGGTTGTTATGAGAAAGTCAAAATCATCAGCTGCAATGCAGTCAAAGTTGAAGATTTAAACAATAAAAGTTGGGAATAAGCCTGGATGTAAGTAAAGAAAAGCATTCTTGGGAAAAGCAAATTGTTTCTGAAATGGCCAGATGAATGTAGAGAGCAAACAAAATGTAGGCTTATAGCTGAGTGCTTGCAGTGGAAGACAAGCTGCTGTTTTGCATGGATAGGGAGGGGAAGGACACAATGTGAATACAAGCAATTCTGTTCTGGATGGAACATAATCAGAAACTCACCAAGATGAAGTACCTCATAAAACAGAAACTCTTATAAAGTTAATTTTTATGTGATATTTCCAGTCCAGAGCCCAAGATGAGAATTTGTTGTGAACCCATACATCTGGTGCAATGGAGCAAGTGTGACAGTTCTGCTGCTGAGCAGATTATATTTTGGCTGACTGTCATCATGGAAATGAGAAATTTCTGAAGATCCAATGTGTACTTATATCAACTGGCAAAAAAAGAAACAACCAAAACCCTTGGCAATGGAACAGATCTGTTAGGCCTTTGGATTCACCCTTCAAATTCAATGTCAAGGAAAAAAAGTGAGCTTGATCTTTCACAGCTGTCTAGCAGCTGACTTTTTGGTTGAGGCAGAGCATAGTCAAGATAAGCTAGTAAAGCTTGGTATGGTCAGTATTCTCCTGTGGGGAAGACCAGAAAGTTGTTGTGGGTTATAGAGATAGTTCATAGTTCTGATTTTGCCCATTTAAGCTCCCTAGCGTATTAAAATTGAAATGGCTTATCAGCAGGTGCATTTCCCAATATTTTTATCAAAAAATGGTATAGTCTGTTTTCATACCATTTATAATGAATACAGTCTATTATAAAAATCATGATGGATTATCCTCGCTGAATACAAAGTGAATTTCCTTGAGCTTATTCTCATTGATTAGATCCGGTGTTAGCAAAAGACCTGAATCTCTGGAGAGTTTTCACTGTGGCCATTCTCTAATATTCAATTTCTATCTGCCCAGTCCCATGCAGGTTTAATTTCTGATTTTAAGGATTTTAGTTTCTATTTCCTCATTTGCAACAGCAATGATGGGCTAAACTGGTTTATTTTATCACTGGGACACCTCGTGTTAGTAGACGCTGAGCTGTCACTGCCCGGGTGTGAATTCTGCCATGATTGTTTCAGTGCTACTCACAACTGCTTTGAAAAGACATTGGCCAAGAACTGAATGGTAGAATAGTTGACATCTACCAGCTTTTAGACAGCCCTTATAGATCTTCCTACCCCTATGGCACTAAGCAAGTGTGCAATTACAACATGAGTCCCATACTGAATAACCTCTTCATGGTTGTGCTACTAATCATGCCCTATCAAAATAAGCTCCCTTTCTGTGCTGAAATACGGGGAGTGAAATACAGGCAGTTATTGCATGAATTATAAGAAATAAGTACAATTTGGTCCAGAAGTTAATGAGAAGTCTTTTTTTCATGTCTAATCCTTTCACTGTGTATGAAAGAGATTTTTTCTTAACATAGGTTAGCCTGGTGCAAATGGTTAGCCGTAAGTCAGCAAGACTGGACCGTGGAAAATATTCCTAATTTCAGTATCAGGAAAATATTTCAGTGATTCAGAGCTAGGCTCTTGCAAAAGCAGAAAGCAAGTGCCCATTTCTAGCCCTGGTTTTATTTTTCACACTGGGGAAATTGGAAAGCAAACACATAACCAGATCCTGACCTGACTTCCAAAGGTTTACCTGGATGGCTCCAGTATTGTGGAGTTGACCTATTGTGGCTCTGCTGAGGTGTTAATACAGATTTACACACTTCTTCACCACAACTATTAAAATTGAAATCTGCCCTATATTTAAGCAAATATGGATCCTCTCAGCAGTCAAAAGCTACATGACACTGAAAAATAAGGATACACGAATATGACCTTATTCTTATTTGATGATATAAAAAGCCATTCTTACAGTCTCTTCTGCTGTAATATTTATTTTCCACCTTTCTTTATTGACAACAACTCTAAAATAATTGTACACAAAATTAACCATCAATAAAACAGTAAAATGGTGTCAAAGGGTAGGAACCATTGGTTTTAGCTAGTAACTCACTCCATACATAAACATGGGTATGAGAATGACAATTTGACACAGTAAACCTGTCCACAGCAACACATCAATGATTTAATACATATATTTGCGACTGTGAAAAGCACTTTTTAATGACATACCAAAAAAATTTTCGTTGAAAGGAAAAGAGCAATCCAAACTCTCAGAAGAAGCAATTATATGAAAATTTGTACTGTAAATGCTTAATAAGCCATTTGTAGCTCACAGGGAATCCCATTGCACTACTCTGACTCATAAACACTCAGCAAACACAGGATATGATATAGAGCTTTATCTCACCAAGTGGCTTCCAATATATGTCTGGAATTTTTTTCCTTTCAATCATTATATGTGTTTTTAATAGTGAGCAGCCCACATTTTAAAGTAAAAGAGCACAAAAACTATATTTTACCACAATGAATTAGGAATTCCAAGCAATTTGGTTCATCAATCAAAACATCTGCATTTTCAAAAAAAAAAGACCCACATCTAGCTAAACAGTCTTTTCACCTGGGGCTCATTAGTGCTGCAATTATTTCTCTCTCCTGTTTCTAACTAATGCACTGCTGGGAGTCCAGGCCAGGTGCTCCTTTCAGGGCTGTCTGCTCCCAGCAACTCTATCTGCAAACACCATGTCTACCAACACCAGCCTAATGTAACCTTTGGCTCTGCCCCATTAAATTAGAGCCCCCTCCAACTCCACATTAGCAAATGGAATAATTAACAAGTAGCAAGTCATTAATCCTTGGGTGTTTCAGTTACATTTTGAGGTGGTTCATGCTTCTTGTTTTCGTTTGTTTTGTGGGAACTGGTCAATACAGCAGAATATGGATTTCTAAAAGGCATGTTAGAAAAATTAATAATTATTTCTTCTCCTCCCCACCCCTCCCATTGATAGACTGGTTCTATCAAAAAAATAACCAAGAAACCAGCACTGACATGATTTGGAAATGAAAAGTCAACCAACTACCATTCTTTAGCCCATGAGCAAGAGTCTGGAGTAGTACTGTTTGACCAAAACTACAAATAAACATATGGTGTTTAAAGGAACTAACTAACTAACGAGGTAACAGAGAACTATTATTGTAACCACTGTTGTACATCAGGGGATCTGATGCTACCCTGAATCAGAGAACTTTGCTTTATTAATTCGTTTATGTGTATAATTTCAAATATACTGTACAGAATTAATAAAATAATTCTACTGTTTTTTAGTTCATTACCTTTTGACTTAGAGATAAACTTTCTATTGATTTCTGAATGTCAGTCAAATAAGAAATGAAGGGTACTGATTCTTCCTGCTTCTGCTTTCACTTACAGTAGAAATACTCTGTGGAACCACTGAAATCAGGGGATGCTTGTTTCAGAAGGGACTCACAGATCAATTACAGATTGGGAGCTCCACTAGACATTATTTCTTGAAGTTTCCACCAGAGTATTGTGTCATAAAGTGATGCTGTGGTTAAAACTGTGGTCTATATCCACATCACAGCTACAAGTTTAATTCCAGATGCTCCTTTGTGTTTCACTTCTCACCAGTGCTCCAGACTGCTTAGAGCTTTGAGAAAAAGAGCTCGTGGTTGATTGAAATTTGTCACTGTGAGCTGCACAAATAGACACACACATAGTTGGACAGTCTACTCATGTATGAGCCATATCATCTACTTTAAGACCTAAAATGGGTAAGAAACTAGGTGAGGAGAGAGAACCTTGGTAAACACTAACATAGACTGATCTTATATCTTACCTTCTCGTTGGCTCTGCCACTTTCCATGTTCAATATGTTTAAAATCTCGACATACAGATTCCATGGAACAGGAGGATGTTTCAAACAAAATTCAGCAGGAAAAAAACATTATTAGGAAAAGATTCACTTTTACCTATTATTTTCTGAACTAAAATATGATGTAGTCAATAATTTACATTTATAGTCTTGTAGTCATTTGGGATTAGATGAAAAAGTTCACAACAGAGCTTCCTTATTTAACAATTAAGAACCAGTATCACAGTTAAAACATAGTCATCTTTCAGTTTGCACTTTGCTTCACTGCTGTCTTTTTTTCCATAATATTATTTTAAAATACATCAGATGAAAGTCCAGTTAATGCTGATGAAATGTTTTGTAAGAGCAGTGGTAAAAGTTTTAACTGAAAGAACATAAAATAGTGTTAAATTTGAGATTATGAATCAGTTTTCAGAAAGAAAGAGACATACTTTCATCATTGTAGGCAAATATCAAACTTAGATCTGCTATTGTCAGTAGAAAGTTCAGAGTTTGGGCTTGGTAACCATGCTTGGCAGCCTTCTGCACCACCATGTCTTCTGTATTGGATCTGCCTGATAAGAGATATTGCAGGGATACCCTAGTTATCATAATTGTTGGAGTATGAAATCCAAAAGATTGTCATGGATCCCTAGAAAAGGAAGAAAAATTGCTTAAAGTATCTCTAGTTTTATGTTGGATTTTGGATGCCAATAGAAGATTTATATATATATAAATAATGTATGGATATATATTGACATGATCCAACCCCAACAAAAAATCTGGTAGAGGCAACATAAGGAATACCAATAATAATCTATAAATGAAAAATGATCACAGAATATTAGGTTTAATAGTAAAAATGACCATGAGATGCCTGTCTGAGTATAGATTTAAATCCAGCCATGTACCTAAGTGGGACAAAAATTTTCCTTTCAGGGTATGGATCAAAATCACCTGAGTGCCAAAATCCTTCCAACTGGATTCCAGCTTTGCAGCCAGAGCTCCCCATTTGACTTCAGTTTTGATTTCCTTAGCTTTCGTGGATTTAAATTAAATCACATATTTCCCATTCTTTCATGAACGCAAATGTTTCTTTACCTGCTCATCTGACTAGGAATAAGTAAATGCACAAGAAACACTTGCAAAAGGGTTGCTCTGGATTTGATTGTTAATTTCATCGTGGTCTTGCTAATTTTGACTTCACTTTGCCTATCAGGTCTCAGTCATAACAAACACCAGTTGTTATGCAAAGGTCTTGCACGTGATTTATGGAACTCAGCATGTATTTTATTTAAGGGCCAAATAGCAGCAGTGACAGATTTCATGCGTGTATGTGACTCTCTATTCACTCTCCTACTTGCTGCCTCACAATAAATGACACATGTGCACCTCCAAACACTTTTGTGCTTTTAAATAGTATTTGTAGCATTTATGTGGAGGCAAATGAGACCCCTGGGTACATTTTAAAATTGACGTTTTTAAATTGTCAACATTTCATCTCAGGTGACTGTCATAAAAGCTGCAACAAAATTTATATTGAAAATTGTCTTAGCAAAATGTGCATGACTGAGCGAACTAAAAAGCTGCTGAGAAAAACTGATGGTGTTTGATGCATTAAAAATCACAACTACAAACTGTTAGCATTTTTAACCAGACATTTTCCTGTGCAGCAGAGCTGCAAATGGACATTAACATTCAAAAACATACCAAAAGCTAGTAGACTTGAACTCCTGACACACTGAGGTAAGTAAAATTTAATATGTAAGAAAAGTACTGAGAAGGACTGAAATTACATGGCTGTGCGTGGCCAGAGACTTTTATCCTGTGCTGTGCAGAACTAGCACTAGTTGCTTTCAATCAGTGGAACTAATTGACCAAGTAAAGCGATCCCCAAGATGGATAGTGGTACCTGCAGACAACAAAAAGTCAAACACAGGGAGATTAGAGGTCCCTGGAATCTGTGGAAAGATGCTGACAAGCTGCTACGTCTTTTTAAGTTGGTTAGAACACCGTGCTAATAACACCAAGGTCGTGGGTTTGATCCCCATACAGCCCATTCACTCCAGAGCAGGACTCAATGATCCTTGTGGGTCCCTTCTGACTCAGAATATTCTGTCATTCTGTGTGATTCTGTGATCTTTCCAGAGAAGTTTTGAAGGAAAGGAGAACTTGGTTGCCTCTTCATACGGAGAGGCAACATGCAGCAGACTCCCTGCTCAAGGTTGAAACTGGGCACAGCTGGTCCTGAATAAGGAATATACCCAGTGAGGCAGGAAAGGCCCCTTTGCTGCCTATATGGTGCTGCACAGGAATAGGAGGCTGGGCTGTATCCACTGAGTCTGCCCAAGCTGGAGTCTGTCCCAGCTGCTCCAGCTCTGGCATCATAGAGACAGCACCAAGTAGAGAAGGGAGTGTGCAGTACTCCCTGTAAAGGCCAGACACCGCCCACTATACAGACAGGTAAGATTTGCAGTGGTAGCCAGTTACAGGCATGCTCATGCAACCCTTAGTGGTGGCTGTGGATGACCCAGTATGGGCCTGAAAGATTCCTCAGCATCAGCAGGAGCAAGACAAAATTAGGCTAGTGAATTAGTCACACCAGGCATGAGAAATGCTGATCGTTATCCAGTTACACTACTAGAAAATAGAAATAACTCTATACAGCAGTCCAAGTAAATGAAGAAGATAACAGAAGGAGAAGACAATGTGAAAAATGGAACAAGCTTGAAATGTGTCAACCACCCCCATGCTCACACTGTAGTAACTGAAACAATATCTGACAGTTACCATAACGCATCGCCCAAGGGCAGAGGAAGCGACACTGTGCTCTTGCCAGCAGTTCATCGCTGAGTTGTATGTGTTCTGGTGTAGCTCTGCAAAACCTGTACCTGTTTTATTCACCCACCAAGCGCAGACATGGCTTGTAGCAGGGAAAGAATGTTGTAAGAAAGGGAATACTAACCAGAGTAGAAATTAAGCTGGGCTTGACAGCTGCAAGGAAAGTGCGGCACCGGCAAGATTAGTAAGGTGTTTTCTGGAAGAAGACTTTTGGAGTATTTTCCAGGAATTGATGACACCCAAAGGAGAGAACTAATAATATGAGAGAAAGTAAAAGAGCAACATTCTTACTTCTTTAGTACTCTCAATGTGTTGTGTATTCTCTCTGGTCTTTGATGGTAGAAGCTCGAGGACAGCCCACTTGAAGAGTGCTACTGGGAATTCATATAAAAAAAAAATCTCTCATGTGCTGTAGATAAAACCAAAATACGTGTTGTAGGATATGAATTGTTATGCAAATCATTCTTTTCATCTTTGCTAAATTCATCCTGCAGCTATCATTTGAATGACATCCTGTAAGGGGGAAAGTAGCAGAGTGGGGGAATGGCTTTCTGCTGGAGTAAATTTGTACAGGAATTTTTGTGAAGTGGGAGAAAGACTAGGACAATGAAGATTTCTCTCTTTTAAAACACATGTGCAGGCAGGGAAAATCTCATTTAAATAAAGTTTGGGATGTAAATTATATGTGGGTAGACTAAGCTGGCTTTCAGAAATCTTATTTGCTTGTGTAGAATTGTAAAACCATTTAGACTGGGAAAAAAACCTTTAAGGTCATTGAATCTATCCACATATGAGGAATATTTTGAGTTATTAATAAAATTGCTCTTTTCCCATAAACTGCATATCTTGGACATCTCTGTTTTCCGCTTCATTCCCAGAAGTATGTCTAGAAATAAGCTGTAGGACTTGAGGCGCTGATTCATTGATGCTATTGGGTCATAATTTTCACAGGATGGATACAAGGTTCCTAAAACCATTGCTCTTAATGGTAAATAGGACCCCACTTGGAGGAAGTTGCTGTTCAGCATCGGTAAGCAAGTACAGTTTGATTTGAGCCAGTAAGAACATGGCATGGTGGTAGAAAGTAAGGTTGGGAAGACTGCTATCCCTCTCCAAGTGGCAGGGAGAGTCTGAGGCACACAGTTGCAGTATCTGACGGGTAGCATCACAAACGTATATCCCACAAGGTCAGTTTCCTACTGCTGCAAGGGCAGGTGTTGCTGGGGTCTCATTCCTTCCAGTCATCATCTCCCTGGCTGGCATGGAAATGCAGAAGCATCCTGCCTGGATGGCAATATTTCCACGAATGCTGCTGGAAGACACTAGCTCATTAGATCTAAGGATTCACAGATACTTGGTTTTCAAGCTATCTCCACATTGTAATGCTGAGAAGCAGTCTGCAGATTTTGTATAAATTCCAGTTTAACTCTGTCAACAATCCTGTATATTTATATTTAACACAGAGTTCCTGCTGTTGATGTATTAGGCAAAGGAAGATATGGGGAAAGCAGGCTTCCCTCAGATGGCAGAAGTCAACAGTTCTCAATGCAATCATTATTTATCTTTACATACCAAATCCATCAAGTTTGCAAAACTGCTGTTATATTTTATAGAGTCTCAGAATATAAATCTCTTAAAAATATGGGTTTTCAAAAGATCTGGAGAGAGCTCGGACCAAAGGTCTCAGCTCAGTTAATTTCTATGTTGGTTTTTTTTTCTTCTAAATGGCTTAGTTATTTTTGAGCTCCACAAACAAATTTTAAGATCTGTTTAAATTTTACTGAGCATGAAGAACTGATCTTGAGAAGTTATAGCTGCATCACTTTACATTGGTGTGGGGAATAGGCCTAGACAATCAAATCAAAATTCCTGCATGACACAGGAAGTTTAGAAGTTTACTTGCTTTCTATCAGGATCTGGTCAAAATGTAATTTGTATTATAATTAGGGTTACTGTAATATTTCACACTCTAAAATACTAAAATAACCTAAACATGAGACAACACCAAATTGCTGAAGAGATTTTTTAAAATTATTTGTCAATTCTTTGATCTTTTAGGTTTGTAAGCTAACATAAATAAGCACTGCTCCTCTCTTTGTTTTTTTGTGTTTTTTTTTAATGCGTGTAGATTTATCTTTCAGTGAAATAAGGTAAATGTCTCTGGTTTTAGCTGAGTAGTGATTTTTGTTTTAAAAAGATTTAATTTTTCCTGACCAATTATTAGCAACATCTTGAAAAGAGGTTCTGCTAATTAATCAAAAACTTCTTGTGAGCTCAGACAAGCCAGCCCCAACTGACCTTGAAAGTATATGAAGGCACAGAAGTAAAGACAAGAATTTCTTGGCCAAAGAAAACATTTTTATTCTTTTAATAGGCATGGAGGAAAAGACTGCTTAGTGCAAAGAACTCCATGCAGCTGAGCTCTTTTACAATTTTAGATGGAGCAAACGAGGCCATGAAAAACAATAATTTTCGGAAGTATACAGGCTGTCACTGAAGTCAGTGGTAAAATTTCCTTTTCTTTCTAAAAACAGATCTACAAGAGCTAGGCAGCTCTGGAAGTCCCATCTTAATTGTGCTGTTGTCATTACAGGTGTTTTCATGCCAGGAAGAGACTCTCTGCAGCTTAGTATTGGCATCCTGCATGTCATTATAATGGGAAGAATATTTCACTTTTCCGCTCACCTCATATTATTTCTTGCAAAAGAAATAGACCATCTTTGCAGATAAAAATTCACCCCTGTTTCCTGGATGAGCATACCAGCTTAAATTTAGGGGAAAAGCTGAGCTAGGCAGAGCACTGGGGTGGAGCTTGAACACTTCCTGTTCTCAAATGCTCCATTAGAGTCCATGAATATCCAGCCTCTAACAAAGCATATTCACAAGATAGTCAGAAATAATGACTAAAGATAACATCCAAGATTAAAGAAAGGATTCTGTGTTGTTAACTGTTGATTTTACTTGAAGTAGACTATAGAAAGCAATCAAGAGTCTCCAAACATGCAGATTTAGATAAAAACATCTCAAAACGTAATAGAAACCACTTAGGTAATTATTATCATATCATCATCAAAATTTCAAGATGAGAAGGAGCAGCATACTGCAGTGTTTAAATTTATTTTCTTTGTGCTCTGTCAATGTCTTTGTCCAAGGACATTTATACAGCTGTCCTGGTGTAGTAATCCATTCCTGATAAATTCTCAGGTTCGTTCAGAGAATACCCAGCAGTTCATCGCATTTAGTCCTTTTAAGAGATGTTTTATAGCCACTCAGGAGGGTCGTCTTGCACCCAAGTGCCTTTAATGAGCCAGATTAACCCTTCATGCCAAGCTTACAGCTTCCATAACCTTTGGCAGGTCAATGGGAAGCAGTCTGTTACTATTTGAGACAAACAGCAAACCTGTCTCATACCATGCATTTTATTTGAATTGGCGTTCAGACCTCTCATTAGCCAGAACTGAGCAAAGCCATGATTCAGAGACTTTTAACACTGTGTGAGAAGGAGAAAGATCTGATGAGATGTACTGTGTCCTGCTGATCAAGGTGGCTCAGCTTCCTCAAGAGCTGTTATCACAGAATCATAGAATGGTTTGGGTTGGAAGGGACCGTCTAAGCACATCTTCCAGTAGACCAGATTGCTTAAAGTCCCATCCAACTTGGCCTTGAGTTATACTTTTGGACTTGGTTTTGTCTCAGACCACATGGATGTGAGGTTGTAAATGACAGTACAAGCTTCACACTGCACAAGTCCTTATCCTCACATTATGATAAAATAGTGAGGGCATCCCATTTAGGCTCTTGCCAAGAGTCAACATTCCCTTTCCGACACGCTGGATCAGACTGTGCCTGCCTGTGGAACAAATGGGCGAGATCAGGAAAGAAACTATATCTACCTGGCCCAGATTTCACACACCCAGGGTGACTCCTAGTATGGGAATGTCTATCCGCTTCTAATCTTCTGTCAGTATTTTCTCAGAGACAGCACATACATTTCTTACTCAGAACTATCTATGGCTAAGACTGAACTTCTAATTTGCAAACCACTGCATGTCATTCCCGTGCAAAAGCCTTTTTTGAAAAATGGTGTTCACTTTAAAATAACTTTTTTTTTGTTCTTAAAAAAAAAAAGAGCCACTTTCTTTGAAACTTGAAAAAGTTACATTTTCCAACTGAGACTATACAATAAATATTGAATTTTTGTAGGGTTTTTTCTTTGTCTATTTGAACGAAGTTGCTGGAAGCTATAGACATATTGAATGAAGTGTTTTGTGGGTCCATGTAGGTCCATGCTCTTTGTATTTTTTCCACTTTCACTATATCAACATCTATAAACAACAAACAGCTTCATAATGGATGAGCAGAATAGATTATCATGTGTGCCACCTTTTTTTTTAAGCCTCCTTTTTATGTAAAAATTATCTGACTAGGCTTGAAAGTACTGCCTGTTTAAAAGTTATTTACTGTTAGGCAAACAGTCATGTTAGTTTCCTCAGACTTAATTTAGAATATTTATCCCCAGAGAATCTAGGATCCTAAATCTAAGGGTATACTGAGGCCGTTTGTTTCCCTGAGGAATCTGCTCCACAGATACGACAGCAACTGTGCACTAAAATGGCAGCAGTGTCACAAGTTCATTTGTATGCCAGACTGTGTCTGGAACTGCAACACAGCAGCAAGCTGTTGCACATAGCCCAGCATATTGTTGTAGTCAGGGTAAGGCAGTACTATGCTCAGGGCAGAAATGTAGGAAAAAAAATATTTCTAATTTTGTTATGACACTAACACTCACTAAATAATTTATTTTAATAACTCTGAATGTTTTAAACCAAGCTCTTCAGTTTCAATGCTTCTTCTCAAAAAGTCCTTCTAAGGTTATACTGGCAGTGGAATTAAAGTGCCATTGCCAACTCGACAACAATTAAAAATCTTTTGTCACAATTTTTAGCTCTCTTTTCTTTTTCACTTCTGATGTGGATTAAAGCCTGCAGTCACAACTTTGATAGTTTGAAGACATTTGATCCTTCAGTATTTATCCATTATTTGCTTTGTTTACCCAAGGGAAAATTAAGTGCCATGCCTATGAACAGTGAGATCCACAATACACTGTGATCTTTGACAGATGTTAGTATTTGGGAAAAAAAAAAAAAAAAAAAAGGAAAGCTGCATCACTAACTTGGGAAACCAGTTTTGAAAACTGCCTTCCTTTGCAGGTGCACCTCTAATTATTTATCATGAAAACTATAAAAAGACAAGAATATTTCTCATGAAATGATGATTCAATGTTATTTTAGTTAACAAACTATCTTTTTCAATATGGAAAACTCATCTTTTGAAACACAGGAAGTTTCACCAGAGCATAAGGAAGAACTTTACTCTAAGGGTGACTGAGCACTAGAGCAGTAGCCCAGACAGGTTGTGGGGTCTCCTTCTCTGGGGATATTCAAAAGGTGTCTGGATGCAATCCTGAGAAATGTGCTCTAGGGGACCTTGCTTAAGCAGGAGGGTTGGACTAGGTGACTTCTCATCAAACCTTACCTGTTCTGTGATTTTGTCTTTCATTGTCCTCTTTCTAATCCTCCTTGAGTAACCTGATGAGGCACATCTGGGGATATGCAGTTTGTCTGCTTTACAGAATGTATGTTTTTGAAAAGAACTGCAGAGAATTCCTTGCCTCAGATTTAGAAAATGCATGTTTCTTTAGCTAGGAGTAGGACGTATATACACTGGCACTCAGGTTTTCCATAGCAGCGTGCAGGCTTGTCATAAAGATTGCTAGAAAATAAAAATTCCCTATTTTATTAGGGGAAAGTCTTAAAAATATATTCAATAAATATCTGATATACATTTAATCCTCATTTATGTACCAGAGTATGTCTAACATATATATTAATGTTGTAAGTAATATTTCCTTCTTGCAATACTTTGTAGGCAGTACGGAAGGGTTTTACATCATTGCTGTTTAAATATAAAACTGAAGAGATACTAGATGGAAACTTGAAGCCCCTCAGTACTTAATACACCTAATACACACCTCTGTCAGAGGAACAAACTAAAAGCCTCATTTTGCTAATTCATGGTAGACAGCAGGTCCCCACTGAATATCTGAGCTCCTCAATGTTCTGCAGGTTAAAGCCCAGGAGAATCTGAATCCATGTCATCCTAGGGGAGTTTGACAGTGTCTGTGGCAACCTCTTTTAAGTTGATTCATGCACTAATACAAAACACCAAACCCACAAAGCTGTTCTTGTATACTTAGTTAGGTGGCAACATGATATATTAATGCCCTGAATCATTATGGCAGAGGAGCTGAATAAGCATAAAGGATGCATTAAAATGTAAAGCCTTGACCTACTCATATTTAACATAGAAGAGCTGTTCTCTGGTATTAAGTTATGTGATCAAAATCCTGTTAAAAAGATTGAGGTGATTTACACAGCATTGAGCAAAAGATCCCTAGAAGTGTTATTACAGAATATTTGTTTCCAAAAAAGCAGGGAAGGGTAGAGGACTAAAACTCTCACTCTTACTTACACTGAATATGACAAGAGCTATGTGAACAGTCTCTGTGAATTTGAGACAGAAATTGAGCAAATTTTAATGTTAATGGAAGGAGAGATCTTTTTGAGAGTTTTTTGCTGACATTTAAAAATTATATAGCTACCTATAGGAAAGTCTATGTGTAAATCTGCTGACTAAGAAACTTCATGAGAAAATGAGATAAGAGCTGGACAAGTAGCTTTCATCAAAAACATACCAGGAATGGAAAGCCCATTTTTTAAGAATGATATATAAGACTTGAGTCAAGGACAGAAAAAAAAAACCCCTTCATTTTTTAAGCGGAAAATATAATCTGAGTATTAGAGTGCAGATCTGTAGCTGAAATAAATCGATATATCTCCCCTGGAATCATTAGAACTATGCTAGCTGAAAGCCAACAACTTGGTATGGACAAAAATGCATGTAACAAGAAAACCAGGATGGCAAAAAGCCTGGTTGTTTGTATGCATCCTTAAAATTCTCAGCATTGGCCCACTAGTAGGAATCAGCAGCTACTTTAAAGGAAAGACAGCTTTTCTCCCAAATATACAACTCAGGCTAGGCTTAGTCAGCCAAGCAGACACTTGAATGCATTTCTTCTGTACAAGGTACTGTAATTGCTTTCACATATGGCAGATAGAAATATGTATCTCACCGGTAGGGTGGGTTACAAACGAACAATTACTTGTATTTCAATAGATAGCAGCTGCATTTCTGTAAGGAATGTTACAGGAACTTGTGGCTACAGCCAGGGGAACACCCCCCCACCCCAAAAAAAAAAGCAGCCAGTCAGGTAAAGGGGAAAATGTAAGTTCCTGATCCTGAGAAAAGAAAGAGCTGGATTTAAATTAGCTGCTCAGCTTGCTATACCCAGCCCTATTCAAATATGCAAGAAGGATTGATTTAAGAGAGTATGCAAAACTTCCCTCCCTCAGTAAGGGTACAGTTACTACTGAAACATGTGTGCCTTGTTTTAAACAATCTCCATGAAAGAAGGGCACAAAATGCTCATTTGGGCTAAAATTATTTCACAGATTATGGAATTTACTGTGTCTTATTTATAAAAGTGGCTACCATCACAGATGTGAACTGTACAAACGGACAGAACTGATTGATTACTCCATGGATAAACTCATTTCACACATAATCAAGAAAAATTAACATTTGAAATATAGGAATGAGTACAGAATCAATTAAGTTTCCAGCATAGTAATAAAGTTGTTCTAGCTGCATAAGAAATACAATTAAAGAGGTGCCCCAAGTAAAAAGTTTGTTATGAACACATTATTTTCTCCGTAGTTTTTCCTTCTTCTATTAGACATATCATCCTACATTAGTGCTATACTATTGTTGCTTCACTAAAAATCAGTAGATTAAGTTCAGAACAGTAGCACAGTAAAAGAATAGTATGCTAGTCTCTGTCTTCATAATAGCATGCAAAGAATAATATAGTTGTCTGTGGCATAAATGCCAGCAACCAGAGCCAGTCAGATTTGCATACACTAGTGTCTGGTTTGGAGCATAATTTAAGATTTAATCTAAGATTTAATTTAATTTAAGGCATGTTTCTTTTAAAATATTTTACCCAATTTAAAATTACGATTTACATTTAAAATCCTGACTCTGCCAAAGTCAAGGGAGTTTAACCTCCATGAATTAAGATTTTCCACAGCAGCCTCCATATCAGCCTTTACTGACATATAATGGGCATTTATGTGTCAGTAGTGCTGAGATGTGCCAGCAGAAGTCAGACCCAATCTGTGCTCTACCTGCTATGAGAGACCACCCCAGTCTTGGAGATCTATCATTTCCATCCATTATCATCTACCTGGCCAAAGGAGACTGAGGTCAGAGTAGTAACAGAGGCAGCAGAAGGCTTTGCTGAAGATCATGCAATACAGCCGAGTATCCTCTATTCCATTTTGATGTCATAACTATTGTGTTATTTTGCCCTGCATGTGAGTTTGCACAAAACATATTCTTTAAGCTATTCCCAGAACTAGCTATGGTCTGACAAAGAGGTAATCAATATTGGCAAGCTTCAGAATTTTTCTTGTCCATTTTATTTTCTCTGTGATGTGCTAGGGGACTAGTTTCATCTGTAGTTGTGGGGTGGAAAGAGAAAACAATGCAAAATTAAACTCTCCAAATTTAATATCTCCCAAAGGCTCTCACTGGCTGTGCTGCTAGTTAAATTCACCTGATTTACTTTGCCTCCTAGACAACATTTGTATTCTTTGCTGTTTGAAAATTCTATGAGCAGTGTCAGTAACTTCCTCTCCTTATAATTGATAGTTATACAACAACTGTTTGCCTGGGCTCCCGGGTACTAGAATCCTTTTGAACCCTCACATTCAGACTCCACAGTGAGTGGGTCTGATCACACACCTGAAGTGTGGGACTTTCACCACCAAACTGAGGGGAGCAGGGAAGGTCTATTGTTGTGCTGCTTCCCAAGCTCCATCCAGTCTCTTAAATCATGGCATCAGGCCATCCACCAGAAAATAAATTCAACTGCTCTTTTATGTAAGCTTTATTGAATTAAAAAACACAGTACAAAACACTTTCCCTGAACCAACATCAGAAGTGTTTTTTGCCCCAGCTCAGTTCTGTTTGTCTTTTCCCCTCACCCTTCTCTGAGATGTACAGTATCTTCAAATATATTATGAGATAAGCATCACTCAACAACCAGCCTTAGTCACCTTGTAATCCCCTCTTCTGAACAGTAATCAATCATGTCACCACTTCAGCTGTTTAGCCAGGTTGAGATGTGGGTCTCAGGGAGGTGAGCTGCTGCACTTTACACCTTGCTCTGGCTCCAGCCCATGTGCTGCACTGCCTTAGGCCCCATCAGGCTCCATAAAATCATTTTTTCCCAAGATTGTGTTCTCCCTGCTACCAGCCATTACCTGCATGAACATCACTTTTCAAACCCAGAGATCCTGTTTGGATGAGCCTCAGAATAGCTTTGAAAACGTAGCCTCACCTTGTCCTGCAGAGGGAAAAATGGGCTGAGATAAGAAAAAAAAATATCACAAGTAGGGTACATTTCTGCAAGTCTTTCAAACACAAGCAGAGGAACCCAGCAACTCCTGGACAGTGATGAGATCAGTGTGGAATCATACTGGTGGTTTACAGTACTGGGATTTCTTTGAAGCATAGCCTAGCCCTGTGAATGCTAAGTTAGGGCAGATGACCAGTCTCCTAAGCTCCATGTATCCATCATGTTGAAGAGACCATTAATGTTCCTAGCAAGATCACTGTTTTTGACACACCAGTTAAAAACTCTGCTAAAAGACATCCACCATTAAAAATATAATGTGGAAAAAAGTGACCTGGTATAAGTGTTCCTGAGGGATAAATAGCTTGTGAGAATAAATAAAAATGCCATAAAACCTTGGCTCCTGCACAAGGAGGAAGCTCACAGGGAAGAAGGAGGCTACTCAGTATTCTTATGCATAGGACAACACCAGGGACAAAATATTGAGAAGTTCACAACTAACACTCAGTCATGCAACCTCATGGGCCATTTCCGTACTTTTTTTTTTCTGTATGGTAGAGATAGTTATCTTGAAGTGGTTTGGAAGATCACCTGAGAGTTATACAGTTTATCTGCTGCTAAATCCAGAGTGAAATTAGGTCTTGCTCATTGCCTCTTTGGTTGTGAAAGTTAAAACCTTCTTCTGCAGGATAATGGAAGAAAGAATACTTTAATTATCTTTATGTAATTAGTGATGTAAGCATGGGTCTGACCAGTTTGCAATTATGAGCAAGGTGGTGTTCTTTGAAGACAGTGCTGGCACGAATGTTCATGTGGGAGATTGTGCTACACCATTCTTCCAAGCTTTATTGCTGCAGTGTTTGCATATTATTTACTGGACTGTTGTGAATCCTAGACTATATTTTATATTAGTCATGGGCAAAAAAAAGAGGCCTCAACTAAAGTGATTCTTGTGTGTGGTCTGATGCTGGTTATCACAAAGTCAATAGGTCACACCTTCAGACATCTCCTCTGTAAGTCTCTGGGGTATGGAGAGAGTTATTTTTATACAAAACAACTGTATTTCCCTGTATGTCTAATAAACGCAAACCATGTCTCATATTTTCATCACAGGCATAGGCAAACCACCATTCCCTCCAGCCCTGTGCAAGTCATAGATTGTCTGATGGAAACTTTCTAATTTACTGGCTTTGTGAAACCAAGATGTATATACCTACAAGTTTTTACATACCTTATTTTCTCCATTGTTCAACTAAGACCTTTGCTCAAACATAAAAATCACTGTCGACTGTGTGGTAAGTAATGCCTGTGAAGTTTGACTCTTCTGCAGGAGAACGTGTTACTGAAGTGAGGGGCTGTGAGAATTATCTGAACAAAATACTGCACATAAAAGATTCAAAAAGTCCCAGAAAATATTTTCAAGGAAACCTGCAGATATTCTCAAGGGTCTCTTACAAATGACTAAGGAGGTGCTGCCTTCACTGAGTTTGTAAAGCATTTTCAACTTCAATCTCTGTCTCCGACAAGGTGAAAAGTCCTGTGATGTTTGCTACTACCCCGTCTAATTTGAACCATTTAGCAAGGCCTCCAGTTCATTGTTTTAAAATCATACATCTTAAAACTGCACAGCTGTTCACCTCTGATTGCCAGCTAGATAACAGCTATTAAATGCAAGCCATAAGACAAATATTTCTGCAGATTTGCTAAGTTATAGCCATCCAAAAATATTCCCTCTGCTGCCCAATATGCAAACACCCTTTCTACTGTTAGTTTTTATGACTGCCAAGGATGGAAGTTGTAAAGAATGTGATACTATTGCGCTGTACCATAAACTGCTATTTCACTAGATTCCCCATTTTCTTTGGGGAAATCTAGCACAAAAAAAGCAATTTCGTGGAAAACCCCCTAATTTATTAGAAATACCTTTCTTCTCAGATACAGTCAAGTACATTACCATAAATATGTTTTACAAATACGGTTCTCTGAGTACAGACCACCCCTATTAATGGCTGTGGATAGAAACCTGGGGGTTGCCTGCACAATAGAGCTTCTCCAGTTCTAACAGTTTTGCATTAATACGGTGTGAAAAACCTATATATAGAATACTTTTGTTAAAATCAGATTATACTAATTCTATATGAAGTGCTTTAATGAAAAATGTTTAATGGTTGAAATACTATAAGACTGCAGTTAGAGTGCAGGTGCAAAAATGATATTCTACACTCCCTGGAGAGCAAACTTGTACACACTGTGAAATATCAATTAAAGTTTATAGTTGCCTGTACCAGTTAAATGTCTTTTTCATGGGAAATTTTCATCTTCTCTTATGAAGCACTCACTTGGGTTAAAATGTGTACTGAATTATGTGGGCATTTTGAGTTATTAAGGAATAGATTTGTTTTACAGGCAAGCTGTGAGCATTCTTTGCAGTTTTTATGAGGTCATCTACACGACTTTTGAACGGTGCTCTTGGCCAGCCTTGATTCTCAGATCAGTTCATTAATTCACACAGCTGTCTTTAAAAGCTACAAGAATAATACATACTGCAGTCTGGAAGAAAGAGGTGGATTTCAAGGCTGTATTTCAATCAAGGGGCCTGTTGACATCCTAAACTATGAGAGGACAGCCTAAGCTTTTTCATGAACAGCAGCAACTTCGTGTTTGAAATATAGCTTGCTTAATTGATTTCTTTTAGAATATATGGAGAAAGGATGCAAAATTCACTATCAAGTCAGCACACCTCCCAGAAAGTGTCAGCTGGGACCTACACAGCATTCGGTGCTGGCAGAGGTTGTCCCAGTAAAATCTTATATTCTATGGTATATGCTATGGTAGTCAGCCTGCTCACATGTTGCTGAGTCTGAATGGGGAAGACCTGGATTTAATTTCTGATTCTGACACACTTCCTGGGTGGTTTTGGACAGGTGTCTGACCTCCCTGCCCTTATGTTCCACATATTTTTATATTTTTTAATAGTACATCTTCATTTTAATTTCTTAGCTATCTTTTTCTATCTTCTTAGCTTAAAAAGTTTATGTGCCAGGGTTTGTCTGCCAACGGATATTTATACCACAGTTAATGCAAACTCTTGAGACCTCAAGATACTGTTGAAAAACAAATAAAATCTGAAGTATACTGATACAGGAAAAGCCTGCTAGGGGGATGTTTAAAAGGATGCAACCTGAGCTCAATAATTTGTGTCAAAACTTTCTAAGAAGACCATGTGCTCCATATTTTTAATATGCCTCTCCATAGTCTGGCAGAGAAAGTAAAAATCTATGGTATACTTGCAACTAAGCAGGTATGTGGTGGAAAAGGGACAATCCTCATGGAATTTCATTCAGAACGTGATGATTAAGACCATGAGAATCCAGCCCAAGAATTTCAGTCTTCACCTTGATTGCAAGTAAAAAGTGGTACAAACAGGTAGTACAGAACTAGAAGCTGTGCTACATTTATACTTGGTTTTGTTTGTTCTGAGTTTTTTTATTAAGATATTTGAATTAAATCAAATAAAGTTGTTTAGAGGCATATTTGAGTTGAATTTCCTGCAGCTAATTCATGGATAATGTTTTAGGATTCAATAAATGCTGTTTTCTGAATGTGCTTGAAATGAAAACAGTTATCCTGCAGTGCTGGTGCCAGGCCTAAGCACTTTCCTTTCTTTGGCTTTAGGATCAAACCATACTGTGAGCTGTTAGCAACTGGAGCAATTCTGTAGCCTGCATGGGCAGGGTGGATGATTTGAAGCACCCTTCAGCTTAGAAAAGCTGCTGCAACCTCTAGCCCTAGTTGCCAGACTCTGCAGGCAGCTGAAGGCCAGCAAGTGCCCACTGCCAGCATGCTGGAATATCTCAGTTCAGCTAGAGTATTGAACTGTACAAAGAAAGCAAATTCCACCCAGACTCCCACACGACTTGAGTCAGGAACACTCAAGAACAACATCTTATTGAGTCTCAGCTGTTCGAGGGGCTGCAAAAAAGGTCCAGCTCCTGTCCACAGAGCAAAAAACTCCGGAAAAATAGAGAAGCTAAGGCAGGACAAAGAGAAGGAAGTATTCTGTAAAAGTACTTCCATAACTCCTAAACCAATCAAATTATCTGATTTCTGTGGCAGGAACCGGAAAAACACTGGCAGTGACACATCTATCAACACTTAACCTGTAGATGAACGACACATATGTAATTTACCTCCCATTTGCTCTCTGCCTGGCAGCAGAGACTGAAGCAGGAAGAGATGACATGCAATGCATGCTCACTACGATCTTCCTCCATAACATACTCAGGAGCAGTTTTTCCCAAAGAAGCATGGAATGGCTATGCATTGTGTGATTATTGACAACTGCTGTGGCCATACCCAGCCTGACCCAGCACAAAATGTGGGGCAGAAGACCAAGGCAGCCCAGCCTGCAGTGGGAATGGAACTTTTCCTGCCACGTGGTAGGAGTCATCCTGTGGGATGCAATCAGCAACATGCTGGTGCATCATGAAGGTGCAATTAGAGCCCCTGTCAGAGGCGCCGTCAACCAAACAGCATGTATGAGGTACTGCAAAATAAATTGTGATAATGGGCTACTGATCAAGCTTACAGACTTGGAGGAAGGAAACAGAATCGGGTCCTTCATTTAAAATATGATGCAGTTAAATGCCAATGAAAGAGGAATGTGAGTGATTCTGGACAAAGAGGAGCAGAGTTACTATCCTAAGCCTCCAGGACATGACTTTATTAACAACCTGAAGAGAAATAGTGTAAGAAGACAGCAGAGTCTCTATTACCACATCCGTTAAGGCAGTTGCTGTGCACATCAAATCTATAAATGTCCATAAATGACATCGCAGCAGTGGAAATCACTGAAGATTAGATATAGCCTGCTTTTTAACTTAGAGTAAGAAGGAATAGCATAAGCCATCAGTACTGACTAAAGAAAGGTTTAAAAAAAATGCAGGATATGTGCTCTGAAGAGTACAGAAACTGCTCTACCCTCATTTTTGTCAGAGCTCAAGGGTTGGAAAGAGCAGAGCTTTGGGCTCCCACAAGCTACATTACCACAGGACCTCAGGAAATATGATGGTTTCCTGCAGTGGATGTTCTTCCCTCCTGGTGCCTGTGCAATACGTACCAAAATCCAGAACTGCATCATTTGAATACCTGCTACCTATTGAGAATATGCTATTTGTTAGAATGCCTCCTCCCCTGAAGAACTGTGGTAAGAGCTGTCACTTGGGTTTTGGCCTGGTTTTGCCTTTTTGTCCTTTTTATTACTTAATTTTGTTTTTTTCTGAGCCTCTCCTATAAGATAATCCTTCTCAGTACCATTAGTAATACGCCATACAGGGCAGCCATAGTCCTACACTTTGATTCAGGCATTGCCTCTCAGACATCTCATTCACAGTATCTTTAGTTCACCACTGAAAAACACTGGGCATTCTCATAGGTCTCATAGCCACATAGGAGACAATAGGCAAGTCTTCAATGCATATCACATCAAGTAGGAAACAGAGAGTTGGGGGTGTTTCATTCCTGGAAGTGACCAAGGCCAGGCTGCATGGGGCTTTGAGCAATCTGAATCACAGAATATGTTGAGTTGGAAGGGACCCACAAGGATCACGGAGTCCAACACTTAGCCCTACACAGGACTATTCCCAAGAGTACAGAATCTGATCTAGTGGAAGATACTCTTGCCCGTGGCAGCAGGGTTGGAACTAGGTGATTGTTAAGGTCCCTTCCAACCCAAAACATTCTATGAAGACAAAGAAAAATTAGCAGAGGCCTCTCAAGTACTTATTTACAGTCTATATATCTACTTTCCAATTTGAAGTTTTAAATTGTATCTTTCATCTTCAAGTCTACACAGGAACTCATGACAAGTATATATGTGTCTAGAGCGCTCTTAAAATATCTTCAGAAGTATCTGGAAAGAGCTATAAGCTCTAGCCATGCCTCTGGAAACCTCATTATAGTCCCTGACTTATTCAAGGCAAGCTGGCAGGACCTCTGTCATCATGGAGAGGGTGAAGAAAGTTGGACGGTACATGGACGATGACATTCCACACATTGTGAAACCTGTGCCATGTGAGGATAAATGGTTTCCCCTTCCAGGACAAATCTCTTTTTCATTTTAAACCAGAATTGCTGCCACTGAACACATTGCAAATAAAAATAAAAAGCTAATCCCTGGGTACAGGGCTTCCTTAGTCCTTGACAGTGTTGGCATTTTGTGGAAAAGTAATCAAACAGGTCTTAAAATACTTTGGTGTAGCAGACCATTTGTAACTGTGAAACAGGGCAGGCTGTGACAGCACACGGGCAACCCCAGACATCCTTGGAAAAGTCTAACCCTTGCTTCTTGTGACTCTCTACATTTTCTGCCAGGAAAGCACCTGACACATGAAAAGACAACAAAGATGCAATATCATTCACTCTTCGAATCTTTACCTCTACAGCTACTTCATGCTCCAGGCCCCAGGTAACAGTGCCTACAGTTGATGGTGCTGTTACTTTCTCTTTGTGATCTTTGCTATGTTTGGAGGTAAAGGCCATTAAAAGGAAAGAACAACAGGGCTGCCTGGTATTGCTTAGCTTGTCTGTTGGCTTGGCTTAACTGTTCACACTTAATGATACCTTTATTATATAACTCTGACATATAATGTTCAGTCGTCTGGCCTGATAGCTGGCTTCTTGGACAGAAAATACACCTTTCCCAAGTCACTTCTGTCCATGGATTATGATAGACTTGAATGCTTTGAGTGAAGTTGCAGTGAAGTTTGCTTTCCCTTGAGTTATCCCAGAGGAATCTCTCATGAGTCCCCTGCACCTTTAAGCATGCCACATATAGCAGTTAAGATGGCACCATTTCCAGCATTACTTTTTTTCTTTTTTAACACAGTTGGCTTCCAGGAACATTTGAAAGTATTAAAGTCGTCAACTCCAGCTTCCTGCCAGTTCTCTTCCAAACTCGGACTGCTTCAGTTATTCCATTTTTCTCACTTATGTACTTTCTTTCTAACACTGTGTAAAAAAGACATGACACAGGAGTTTTGGCAAGGACCTTCAGGGCTTTTCTTCCTTGGGTCATTTCCAGGACACAGCCACTTTAGACTAGCAATGATTTTAAAAGAGTTGCCCCTGCTTCGGGCATGGATTGGCCACAGCAAGGGCTGTGCTCCATGAGTGCTTTTGCCCCTCTCTCTTCCTTTGTAGGATTTCAGGCGATGGAGCAAAGCAGACGGTCCTTAGCTGTCCTAACTGCTCCTACGTGACTTCCTCTTCTTCTACTGCCTACAAGTGAGCAGGAAAAGCAAGCAGCAAACACTTCTCTTTTTTGGTTTTTTTTTTTTTTTTTTTCAACAGTTGTTCTAGTCTGCAGCTGTGTTTAATTAATTAACATGGGTAAGTGAGATGGATAGAAGAGCTTTTGAAAGCTGTTGAGAAGAGAGCTGTCTGCAAGCTAATTATACTGTTATAATAATCCTACGGCATTCCTCAGACTTTTCATCCTCTAACTGAATAACAGTTTAGCAAAATATCCAAGGATCACTTATAGTTTTGAATAAACAGCAGGAAAGAGTGGTAAAGCAAAATAGGATCTAGGTAGGAACAACTAAATATTTTTCAGCTTGCTCACAGACAAATCACAGAAGATCAGGTACCAGGAAAATACATGGAGGATTTTCAAAATGTTTCCCCTCCTTTACCCAAACTATTCATTGAAGTTTACTTTTCTGTGCTTTAGGTAGTTGACATGATTCATTTTAATGAAAATACTTAATGCTTATCAGAACCACTTGGAAAAGCTCCTTGTAATTGCCAAGAGGGAAAAAACGACCAGAATATCATATAGCATTTTTGCTTTTTTGGGAAGAAAATATGTGTGTGAAAACTGAAATAATTATACCACAGACCCAAATGAAAGATTTTTCAAGGACTTAATATCATGGATTTTTTGTTTTGTTTTGTTTTGATTTTTTTTTTTTTGCCAGAACACACTTTTATTGTCAAACATCCTAGGTTACACCTGAGAAATTAGGTTGGGGGGCAAAATGGAAACATTAAGCACCTGATGAATTGGGGGACTTGTAATAACAACAGGACAAGTTGGATGTTTCTTCCATAAAATGCTGTAAGACAGGTTTCTTTGTACATAACTGCGCATTGCAAATTACTCATAAGAGAGGCACAATACCTGAATCCCACTGGGAAAAGCAAAGAAAAAAAATGGAAAAGATCTTGCAATCTGTGGTCACAGAACTGGTTTTATTGGGTTAAGGTTTTATTTCAATATGTTTATCTCTGCATAAGCCTCAGTGAGCTTTCAGTACATACATCATTCTCAATAAAGCTACCAGCTATAAACATACAATACCCTAAGAGGCATATTTCTCCTTCAAACGTATCTGAAAATAAAGAGCACATATGCAAGGTGAGTAAAATCAGTGCCAGCCAATGTCTCATGACACCCATCAGAGCCACTTCTACTGAAAGACTCCCTTTTGCTGAGCTTCCATTCAGCCAAAAACTGTGATGGGAAATGATGCTTATTTAACATCAAGCTGTATCTTAGTTTAAACACTGATTTGTAGTCTTGCGACATACAAAAACATGTCTTCTAGAGCATGAGAAATCTAAATATTAATGGCTACGTTAATTCAGGTGCTAAAACATGACATTAGAATTATTAGAAATAACACCTCAGCATCCACGTCCTCAAGCATGGAAGTTATGAGTAACAAAACCAAAAACGAAAGTCACACAATGCTGGTTCCAATGGACATGTCCAAAGCTCTTTTATTTATTTTTTATTTCAGCTTCTACTTCCACGTGGATAGTCCTGCTAATATTTCAGTTGCAAGAGACTTTCTCAATAGAGACACATATTTGCAGAGCTGAGTATGCAGCAGCTACTACTTTGACAATGTATTAGTTGCAGACACTGTCGGTAGACAGTGGAAAAATATCTCACTTTTGTGGAATAAGACTCTGTATGGGCAGGCAGAAAGGAGACAGTAGTGTCATGCACAGACAGCCACTGCAGACATAACCTGGAGATTTCATTTGGCTGTCAACTGCAGACACTTCTCTGCAGTAGTTCAGACTTCTACACACCTAGCAAAGACAACATTTTCCAAGCTAAAGTTATGACTGATGCTTTCATTTAGGGCATGTCATTAATTATCTGGCCAAAGGGAAGTATCCCAACACCCAGTGTCTGCAAAAAGGTTCTTCGAGCAGCAGTTGCAATGCAACTTCAAAATCTGGTTGATGATTTGCTCATGTCCTGATAAAGCCCATTAAGAGGGAGGTTGAGTTTGACAGTACTGTTTTTCCTCTCTACCCCTCAGCTTTTTCTCAAAGGAGCAGGACAGTGTTTTGGGGGGTTTCTCAGTGAGGACCATCAACACCTGAACCCCTAGGGATGTAGCTCCGTTTCACCAGAATCCTGCGTGCTCACAGTCTGGCCCTATGGAGTCCTCTGCAGGTAACTTACAACTGTCTTCTGAAGGGCCTAATGGAGGTAGCCTCTGTCTGGACAGGCATGGATTTTCAGAGCTGCTTTCCATTTCTTGATCCCTTATGGATAGTGTAAAAGAGGATGGAGTATGGTGGGAAATGCTAAATGTGCATCAGGTGATGCCTTGTTTCTTTCTCTGATATTCCTTTTGAAATTATATTTTCTTGGTTTATAACATGACAACATAACCCTCTCAAATGAGAAGACGCCTCCAAAGTCAGCACCTGAAATTAAGTACATGTCAGGAAAACAGAAGCCTCGATCCTAAATGGGACCGGGTCTCAGTCCTCTATGAAGATGTGACCAGCTCTGTTTAGCTTGTCTGTCGGGAAGGAAACTTGTCTCCAGCCAAGCTAAACAGTATCAATAACTCTAAAGCTTTAGGCTTTGTGCCATCTCCTTTAACCTAGTCCTTATAGAGTTTTCAGTGGCCTCTGTCTTTCCAGTTCTTAGCTAGAATAGGTATATTTAACAAACTTGGCCATGCACATAACAAAAACTTTCCTTATGGTGCCTTGTTAGCATTCTTTGCTTTTTTTGTGTGCATTTGTTTTTCAGTTGGGGGTTCAATTAGTTCTACTGAGCCCTTGACTGATCAGCTTCCCATTTAAAGGGAAATAAATGCTGTTCTTTTGATTTCTACAATCTCCCACAGTCTTCTGAATATGAAATAGAAAATGTCACCACAGTAAAGGGCAGAGGGTATGATCACAGCATGAATGTGAGAAGCATGGCATCTAGTGCCATTTTAGATGAAAAAATGTGATTTTTTTAATTAATATTTCCCCTGCTAGTTACAGCTGAAGTCAACCAACCAGTTTCGGATATTTTCTGTGTGCATGTCACAGGATATGTGGATTCCTCAGTGCCACTGGGAATAAAGTAAATGAATTCAAAGGATTCCAAGATTATATCAGGTAGGCTATCTCACCTGGGATTTGTTCCAGTGCTCTGGACAGCAACACTCTTGTAACAGTGTTGCAGTAGATCAGTTACAAAGAATAACTCCTTCCCTCCCTGCACCCAAAAATCCTAAAGGTGATGGAACAATAAGACATGATACAAATCAAATGAAATAGGGAATGGGAAGAGGAATGAGAGGATGGCAGACTGTCATGTTTCTATAGTCACAGAGGTAAAGTGTCTGGTGGTCCCATAAAGATGTACAATACATGGAATGTATTGTATTTTCTGTTGCTTCTCTTGGGAATTTCTCATTTCAGTGAAATATTTGAATGCTGGAGACACTTCTCTCCTGGAAAACTCCTTGTGGCTCGCAGTGGTGAATGAATAAGATAAGGGGAGGTAATACATGGTCTCTCTCCCACCTGGCCTTGAGATAACTACTTCAAAAGATAAAAGTGAAGTGACTGCTGAAATGGACAACACAGCAAACATAAAGGCAGAAAATGTATTTCCTTAACAGCTCCACCACTGCTAATCACACATGACATTTATTAATGAACTGTATATAATACAGTAAGGCTTTGTTGATTTGATATGTAACAGGGGGATTTTGTTTTTTTCTATTTCACCGACATAGTTTATGGACCACTTGGCTTTCCGTTACTGATTGCACAGAACTCCTGGTGCAGCAACGGGTGCTTACATGGTAAGTTGATATTCAGGCAACGTTTGTAGTATAATTTAGCTTTCTTTTAGCAAAATTAACCAGATGGAAACCAAGACTGGATTCAGCAGCATGTGACCAGTTAGTCTGCCGCAGCTCAGGGGCTGCCAGTAGGTGCGCCCTGTCCTGGGACCTGCTGTACTGTGGTGGTAACCACTTCTACAACAAGACTATGTTATTTTCATATGTGTGGTGTTATTGAAATCACTCTGTGCTTGTTTCACAGAAGATCAACTGTAGAAAAATTGAAACTCGTGGCAACTACGGTGTAGCATTTATAACAGTCTCAGGTAACTGAAATTACTTTAAAAGGCAGTCACCCTGTACTTCATATCTTATGAACAGCAATGGTTTAATGTCAAGAAAGTGCAATTCATTCTAACAAAATTTTCTTTGGAAATGAAGCTTAGATTCTAATGGGACTTCATAGACTATACACATTACAACTTCAATCATAGACTCTTGAGCTGGAAGTGGACAATAAAAAATCCTACAGTGCTATTATGTAATTTTCTCTTTAATTTGGGCCAAAAAACCACCACCTTTCGAAATGCATTCCCAAAATCTTTGTCTAATATATTTTTAAATGACTTCTGGCATTCTTCTTTAGAGGATATTCCCAAATCTAATCAACCAATTAATATACTTTTCCTGCAATTTGAATGAAATTTGCTGCCCTTAAATATTTTCTTTGACATTCCACTGCCAGTCAAAATTTATATAAATTATAGTAACAAAGTAAAATAACTATTCATAATAATGATTGTTATAAACATAGTTTATTCTGTTAAAAAAAATGTGATCCAAATGTCAGGCACACTCTGATGGACAGTGGCACCCTTATGGCATGGAGACTATCATGGCACTTGAGGGTGCAATGAGGAACGAGCGAGAGGTCCGCTAACCCAGTGAAATGCATTTGATCAACTGTGCAAGATCTCTTTATCTTCTAACTCCTTCTAGATTCCCCTCCCATGCAAGGTCAGGCACTCAGAGGAGCAATTTATAAACTCACAGCTCATATTCTGGTTGCAGTTCCATAACTGACACGAAATTAAATCAGTCTTGAGTGCAGTAGGATACAAAAATTACCTTCCCAGTCTACTGAGCCCTTCAAGACTTCCAATAAATCTCCCGGCAGCAGCATTCCAATGCCGGTTGCCTATCTTCCTTGCCTTACAAAAAGACCTTGAAATGGAAACAGAAGGGTTTTCTTTGAAGTCATATTTCATAGCACAAAAAGACATGCACAGAAGCAGCTGACTTAGTGGTTTCTCCCTCTCACTCAAAGTATTTTCTGAAAAGTTTTAAACTGGACTTTTTGGTTAATCCCCAGAAGTCCTAATTGCAGGGGCCATGGCATGTGTGAAAGCAGGAGTTGATATCAACAACGGCTCCTTTTAAAAAAAGATGAAGGCAAAACATTTTAAAAATACACTGGCTAGCAGAAACATCATTGGGATTCATCTAATTGCATTCCTCCCCTGAAAATTACAGCAATCCTCCCTAAAAAATATTAAACTTAAGCAAGTACGTTCACTTGATCTTGGAATTGGCAGTGAGTGCAGATGAAATATATCCCTGTTAATTATTAAGTTAAGCAAGCCATAATTATCTCTATTAGATTCCCCAGGCTTCAGTAGAGACACGCTGAGTTTTAGAGCAATCCTTTCACTTACACTGGTGGAGTGGTGGGAATGGATCTGGAGGCTGGCTCTGGTCCTTCCAGAGCCTGTTTTGCTGGTGTGTGACCTGGCACAGGCTTTCTGTGCATGCCTGGGGAAGAAAAGACTCATCATTTTGGCCTATTCCACTCTCTCAGGAGCTCACGGAGATGGGGGACTGGAAGGCCGACAGCCTTCACGATCCCCCAGTAGAGGGGCCCAGGAGATGCCCCCACACTGACCATTATCTGGAACAATGCTAGTCAGGGGAGGAACAGACCCCAGCAGAGAGCAGGTGACTGCCCTTGACTGGGTGACCGTGTGGATGCAGAATGTTTTCAAAGCCTGCATAAAGGTCACTCTATCGTTTCATAAAGGACTGCTGTGGTTTCTTGGATGTCACGCGTTCTGTTGCTTGGATCAGACTAATACTGCACAGCAGACATGGGCACCAGTCCTGGCAGCTCCCAGACTTTGGTCCTAATGCTGATGCAGGCTTTGGCCTGGGACTCACTTCTATTTTAGGTGTAGAGCCCTCCAAACCTGTCTGTGTGCAAGCAGGCCCTGGGAGGAACTCCCATGTGAGTGACCCATGAAGACTTCATTTTGTTTTAGGCTGCTTAAAGTGTTATTGGAAAATTCCGTAAGGCAGCTCAAGTGAGTGAAAATGATTTGCTTAGGATGAATGTAACCACCAGTGCATTACTTCACATAATCTAAACGGAGTTTCAGGCACACTTCATCTATCATTCCCTGAAAGAGAGAGACTGAGTTAATGCTCTCTGACAAATATTATGTTTCTCAGGCAGCCCTGGTGCTGTCTTACACATTTCCTGACCCTTTGATTAGGTATATAAAAAGCATGAGTAAAACACAGGTTGGGTTTTGCTGTTGGAAATGCGAGATAAGGGCATAAAGGCTCATCAACACCCCAGTGCTCTCTATGCAAGACACCTAGCGCTCATGAGATTGGAGATTCCTTCTTAGTGCTGTGAGTCACTTGGCTAATAACTATGATTTATAACAGCATTTTAATGGCTCCCTGGGCTCTCTGATGAAGGCAGGAGAGGGCAAGGTGTTACACCTCAGGATAGTTGCCTGCAGGGTGGGGGGGAGAGGGGAGAGGGGAGAGCAGGGCTGATGTCCAGCAGTGGGCGAGCATTGCTCAGAGGGCAGCTGGAGAAGCCCAGCAGGGAAGCAAGAAAATGATGCAAGGCAGAACCACAATGGGGTCCTGGCAGCTGATTTACTAATGCTGACGCTCTCCTCTGAATCTAACATTAATGTCAGGGACAGGGTCTGGAGCTGGTAATGAAGAGGGAAAATTCCATGTTGCCTTTGCTACACAAAGGAGTGTGCTACACCAAGGAGTGTGCTACACCTCTGTAGTGGATGCTTGAGTAAGTTAAATTTGCCTTAAAAACATCCAGAGCCTCAAATGTACTTATTAATTAGCTCTAAGTGGGCCCACAGCCACATCTCTGGACATGTGTACAAGTAAGCAATCAGAAGAAAATTGGAACATTTCTTTCAAACATGAAAACCTTGCACATCCATCAAACTGTGATTCCCCTAAAGTCAGTCCTCGCTGCTCACTTTCCCAGAAAGGAGCATTACAGAGCAACTTGGAAGTCAGCAAACAATGTACAAGGCACACATCCTCACTATACTGCTAATCCAAAAAGTTCAGAAGTTAAGTGAGATCTGGCAAGAAGAACAAAAGAGAGTTTTCTCTCTCTCTCTGGTTTCCCTGACAGAATTATGCTAAAACATTGGCTGGAGCAGTAAAAGCTTAAGACAATGCTCCAGAGAGCTGGGCTTGTGCCCTATCTTTGGATCTTCACTCTTGTTTTTGAGGAGGAGAGTACAAACTGAGCAACTCCATCTTCCCCAGACTACCCAGAGAGGCAAGCGCGGCTCAGAACCATGGAACTGAATAGTGATGTTTGTGTTTTCAACTCCAGGAGTCTGAGATGCATTCAGTCTGCAGCTAAAGCTTGGTGGGCATCATATACCTCCTTGGGACATGCTGCAGGTTTTAAAAATGTGTATTGCAGGGCAGCTAAAAACAGCAAGTAGTTTCTACAAAACTCTCTCAGCTTCTGGGGTACTAAAGAATCAGAAAGCTGTATCTTTTTTTAAGAAAAACCATAAGAATGGTGATTGCTATCTAAGACTATCTTTCAGGTTGCTAAATTGTCACTTGTTATAACCAAGTACACAATATATCCTGATAAACTGAAACTCAGATTTAATTTTTTTTTTCATTAGGAAGTGTCTATTCCTACTGTCTTGTCTGTCAGATATCCAATTTACATTTCTACCAAACATTGAGCTGGCGAGATGAGTATCCCATGGTCAGTGATACTGTCTTTTGTGGGTTGTATTAGGGTTTGGTTTTTTTAATTGTATTTAGTGAAATCCTTACATAAACACAGCAAACTTTTCTTAAATAGGAAAAAGGAGAAAAATAGTAATCACAGATTCTGCCACTGTTAGGAAATAAAAAAAAAGTCTATGGTTGTGAGCCACAGCAAGAGAGGAATAATTACATTGTTTTTAACTGCTCCTGGAGATTGCCACAACAAACTGATGTTGGTGGGGGAGCTGGGTACATACACCTTAAGTCTGGCCAGGTCAGCCAGATCTGTGATCAAGATAAATTTGCAAAAGAGAGGGTCAGTTAAGGCTCAGTTTCTACACTTAGCAAATACCATCCAGTGTGTGACAGGTTTATTCAGGGAAGAGGCCTGACAGCCCGGTAGCCAGCTCAGTGTCCATGATCAGTTGGCTGCTTCCCATGTCCCACTGCATCTGCAGGAAGGGTAAATTGGCTTCTGTGGAGGCTGCTTTGACCTTCTGTGGGTGAACATTAGTGTCTGAAACTCCCTGTGAGCATAGCAAGGCTCTGTGATGGGTGTCACTGCTCTGTGCATGGACAGGGGAACCTTCTGACAACCTGGAGCCTTGGTCAGGATCAGAATAGCAGAGAAAGAAATGAAGGCGAATCTTAGTCTGCAATGACAATTGAATTAATTTAGGAGTTATGAAGAACAGGCTACTATTTTCTTTCCTTCTCTCCTTCTCCACTGGGACTCGCTTTCCTTTAAATTACTCATTTTATTGACTGAGCCTGAATCATCTTCAAGTTGCTGCCTACATTGAGCCCCATCTGGAAGCTGACTTCAAGCTCTGTGAAGTAAAAATGGATCTTTGCTTTCAATGATCTGTGGGACTTGATGCCATGGTCACTATAATGCTGTCACTTCTAAGCAGTTATTAATTAGCCTAGCAGCAAAATGTGAGTGGGGAAATGAAGAATCACTGGTGGGTTTGAAGCAGCTACACCATCTCTCCGCTCCTGTGGCTGCAAGCTGTGCTACAAATGTTGGCAACATGACATCACAGAAAGGGCATATGCAAGGCTCTGCTATCCTGAAAGCCTGTCAGGAAACATCATATGGCTTCGATTTGGGAAAGACCACACACATTACAGTACTTGTGACACCTGCTATGTGTGTCTTGCCAGTCACTGCTTTGCTTTGCTTTGCTCGTTCTGGTGTAGAAGGTGATCTTGAAAACCATTTTCTTATTTTTATAACAATACCACAGTAATACATATTGTTATAAGCATCCCGATGATGTATTGCTGGAAAAACACAGGCCACTGTACCAGTGAAAGCCTAATGATAAAAGTTCAGTTTCAGATTCTAATAGATTAGGGCAGTCACCTGGGTCAACACTGCTTTGGGAGTTTATTTCTGTCCTGGAATATATAATTCATTCTGCAGCACCTGTTGTTTGGTTTTCCTGGTTTTCCACGTTAAGTGCACCCTAAAAATGGAGATGGGAGGTCTGCAGGGTGCTCTACACAGCACTGCTTGTGTTTCACATCCCTTGTGTCTTGCTTCACTGCTCGTGTCTTCTGCTCACATTGGGTGGCCTGATCACTACTGCTGCATGCCAGGGAAGTGTTCAGGGAGAACAGCAGATCCCATACACCACCACAGGTACCCTGGGAATTGCTGTGCCATGCCACTCCTGACAAAAACTGAGCAAATCTCACAGCTACCCCGAGAGGTTCCAAACAAATTATGTATAGCAGGGTGATAAGACAGATGTCAAGAATGGTAACAGTAATGCTGCCACAAGTTGTGTCTTGCTTCTCTGGGAAAATGATCTTGCTGATGGAAACCAAGAAGCAAGTGCTGTGCTAGCATGAAGGTACTGGCAGTAAACAGACACTTGATCTATTTTGAGCAGCAAGGGACCACATACTCCAGTCATGCTTTGACAGACACACGGGTTTGCTGCTCCTTCATATGAGAATGGGCTTGGTGGGGGATTGTGTAGCATACGGCAAAATGTTACTGGCAGTTCTCCTCTGGGTGTGGTCAGACATCACATATATGCTCTTAAACTTGGCATAATTTGCTGGAAGGTTTGCATGAACCTGTCAAGCATTTCTGAAGTTTTGTCAGGCTGAGAATGCCATACTTTAACAAAGGTGCAACGACCTGTGTGTCCCCTGGCAGAAACCAGGATTGTCCCCTGAAATCAGTAGGACTTTCAAGCATTTTCTAAACTCCTAGGCAATGTGAAGCGTAAATGTGGCAGCACAGTAGGAAAGACTTACTGCAAAACCCCTTATAACTAAAAATGGAGTATCTGAAACAAACTACTCTAAGGCTACCTGTCCCATCTGAGTAAAACAGCAGAGCAGCAACACATCACACTCTGGGGGAGTGCAGGTGAACAGCTGGCATGAGACAGGTCTTGGAGCAGGTTGTTGGGCTCGGTGGGGGCTCAAGTCCTAACAGTGGTGTGGCATTCAGGCTGCTTCTGGAGCCCTGTGTCCAGTTCTGGGCTCTCCAGCACAGGAAAAACAAGGAACTAATGGAGAGGGTCCAGCAGGGGGTTACAAAGGTGATTTGGGGGCTAGAGCATCTCTCCTATGAGGAAAAGCTGAGGGACCTGGGCTTGTTTAGCCTGGAGAAGACCGAAGGGGATCCTGTCAATGCACAGAAACATTTATCTTAAGGACGCGTGTCAAGAGCATGGGGCCAGGGCCAGGTCAAGGGGCAACAAGCCCGAACTAAAACACAGGAAGTTCTGTCTGAGTATGAGGAAAAACCTAGTTTCTTTGAGAGCAACAGAGCACTGTAACAGTCTGCCTAGAGTTTGTGGAGTCTTCTTCTCTGGAGATATTCAAAAACTGTTTGGATGAGATTATGTGCAACCTGCTCCAGGTGAACCTATTTTAGCAGGGGAGTTGGACTAGATAATCTCAAAAGGTATTTTCCAATCCCCAGCATTCTGTGATTCTGTGGTGGTTTTTTTTATTTTTATTTTTTTAACCTCTCTTATTACTCTCTAAATAGAGGTTTTAACTATTGTTAAAGCCTAAGAGGAAAGAAATCCACAGACCTAGAAGTGTATTATTGCTTTGTTTCAAAATTCAACAGTAAGCTCTTATGAATCATTCAGGCTTCACTTAAAGGCTGTTTCGTAAATTAGAATTTTAGGCACTGGAAAGCAAGCTTTTACATCAGAAAATCTTCATGCTGGAGCTAGGATTCCATTGTTTCACTCTAGAGTCATTAGTACATGTTTTATGAGTTCCTCAGGAATAATTGGTGCATTGTTGTATTTATTCAGATAAGTGGCCAGAGCTTTTATCTCTGCTGGAAAACAAACAAAACTCCCTGGTGACTCAGAGCCCTTGTTGTGGAGTTTGTGGCTACACCCTTAATTCCCCCAATATGCCTTGCCTTTTCTTTCACCAGTCTAACTTAAGAAGCTTTATAGCATTGATAACTTTGCTGCCCCAAACCCAGAGATCACAGGTGGCCTCTAAGCTAGCTTCTCTATAGAACCTCTCATGTTTCCTCCCCTCCTTTTAAAATTCTGCCATAATTGCCTACAGCCCCCTGGTTGGGTCAGATATGCATTATATTTGCACCTCCTCCTCCTCCTCCTCCTTATCTGGCACTCATTACTTCACGCTGTTCTTTCTTGGCCTCTTTGTGCATGTCTATAGATCACACAGTTAAGAAAATATCTATTTTAACAGTGCATGTTCATTTGCTAATGCTTTCTGGAGAAACTGAGATTGTGCACCTCAGGGTATGCCTCGGCTGTATCCTGAACAGGAAAGGGTACTCAGGTGTGGCACCTGTGCTTAACCTCTCCCTGTGGTGACATCCATCATACAACTGATCTCAGGAAGGGAAGACATCATAGATTCACGTGATCTGCTGTGCAGCAACAATTAGGATAGACACCAGGAACCAATAGGTCATGGGAGACTTCCAAGTTTCAGGCCACAGATAATTTTGTGTCTTGGAGGCAGCAGGGGTTCATTTTGGTAATCACCTTCACTAAGCTCCTTTTAGTGTCTAGAAATGCATATTTCTGCCCTACCTTCGTGTAAGAAGTTTATGTGGGAAACACCTGCTTTCACTTCTCCAGCTGTTTTTCCTTGGTTGTAGCAGCCTGACTTTTGTCCCTCAGTCCTTCCACAAGACTCGACCTGTCTGGTGAGTGGGAGGCTAAGGGTGCAGGCTTCTGATCGTGGTCATCTGCCTCTGCTGCATCTGACATATTTGTAGCACTTAATTTATATCCCCAGTACTTATTTACTTATGTTACAAAATATTAGAGATAATTTCAAAGCAAGAGATCATTTATTTGAATCAGATGGAAAGGAATGAAGAGGGTGGAAAAATCTCTTGGCTAGTTTTTTATATTAATGAAGAAACATGAGGGTTTAGTTTTTCTTCTCTTTCTACATTAAAAGTTAAATTTCATATCAAAATCTAGCAAGTGTATTACAAATTCCTGTGATGGAGAGCAATGGATGCAGCTTATTACTGTAAAAGATGACCATGATGGTAAACCAAAACTGTTGCTTTGGACCAACAGGGTGATGAAGGAACAACATTCTCACATTTTATCTTCTCTGCATGATACATATCCCATGCCTCTTAGTAAATATAAGAAATAAGCTTGTGCTGAATGATAACAATGATAGGTTTTGAATACTACAAACAAATACTTCATTGGTTCCTCTTCACTCCCAGCAAGGCCTGTCTTGAACATGCAAATACAGACTTTATCTTCTAATTTTTTTTTTTTACAAGGAATTGTGTATGTAGAGTCTACCTGAACATTCTGGATGCTGTACTTCAGCAGTGGCATAGACCAGGGGAAATGCTGACACTTCCAAGAAGCAAAGCTGTTTTCCTCCTGCTCCTGTTACTACAATGGCGTGTTAAGGCTCTGAAACACAGTAGTCCTGTCATCACCACGGATATGTGAAAGTAAGACCCCACTGGAGAAGTCTGGGGTTCTAGATTATAACAACTCCCTACTTCTCAGCTTTTATCTAAAAAACAATTTACATTTAAAAATAAAACTGTTACCTACAGATAGCTTCCTCTCAGGACAACAAAATAAAAGTGGTGGTGCCTTCACTGAATTCTTTAGCCAAGGTCAGGTCATGAATCCAACACCGTCTTCTCCTTCTAACTCTGAATTTCTTAATTTTTGAAGAGTTGTTGGAATTTTGTTGGCAATCCTTGCCTGCTTCATTTTCTTTTTCATTTTGAGTGCTTGAAAGACTTACCCAGCTTTGTGTAGCATTTTTATTCTTGTAGTTTTGCAGAGTCCTGCTGAGCACGGAAGACAGCTGGAAGTGCTAGCAGATACACTTCCTGCATAAACTTTTCCAGCCTAGGAAAGTGCATCTGTCCCTTGCCTTGGGAATCCTTTCCTCTCATTAGGGTGAAGCCACCATACTGCAATTCTTCATGCGTGCAGGATGTGGACACAACTTTCAAACTAAAATGAAGCAGACCAAATCCTTTGAAATACACATGCTCCTTGCCTCACAACCCGGTAACACTGCCAGTTGCAGCCTTTAGCCACAATTACTTTCAGCCATTTAATGCAACTGTAATTATTCCACAGACTAGGAAGATATGCCAATAAATGTTAAAATTTGAATCTATAGGAAGTGAGTCAGCTGAAGTGATGAGAAACAGCTCTTAGGTACCTTATGGATATCTCTCACGACATCACTTCCATGCTGCCTTGCTGAATCATTCCCATGGACATTGCCAGCTCCGGGGATTATCATCAGGAGTGAGTTGAGAAGCACGCTGTCTGCTTTTACTAGTTTAAATGATCTTAACTCTCCCTATCCTTGCTCCCACATGACTGCAGCTGAATTTGACATTCCTGTGAGCAGCACCTTTGTATTCAGATTGGGCCAGTGGTGCCTTGGGACTTGCAGTTCTTTTTTAGTGTAATCACACTAATGTCAATGTTACTTCAGGTTTCTCTCCATTTTTTTCTCCAAGGTACTGGCCTGTTTTTCTCAATTCCCTATTTCCTGCTGCTGATCAATTTTTAGACTGCAGTCACCTTTCTAAATAAAAAAAAAACAACTAACAACATTATTATGAATTTCTGAAATTAATAAATTTAAACTTCGCTCTACTTTCTAAGCTGTGATTCCCAAGCATGAAATAACATAAATTGCATCAGTTCTTACTACTTACATCACTTCCCATCTTCACTTCTAAACCAAGTCTTACCATGGCTGAGATTTCTCCCTGTCCTGGTTTCAGGTGGGATAGAGTTAATCTCTACGACATGGAGCTAGATGTTTAAACCTCTGAAGCACCTTTTCTAGTGATTACTGTGACATTGTCTTGGTGCTTTTCTATAAGGATGCCAATATCTTTACCTAACAGGTTCAAGTATGCTCAAGTGGCCTGTGCATGGAACAACCCATGCCCAGGCTCCAATGGATCTCTCTTGCAGTTCCTGTGTCAGTACAGATTTACGCCTTGGCACCACCCAGTACCTTTTTACTGCTGAGAAAATGCTGCTTTTGGTATCAGAGATTTTCTCAACGCCTTTATTGTATCTTCTCAATCATTTAAAAGGGAAAGCTCAAAAAACTCTCCTACTGTCTGTAACTCCAGGACTAGGCTTGCTACACTCCTATACTTTGTTTGTTCATTGCAAGGGACTAATTCCTGCCTAATTCCTCACTAAACACTGAGACTGTTTCTGTAGACAGTCAATATAAAGATAGCTTACAACTGATGTGTACTATGTTGCAGCCTAAGTGATACCTTACACTGTCAGAGTGGGGTAAAAAGGCACTAACCTAAGGGAATATCTGGCTCCAATTTCTTCTCCTGGGTCCTCCAATACAGATTAAGGATGTTTTCTCATCTTTTCTTTCTCTATATGTGCTTTGCTTATGGGCATTTCATCTTACACAATAAAAAAGCTAAGCAGTTAGAAGGGCCACCACTTTGTTCATATAGATTTCTCTTTTTCATCAATATATGTAGCCCTCAAAGGTTTTAAATCCTTCCTGGCTGATTTCAAGGTGGGGAGGGGGGAGGTGGAGGTTCTCCTCTATCAATTCTCTATCCAATTTTTCATATAGCATTTTGGTGTGAAATGTTTTACAAAGTCAGTATGTTGCAGATAAGAAAATGGTATTATACAACAGAAAAAGGAGAACAAAAGGCTATTTCTCTGAAGGTAAAATATAAGTCAAAAAATGATGGAGACTTACTTATAGAGTGGCTTTGTCTTTGTTACAACAGCATCTCATATGAAGAACACAAATATGCACACTAGACAACTTGAAGCAAGTTATTTCCTACCTGCCGGGCTTTGCAGCTCAAAAATAAAAGTCTCACTGTACTCCACTTCAAATTTGGGCACTTCAGGTTTTCTTCTGAGGATGTATTTTATTGCTCTGGCTGATTTTAAGTTTACTACTATTTTGCTAGTTTGTCCTTATCAGCGAGAGTCTGATGCTAGAAAGCAATGCGCCTGTACCTTTGGTTTCAGCAAAGGATTGCCAACTTATTTCAGACTGCCAAATCACATAGGCATGGCATTTCTTATCCCAAATTGTCACCCTTCTGTGTGCCCCACAGATGAGGCACAAATCAACCTTCCTAACAAAAACTCTTGGGAATGGTCTGGTTTTGGTGGGAGGAAACGGTGCCATTGCTGACCCACACTGACATTCATCCTGACAAGAAAACAGTTCCAGAGCTGCTGAGCAGCAGAAAATAAATGATGGAGTAATTACCCCCACTATCAGAATTGTTATACAGTCCTGAAAGAGACAAATGGTGACCACATATGCTTATAGAACTATTCCTGAATTGAAGAGGTGTTGTATCCATACAGACGAAAGGGAAGTGGGTAAGGATTCGATACAGATATACACCCACCACAGTTTGCAGATGCTATGTTCACAACCAGAGAATCCATTGCAGTTGCGTTTATCCATATTAATTCCTAAGCGTGAATTTAAAAATTCACATGATGACCCTTTCAGTTAGTATAAATTTCCTTGTATCTCTCATGTCACATATCTAAGGAGGTTATAGACAGATGAGGGTGGGTCTCTTCCAGGTAACAAGAAATAGGACAAGAGACATTGGCCTCAAGTTGAGCCAGGGAAGGTTATGACTGGATATTAGGAAAAATTTCTTCACTGAAAGGGTGGTCAAGCATTTGAACAGGCTGTCCAGGAAAGCAAAACCACCATTCCAGGAAGTGTTAAAAAACAGGTAGATGTGGTGCTTAGAAACAGGTGGACCTGGCAGTATTAGGTTAATGACTGGACTAGATGATGTTAGAGGTCTTTTTCAACCTTAATGATTCTAACACGGCTGCTTCTAGTGATTGCTGAAATGGCCCAGTATCTTCAGCTCACTCTACACAACTTTATTCAACCATAACTGTAATTTGTATTCCAATTGACATGACTTGTATTTTTCTTAAACTCCACATCTCTTGTGCTTAGGCTCTATTAGATATTTCTATCACATGGCAATTAAATGCTCTTAGTCTGCTGACTTCCATAGACAGCTAACTAATTCAATGTTGTAATGCTAGCTAATTATAAAATACCTTCTTTCTGTCTTTGCATATAAAATTGGAAAGGAAAACTTTTCTCAAATTGTAAATTAAATACTCAGAAAAGCTGAGAGGCAGCTGTGTATAAATGTCTCAGAGTTCTATTTAAAGAAGCTTGAAAGACTCAGACTTTAAAACTGTGAGTGCTGACTGGTTTGCTTCTACTCTAACCATACTGCTGTTCCTCTTCACTTCAAACAATGCATTTAGGTCCAATTTACATACTCAAAAATGCTGTCACTCACTGCCATCTAGTGTTAATGATGCAGACTGTCAGGAATTTAAAATCATTTTTGTTAGAAAACCTTTACATTTTTTAAGTTTGGCCCTGTTCTGAGAACTTGGGCATTCTTCTTTCCACTGACAGAGGGAGCTGCAGATGCACAGCAGCTCAGAAAACCCCAACGGGGTTTATTCACAGGAATAGGTCCGAGTCCACAATGCAGTTTCAGTGACTACAGTTCTATTTTTGCTTTCTTGACCCTGACTCTGCTTACTTGTTCTCTCTCTGTTTCACTGTGTCACACAGGCTTGACCCTGAAGCAGAGCTGCTCATCCTGCAGCAGCCTGCAGGGCAGGCACAGTGAACTTTGCAGCACATTCCTCACACCCTTGTTGTCAAGGGAAAACTGGAGACACTGGCATGCTGCACTACCTGCGCAATGCATTTCTTTCCACCTGGGTGCGTGAGAGCGATGGTACACACCAGATCTCAACAGTTCAGTTAGAATGCAATCCAGAGGCAGACTTAAGGATGGGGCCTCTGAAGTAGGCACAAGTACATCTCTGGACACAGTCACACAGTAGTGTATGTGTTTATGCCCCCAGTTCGCCTTCTGAAAACTTCCTTAACTGAACTTTCCAGTCACACCTAAATGCAAAATGCCTGTTCAGATTCTGGGAGGTAAACCCAGAACAGAACTTCAGTTTTAACAGCAAACATCTTCAGCTACAACTGGCATGGATTTATGCCACAGGACTCAAAGGTATCAGTGAATCTTGATGGTGGAAAGAAACAAAAGTCTTAATGCTTCCTGAATCTCTAAATGCCATTCACCATTTGATATTAAGCAACTGTTTACCCAAGTAAGCATAGCAGAAAGTGCAGTGATAACCTCCTCATTTCTCTTTTTTTAACAGACAAGGATTTAAATTCTCAAATCTGGGATGGAACTGTTGGGTGATAAAGGATTTTCCCTACTGAACAGCAAGTCATCCATGGCAGTACATCTTCCTGTGTTTTCCAATGACTAGACAAGTTTTGTACTGTGTGAATCACCTTCTGGTGGCTGCCTTTTAAATAAACAGGAACCATAATTGTTCTTTATGTGAAGAATAATGTTTGTTAAGTTCTCAAAGAAAATGTCTGAATTCAAAAGTGGACCACAGAGAGTTACCACCACATATAGTCATAATGAATTTATTAGCACAGTTTTGAAATAAATATATTCATGTACTTAAACACAGTTTAATTCATGTTTATTTCTACATTTAATATATTACTGTATATTACATAATGCACTGAATATCCAGTAAATAAATAGTAAAACCAAAGTGCAGATTAAAGTAGCAAGGTCAATTTTAGGTTATCAGGAAGGTCAAAATCACGTTAGCAGTATAAGGACAGCAAGTTGCAAATGACTAATATTAAACAGTCATTCTATCATTGCTATATGCATGCTAGTACAAATGATCCCTCTGAGAATTGCGTGCAGTTGTCTAGAAAAGGAACCAGTTCTTCCCTTACATTACAACTTTGTGATCTTTTGTTTCTTACCTTTCAGGCCTGATCCTGCAGTCCCTACTCAGCAAAACTTCCAAGCTCTCTCAGATTAGTTTCGTACTTTTTCTTTAAGCTACATAAAGCCGACTGGCTCTCTCAAAACATCTGAAAACTAAATAACTGGAGCCTAATTTCTAAAAATTTAGAAATTCTGAAAGTACTCGTAACAGAGAATAATGTCATTGCATACAGACCTAAGTGTACTAGAGCCAAATCCAGTATCAGATCTAGACAGAAGCCTTGGGAACTGTCAGGGCAGCAAGGTTGGCATCTGGAGAGTTAGGCACTGTCCTGATCAGCCAGTCACTTTTAGGATCACAGTTTTGAATGTAGACATCTTCAGTCTCCTTAAATACTGTTTTGAGCATCTGCATGCTCTTTTTGGATCTGGCCTCTTTTTATACTTGAATACATGGTGTATCACATTAACATTATGCAAAGACAATAAGAGAAGTCACCCTAAAGTAAAACAAAATGATAATACAACATGATTTCACAGCCATGTCTAGAAGAAGCTGTTGTTCTTTTCTGTGCTTGGGTTAGGCATAGTTGTTTTAACAGCTTTTAATACTGTATCCCATTTACTATTCTTGTGCTCTAACTGCCTTTTCCTAAATTTGTGCTGAAATAAATCATTGCTGTCTTCATCCTCAGCTTCTGACACTATCTCCATTTTCTGGATAATCAATTTAATGAGGTCATGTTGCTTTTCCAACAATGTTGATATATCTTTGAGCCTAAAAAAAAATAATTAAAAAAATGCATACATCAGGCTTCATCATTTGATTTCAAAGGACATTTAATGCATTAAAATTACAGATACAAAGACCTGAAATGCTTAATTTCACCCTTCTGACAGTATATAACTTAACCCTTCTGGTAACAAAGACTATTGCCTGGAATAGATTTAATTCTTCAAGTTGTGGTACTTCTCTAGGTTTCAGTAAATAGCATTAAAGAACAAGTTCCTGGTTCTTGAGAAAAGTAACTTATTATGTAGTTAAGGTAGAAGCAACTTCACTCAGAGAATAAAACTGTTGCCAGTTCTATCAAAAGTTTTATTTATTCATCTATTTTCTTGTCTGGCAATGTTTAGACAATTCTTGTCTTTCAGAATGTCTAGACTGGCAAAACTACAGCATGAAATCTACATTGTGACTGAAAAGGTTCTCTGTGAATAGAACGATGTTTGTAATATTGGTCCTACTTATTTTTACATCAGTAAAATAACGCAACAAATACCTGTATTTCTGTTTCAGAACTTCCAGTTCTAATGTTGTATCAGGGCTCTGTGCATATGTGGTAGAGTCTTCATACCCAAAGCAATACTGGAACACACTCTAAACAAAACATGGAACCAAACTGAAATAAGTACTATAGTTTGAAAATAGATTAAAATTCCCAAATAGGTAAATGGAAAAAATTTCCATGGAGTGTTAACGTTGAAAAGTGTTTCTGTTATGATGGGGTTTTTTATGTATTGAAACATTTATTTTGCAAAATTTATTTTATCAGAAAATCCAGTCTGTCAACAATGGCTGAAATGAAAAATAAAAAAATAAAAGAAAAAATGCCAAAAGGGAGTTTTTATCTGAACATCTTTCATAGATTATCATGCCTAATACAGTTACACATCACTGAGTATTCAATCACTAATTATATCTGAATATGGCTGCACTCGCACTGATTTATCATTTTCACTGACCTTAGTCAATGTTTAATCACAATTCCCTTGATGTTAGTTAATAATTGAGTCTTATTAATGCAATGATTCTAGCAATCTGTGTACAAAGTCAATCATACCTCATATTGGTAAGAATTCTTCTGTCTAATATTCACCATCTTACCATAAATCCACAGTATCTTGGCCTGTTGGGATATACAGTGATTGATTCCTGGTCCACCCGACTTAAGAACCAAAATGGTAGCTTCTTCTCTAAGTTGGTGTGAAGATTAACCTAAATGCAGTTTTGCATTTAAAATGAGTTATATTCTCTTAAGATAAATATGCATTATCATGTGAAAATAACCATCATGCCATTATATTCGAATTACTAGTACTAGTCCACACTGCAAACAATGGTGCAACATTTGAACAGTCTAGCCCAGACACTGAAACTACATAGTTAAAGCGGTATAGCAGTATTGTCTTAGCAGAATTAATTATTCCACACAGATGCACACTCTTATAACTAATGAGACTTCAGGATAGCAGAATGAATTTGATGTTCTTTTGACTTTTGCGTATCTTAACCTTTTTTCCACTGCATAAGTGTTTTACTAAAATTCATTAAATTAACTGTTGAAAAATTCCTTAAAAATGCATTTGCTTGTACATTTGCTTTACAGTGACTCACGTGACTGAAAAAGAGATAGGAATAGATGCTATGTTCACCAGTTTGCTTTACACACATCCTAAGGTGTTATTTAGAAATGCTAATGACAAATCAACTAATTACCTAAATGCTGTTCTAACAGTGATATCTACTTCCAATACTTGGTTTTATTATAGTGTGTTACTTACCTGCATCGCAATCCTTTTGAGAGCAGCATATTTTTGTACTTCAGCGATATCCCCAACAGCCAAACCAATCTAGAAATATCAACATTTCATTATCTACTTTTTCACAGTCTGTAATTCCAACTGTATTTCTCATTCACAGTTAAATTGAAAAAAAACCCCAACATTCAAATTAGTTTTTTTCCCTTGAATTTAGGAACATTTTTGCATATTTGCAAAATACACATCAAGATATGTAAAAAGCATTTTTAATGACAATCTTCTGTCTTCCAGTAAGGCGCTAAAGAGCTACTTCAAAGATCTGTGAAGAATAACATTCCTTCCTTCTGATTCTTCATTACTGCCGCAATGTTAAGTGTGGCAGCACTAAATATCTTTAAAAAATGGAATTGTTTGATTTTTATTGCTCAGCTCATATAAGAATTTTATTTCCTAAAAAAATTATGTTTAATTGAATATTGCTAAAGATATATTACCTCTTTTCCCCCTTTCTCACCATTATCATGTTTTCTGATTCTTTTTGTTCAGGTCAGGCCTGCTAGTTGGTTCTAACACTACTGCTGATTGCTGTTTCTGTGCAATGAAGATCTGAGTTCGGGTTTGTCTTTTTTTTTTTAATTAGTGTTAGTGCTAGGTCTTGATACAAGGGGTTGAGCAAAAATCCTTGTTCCCCAATTCTCTTTGTAAAGACCCCAAGAATAATGCATTGCTGCTGCAATTCAACTCCTGTCACAATTACTACCTAAAGTAATAAATTGTGGGAAAATAGAATAGTAAACTGGATGGAAAACAAGTGCAGAGAAAGGCGACCTTTTAATATGTTATGAAAATATCAATTATTAAATAATGAATGAATGTCACTTACTACAGTAATTCTGTATGCTAAATACAAAAACAACCTGCACTTAACCACTTTTTATATTACTAAGTAAATTACTTACTAGCAAGTTCATAAGAAGGATTGGAATAAGCAAGGTAAATATAATGAGAACTGTGTAACTCAGGAATGGATATGGTAATTCATTGCTTAATAAAGGATCCAGGAAAGCATCATGGTAATTAATGTCTCCCAGCATCATTGCAAATGTCTTCATTACAGAAAGCAGAGGTGTGCTATATGTTTGCTGCAAAAAGAAGAAATATCAAAGTCAAGAAAAAAATTAAACTGATGAAATTTGTTAATGATGTCTTGAGACGTTTTAGTCAAAGATAATATTTATAATGATAAAAAATCAACTATGTGATTCAACTAACCTGGGAACCCAAAAGGACAAAGAAACTCAGTCCAAAGGCCAATATCAGGAAAAAGAAAACCACAGCTATCCGAATCAAAGTCCTCAAAATTTCCCAGAACATCACAACATAGATGCCATAGTTTTCAAATCTATGCAACAAGTAAACAGAAAAGATATAGAATCAGTCACAGAATCATTTAGGTTGGAACAGACTTTTAAGATAATCAGCTCCAACCATTAATCTAGCACTGTCAAGTCCACCCTTAAATTGTTTAAATACTGAAGTTAGAGTTTCTTGCAGTTATTTACGTAAGGTAGGAAGTAATGCTGATTTTCATCTGTGAAAAGAGACATTTTGCCTCTCTGAGACATTCTGAGATGGTACAAACCAGTTGTACTTTCACATCCAAAAGAGTGGAAGTGATCCTACTTACATCAAGCCTAAACCGCATAATCTTGTATTTTAATGCACCAGAGCAGTTTTCAAGATATTATTTTTCATGGACAACATTTATTCTCTCCATAGCCATAGGTAGTACAATATTATACCACTGTTGCACTCAGAATAACAGCATTAGGAAATTATCCAACTTTTTTTCTGCTTCTAGAAGCAAATAAGCAACCAGAACAGAGGACAATTGGCATTATAGTCCGTCTATCAGCCAGATGCCTGATTTAAAAGATTTCGCTTCTTACAAAGTAAGAACTACTACATATACGTAGTTTTCATATAATACAAAGTATGAAAAACAAGCAAACAAAAATACATGCATTGTTTGCAGAGAGAAGGGGAGTAGTGCCATTTTAAGACACCTATATTTCCAACAACAGTCTGTCACATGGCAAGCCTCTCCCATTCTTGACTAAAACGAATCTCAGACCACGAATTGTCATGAAGCAGATTAAATTACTTTTACCCCAAGCCTGAACTTGGGAATTTATGTCCTCTCTCAGTTCTGAGGACCTGGTCATTGTTTTATGCTACAACAATAACTGTGAAAATCCCTCCACATGATTTTCACCCTGAAATATTATGTGCAAGACTGAAAAGGTCACTCTGGAAATAAAACAAACTTGATCTTCCCTTACTTATTAGGCATTTCTAAAACAAAATTCCATTCAAGTCAATGGAACTACAGGTTGCTTTGGGAAAAGACAGCCCAAATGAGTCAGAAAAATCAGGTGCAGAGTTCTACTGCTATACACATGGAAAAACAGTCAGGCCAGGAGGGCATTTCATCTAGCAGCAGCAGCAAGTATGAGCAATCACCTGTTTACTTTTTACTGTTGAGGTTCAACCCTCATTTTGCCCAGAGCAGACAGGACACGTCCATTCTTCAGTCACCAAAGTCAGCACACACAGCAGAGGCAGTACCATAAAGGTATTCTCTTTGACATTAACTCTGTTTACAAACCTTGTCCTTAAACATCCCTCTTACAGTAAAATGATCCTGAAATTACTCAGCAAATGCTGTGTTTGGCTGTCTGCAAGATTTCGTGGGGGTGATTCATGCATATATACAAGAAGAATCAGAAGAATATTTATGCAGTGTTATCATATCCAGTCCTGCTCAGGCACATTTTTATTAGTCTTAAGCACTAAACACACACACACACACTACTGTTTCCCTCCACCCAGCTTTCCTGCAGTTTATAACTCCTGGACACTATTGTACCAGTGCCAACATTAGAATAATGAATGGCAATAAAAAGACCTAATGTCAACTGAAGAAATAATATCATCCATTGGAATTCTTTTATAGGATATGATGGTATAGAGAAGTGGGGTGTGCCATTTAGTATGTAAAATGTTAAAGAATTCACCTTCTCACAGGTATTACTTATAAAAACTGACTTCTTTATGCTTCCTGTAGTTCATATCCTCCTGGTTTTGGTTTTTGTTTTTAAAGTCAGAGTCTATACAACATAATGAAAGATGATTTTAAAAAGATAAATTCATGGCTTTGCTTAACTAAATACTATAATTTCTTTAGTTGCCACAACATATGCTGTGATGCTCTACATGAAAAACACTGAAAAGGACTTTACAGTTTCATTAGGTTAAAATATTCCTATGGTCCTAATCTGGGAACTTGTATAGCACAAAAAAATAAAAATATAAAATGGGACTATCAAACTTAGTCAGTCACTGTTTAGGATATGCAAAATATCTGAAAGTATTGAAAGTATTTTATTGTAAAGGACAGAAATAATTTTTACCGTTGAAGGTAAAGCAAGAAGTTCATCCAGGACAAGTATACAGCAATTGCTCCACATTCCCACTGTAAACGAGCTGGTGTATTAATAAATAAAGAAGACACAAAAATTATGCTTGTAGTATAAATTGTCCAGTCCAGTAGATTGGAGTAATCCAACAAATATTTCAATTTCTAGGATTTAAGAGAGACAGATACATATTTACAAACCATGCATCAGTAAAGGACTGAATTCAGTGCACTATTTAAATACCCTTCTTGCTTTTAATTGTGTATAAATTGGCGTTTCCCTTCTAATAAGGGAAAAACCAGATTTATTTCAATATCATACACACAGTCATGCAAGCAAACTGTGTGATTAATGTTATTTCTCTACGTACTTACCTGCTGAATCAGCTGAAATATTTCTTTGCAGATTCCCAGTAAACTCATAATTAAAACTAAACACATACACACCCTTGTAAAGTATGAGTCCTGAAACAAGAATCAGAACACAAAACAAATGAGAAACCATTAAATGAATGTTCATTTCAGCTCTACCTATCACATATACATTATATTAGCAAGTTAAGAAAGTCTGTTAGCTTCCTTCATATAAACTTATTAGTACCTAAATTCTGGTTTACTAGTATTTATCGTGCAAGCCAAGTTATGTGTATTGTATTTAAGCAATTCAGAGTAAGTATGAAGGTTTGAGAACTGCCATGATAAATAGCTGGGAACTCAAATTGCAATATCCATGCCATATGTTCACTATGGATGAACATAAAGACAAATCTGTTCTCCATAACTTCACTATTAGATTGCAGTATCTGGAAGGGCTGTGGAAGTCTTTGGAGAAATTGGAGGTCTTGACATCCATATGTGGCGGCTCTATTTGATGTTTCCCTTTACAACTGGTGTAGGCAAAGACAACTTTGTTGTGAAAAGCTACCTATTAGTATGGATTACAATAGTGGATTTCATCTTAATCAATAACTTGTAGAATTAATTCTCCATCTTAGGGATTTATTAACTCATAGGCAGACCACAAATTCATGGTACTCACTTTTCAGTGGTTCTGGAATACACATCAACCCCTCCCCATTGCAGTGTCCCTGTTTAACCCGGGTTAGGAGCTCAGAACCCCTCTCTGTAACGCTGTGCTCCCTGCAGAGCTGGCAGTCCCCACCGCACTGCTATTACTGGGTCATTAGGACACTGTCTCCTCCAGTGCATGGCATTTCACATCCACTGCTGCTGCTCTAGTCTCTCAGGCAGCAACGCCACAGCTTCTGTTCAGCTCACTGCTTCCCCACCAGCTGGCACCATTCCTCACGGGAGGACTAGGCTTCCCTCTTCCAGCTATGCTTCTTCCACCCAGTCTCTGATGATTCAAGGACCTGAATCAGTCTGAGCTATTCCTCCATCTGTTGCATGCAGCTGCTTTCATTCTCCTATCTTCTATCCTTCTTCTATCACCAGGAAGATGAGTGAGCTAATGGAGCATGAATCCTTGGATTTGTGCTACTTCTGGCTTCTGAATCTTCAAGAATCCCAAATATACTGGACTGGGCTGGGCTGCATACATGATTCTCCAGATTTTTTTCGTATATCAGGATATCCTTGTGAACCTTTTATATCCTTTGACTGTACTTTATTTCATATTTCTACTAGCACATCGTTTTTGAGTTCCTGTTTCAGTTTTAGGGTTTTTCTCTCGTTTAATCTTTTTTCCTCAAAATTAAACAAACATTCACATCAGGGAACAAACCATGTACCAGATGAAAATTTTTCAGAAAAGATTAAAAATAAGAAATGAGAACTGCAAATTATCTTAGAAGTTGCTGCTGAATGTTTAAAAATATACACTTTAATTCTTTTCCTTAGAGTTGCTAGATCATAATATAGAAATTATGTAAATAATCACAACTTTTTGCTACAAAAAACCATATTGTGACTAGTAAGAAAAGTACCTCATATTCTAATGGTCTTGTTTCATAGAGCTCTGTTCCATTCAAGTGTCTTTCTGGCTGTATGTGAGTGACCAGAAGAGTGAGTGGGATGAGACCGAGAGAATATATGCCTAAATTCATTAGATGTGCTCGAAACCCATAGGCCATCCTTGAAAGTGAGAAAATTCAAGTTACAATACTTAACAAATTTAGAAGAGCATGCATTCTGACGTTAACAGCCAACAATGTCTTCAAGATGAGGAAATAAACATTTCTTGAAATGTTTCTTTGTGATGCATCGAGTGTGTTCATCGAGATTTATGTGGACAAAAGTATATTTGCCATTCCGAAACATTGTTCCTTTCCTTATTACCTTGGCAATACTATTACACATTTTTGCAATAAAGAGGAAACAAAGATAGTAGTTGTCTTTGCTGTAAATATCAAAGAATGTATACTAAACGTTAAGCTACGTTTTATACGATAATCATCAGCATATACTAAATGTTCTTATGAAGGATTATGGAAAAGGCATTTGCTCAGACAACACTAGAAGTATGTACATCTTAATAAACAACTCTCAGGAACAATAGTCTTTATCCTGACATGCAGTGTTGTATTTTATGCACATTAAAGTACACCCACCATTTCATAAGCAAATATTCTTTACACACAGGATGACTGAGTAGCTCCATGCGGTTGTGGCGTACCATGGCCTACAAAACAAGAAAGTAGAAGGCTCAAATTTAACTCATCTAGGTAAGTAAAGTCCTTACAAAACTAGCTAGACCACCTTCTTTATCTTCATATTAGCCTAAAAAAAGTAAAATATCTGTGACACATTGCAAAGTTCTTTTGTTTATGCACTCTGGCCCAAAGCTATCTTGCCTTCTCTCCCTGCTAAAGCATTCAGCTTCTCTGTTGATGTTGTTTTAGTCTCTTTCAAGCTTTAAAATGTGTATAGACGATTTCTAATTATACCTGTGAGACTACACTTTATGAGTTACATTTAATGAGAATTAATATTAAGTACTAATTAAAAATTAATAATTATTAATAACTATTTATTATTAGATAGGATACCACTTCTAATTGCCAAGAGGAAAACCAAAAAAGTAAGCATATAAGTCAAAAAGTTTGTTCTGTTAACATTTTCTGACAAAGAAGGAGAGAGCAGACTGGCAATGTGAAAGAACAGCAAAATTTGGTTTAGGCACATAAAGTATTTTGCAATTAGCATATGGAAAAAAGTCAGTTTTGTCAGGTTTTCAATGCCTTGCATTCCAGTGCATGGTCACCGCTATGAGTATGGCTTTCTTTGATGTACTACTACCTGCACATGTAACACGTTCTCTTAGTACCTTCATAGTTTAAATAAACTAAGAATTTTTATTTAAACCTAATAGAAGTTTTATTTATTATTTAGACCATAAGAACTTTGGCCTCTATTTTATTCCAATATATGTAAAATATACAGTTATGGGCTTTGGAGAAGAAATATTATGATGAAATGCTCAAACCTCTTGATTTTATCTAAAGCAAGGTGGCAGAGAATGGTGTCAACAAAATGAGAACTTACATTTAAAGTGGTAAGTGGTTCATAGAAAATGTCTTCACCGTCCTTTATTTTCCTGTTAAGTGTCAATGGACACTGAAGATATCTGAAGTTGTATTCAATCTGTGTAATACACATACACCAGCATTTAAATGTAATGCAAATGATAATTTAAGACTGAGATAATTTTGTTAATATAAAAAAAGGTTATCCTTTAGAGAAGAAAAGGCACATTGTGTCAAAGTAGTCAGAATAGTTATGCTTAGTCATTGTTAACTACTCTGCCAGGATTAAAATTCTTTCACCGCTATTTTGAAACACCCATAACCTCTGATACTCGGCTTGATTGCAAGAATTATCATAGTGAAGTTTATGGATTGCAGCAATTTCATGTTATGCTTGTTAAAATGCATAAGCATGAAGATTACAAAACTGAACTTCAAAGCCATTTACAGCCCAAAGGATAAAATATGATCAGTCACCCATGTTTACTGTTAAGATCTGATATTCATCCAAAAGTGCATCTTAGCCACATGAACCTGAAATATATATTAAAGTATATATATTGTATACTTTCACAGATTTTTTCATCCACTTACATAGAAGTCTCGACTTGTCTTTTCCTCTGAAGACTCAATTATGCAGTTGTCCAACACCAGCTTCACAGATGAAGAGAAACGGGAATTAAGGTGGTATAGATAATGTTCAACAAAAAGAATGTGTTTGGACCAAAAGAAAATTACCTTCAAATACAACAGTCATCCAACAGAAGTGATGATTCAGTCAGATTTTTATGATGTACATTTTGATGATATAAAACTCCCTAGTTTGCATGCAGGAGTTAGATATTAACTATGCAGTTTACAAGGCTACATGCTACTTTACAAGTGTAAAGTGTAAACTGTTTATGAATACACCAATCATTTGCTATTTTAATATAAAGCATTTTGTGGTGTTGTTTAGCAGTTAGCCGATGATGTTCATCACATTTATATGTCTTTGTATGCTACCTTTATGCTCTTATAACTCCACTGAACTCAGGAAGCTAAGAACTTTTCTAATACAGAAGAAATTAAACTGGACAAACTGAAACTATCAGTAAAATACAATTCAAAAATTTTGTGAATTTATATTGCTTCTATTTTATAATAATACATATTCCTGAGGACAGCATCAGAAAAACAAGGGCAAATGATGCAATATAACTAATTTCATGTTATTTCATCCAGTCATTTCTTTAATATGGTCAGAAAACTCACTTTAAATGAATCAGGAAGATATTCAACCATTTCCAGCAAAGGACACTTATTGGCACTGGAATAGTGAGAGAATGTCACAACAGCTTCTTCCCATCTGCAAAAAGTATTTTAGGTATTGGAAAATGAATTAGTTTCTTCTATTTTAAATTAACTACTTTTAGATTTTTTGAGTTTTATTTCAGATATTATCTTGAAAATCATAATATATAAACATTTTATATACTATTTAATGGAAAATTAGCAGTTTGGAGAATAACTCAGTAACATTCTGGATGCTTCTCTAAGAATGATTGATCTTAAACTGCATTATCAAATAAATAGAAATGTTTCAAGTATGCTAAGACCTTTTAAAAAATACAAAACAGGAACTAATGCTGGAATCTTGGGTTACAAGATCAGGCAAGTAACAATAAATACAGCAAAATACTTGTAGTTTTCCTGGAACTCTTATCAAAAGTTGTGATCAATGGTGCAATACTTTATTCCTGAAGTGAGGCTTCACTATATTGTAACATAAAATATTCTAAACTGCAGTTGAACTGCCACATTTTAAATATTTGCAGCAATTAAAACAATTTTACATTACATCTCTTCAATGGTATCAGTTGTACTCACATTCTGACAAAAATTCTATAGCTACTGAAGCATTATGTGAAAGGCCAAAATTCTTTCTAATGGCTTCTACTTGTTTGGTTTTTTACACAGAATACAAATACTCAATGTAATATGATGTCTGATGTCTGTTACAATTATGCAATTTTTTATCTACGCTCATTAGAACAGAACATAACGTCCGGAATTTTAAAGTACGTACTCAGTTTTACTTACTAAACTACAGGTTTTCAGAACTGAATCTCAGTTTAAAAAAAAAAAAGCACACTGGAAAATAAACTCAGCATTTTCTGTATACATTACCTTTTGTGCAAAATGACAGCAGACACTACATCTTTTCTCCTGTTGTGTATTGCTTCATGGAAAAAAGAAGCTACTGCTTTGTTGAACAGAATTTTCGCACCATAGTCCAGAAGTAACCTTACTGCTTTTGCATGTCCTTCTCGTGCAGCCAGGTGCAAAGCTGTGTTCTGTGGAGACAAACAGTACAGCAGTGCATGAATAATTTTTTTTAAAGTACATTGCAGGGCTTTCCCACACTGAAAATCCACATGCTTTTCTCAGTTAGAAGTCCCGAATACTTTTACTAGCAACATAAAATATAAGAATATTGTCAGAGACTGTCATAGAGATTATAGACATGTTCTTTATGTCTACAGCTACAGTAATGTGAAATCTGAAGAGGAGACTTGCTGTTAAGTAAGAAAAGCCAATTCATTAGCATCTTTCAGTTTAGCAACTAACACAGTGCAAGTTGCAAATAGGTAAAAATGATGGTATCTTTAGATACAGAACACTCGCATTTGGTAATGGAAGCAGAAGAGTAATGGAAAAGAAGCATCCAATCATATCTAGACGTGCTTAGACAAACAAATCTGCAAGAGAATCTGTGGGCACGGTTTTATAAGTGGTACTTGAATGAAGTAAGGCAATGAACAGTTTAGGAATTAAGTCAAACTGAAACTGACATTTGAGAGCCTTCTGAATGCACTCAGATTTTTCTGAGGGAAATTAAGGACCATGCATTGGCTTCTCATTAATTTATAGGCAAAATTTGCTCCTATTCTAGTGATTCTAAATGCTTTAACACCAGCTCCCAGAGAAATTAGCAGTAGCTTCTGTTTTGGAAATTGAATAGTCCTCTAAAATGACCATGCTATATTTTCTGATGGGGGACTGTTAGACAGGGTCATACAAGAGGCCTCCAACCCAGAAAGTGGATTCTGTCTTGACCCAACAGACACTGCATTTGTCCAAACTTCAGAGCAAGATAGATGCTGCATTTCTTAGACATTACTGTGCAGAGAAGATTGATTTCAATATATTAAAGAGCTATAGTTGATACTGGATTTTTTCAAACCTGTATAATTTCTTTAAATCTGAATTACCAATGCTTGTACTACATTGCTAAAATATTCTTGCAATGTAAAGGGGGCAAGAGGCACATGTCTAACATACTCAGTATTTTATGTTTTCTGTTAGGCTATATGCATCTTTTCTGTCTCCCACTAAAACAATCAGATAGCAATATCAGCAATCATATATTTATCAAAGAAATTAACTTGCAGAGTGCTGAAATACAAAGGCACTCCGTTTGCCACAGGAAATTAAATTTACACATGTGATGCATGTGAAATTTACACACGTAAAGCTACAAATAGCACACCATTGACATTTGGTCTAGAAGCAATAGCAGACATGAAACAAATAACGTAATGTGAACACATACCCCCTCTTCATCCACTCTGTCAGTACACTTCACATTGGTATCCAAAATGATCTGCATTGTGCGAGTGTATCCTCCGAAGGCAGCATGGTGCAGGGCTGTCCAGCCTTTATAATCACTTACATGTAATGGTATAAAATTAGAAATTATAAACATGTACATTGGAACAGGACTCTCAGCTTTTGGTTCCTGGATTTACAGGTGTGAGCCTGGGAGCTTTTTGGAGCTCCCAATGACCTGAGGATCTCTGACGTGGAAGCAGGAATTACAGTGTAAGGCAGAATGCCTTGAACCGCCAATCCTAAGAAACCCTACTCATGACTGGAAGTGAAGCTGAAACGATTATAGTATTTCCAAAGCAACATTTTTTCCATGAACAGGTTCAATGTTCTTCCCTAAGCTGGATTTAGAGAAACCCCAGTTTCCCCAGTATTAGAAGCCTTGGCTTTACAACTAGCCATGATTCTATACGTCAGGCTGAAACAGAGCACAAGCAGCTTAGTTTTACAAATACTTCATAACTATGCTCCTATACTGTATATTTTTATTTGGATATATTATTATATTAAATATTTTAATGTACTGTATTTATATCTATATTGCATAAACTTCACAGCAATTGGACATAAAAATATAGAGTGATAGTTCTTTTCTGGCTTAATGAATGGAAATCTGTGTACTTACCAGAGGAAAAGAGCCCCCCTCTTCAGAAGAAACTGAACTACCTTCTCATGACCATTCTGAGCTGCCAAATGAAGGGGAGTCATTCCCTTCTTATCACCTTCATTCAAAAGTCTTGTGTCTTTCATATCTCTTATAAGTCGTTGACATGTATTGATGCGCCCATAGCTTGGCAAGATAAACGTACAAGATAATGTCAAAAATACAGGAATGAAAAACTTCGCACAGATTCCATTGCCTAAAGAGTACTACTAACCTGGCAGCAAAGTGTAATGGTGACTTCTTGTCCCTGCTCTTAGAGTAGATGGAAACGTTGAGGCTGAGTAAATTATTTACAGAGAGGGCCACACCTTGTCTGCATGCATAATGCAATGGAGTGCATCCTTCATTATCTTCATCCACTACAAGATTTTTAATATGCTCCATCTGTGCCCCCAAGAAATACCCCCCAAAAAAGCACAAAATTACATATACATATCTCTAATGCTTCACAGTTTCTAATACCTTCCAGCAATAGCATTAATACTTTAAAGTGGTATGTAAAAATAGGAAACAAACTTTAGGAAAAATAAATTTAGGATCAATGAGCATTTAATGTCTGCTGATTTGTGGGTCACCGTTTTTTCAAACAACTACTCTGAAGAACACAGGAGTTGGCCATTCTGCACCCTTACTGCAATCCATCCACAGTACAATATAGGAAATTCTTCTTTGCTGCCATTTCATCACAACGTTCATTTCTGGCAGCAAAATGCTTGTATCAAACCTAAAGGTAGTCTACAGTCTATATTCAGTAGCAAAACTTCTGCCTGTCAAAACCCACCATTTCACTGGTTTGCAATGTAAATTGTTTCTCTTTCTCATCTTCATTTCCCTGTCTTTCCTCTGTATCTCACGTAACTCTTCTATGTATAACCTTTACTAGGGCGACTAGGAATCTCCTCCCACAGTTCGATCCACTTATTTGCCTGAATTATTAATATGATCAATAATCAGAAAGTCAATGCAGATAACTGAGTAACCACTGTTTTAAAACTGATTCTGCTGAAACTACTAATTTAAAGCTACATCTGCTGAAAAGGGATGTTAAATCTATTCTGCGTTACTAATGAAAGTTGTTTACAGATTTCTGTAGATGTTGTAAGATCAGTTAGATTTGATTCACATTTAAAAAGTTATTTCTTGAGCTCTGGAGGCCAGCAAATTTAACTTTTTCAAGCAAGCTTGGGTTCTAGCAATACGAGTGCTTCATTTCAATATAGTCAAATACAAATCTATGTTCAAAATCCTTTCAAAAACCAAATCCAAGACTTCATTACGGTCCAGTCCACAGAAAGCTCCTGCAGAATATGCTGCAAGCTATTTAAGTCCTAGAGCTTGACTGACTATGAGCACATCTCCTAACTTCACTGCATGCAAGCTGGGAAAATAGAAGTGAAAAGTTCTGTATTTTGTTGCCTACCTCTTGAGCTATTCAATCCCCCAACAGCAAAATAATTTATGGGATTATGTTATTCCTTTGCCTGGCAATAAGAAAACTGTATTATTGGCTTTGAAATGTTTTCATGAGAGATATGTACCTCTTCAAACCATTTTTTGTGACATGGGCTACTTAACAAGTTACCACAAACTTTTCCAAACATTTCAAAATATAATGCTCTTTTTTAAAAATGTTTTCCTGGTGAGGGTAACAGAAAGACATAAATTGATGCTTACTGTACCTGCAGATATTTCTCATTCAGATGCTGTAATCCTCCAGGCTGCAATACCGTCAAATGCAAGAAATTCCGACCAAGATGATCTTTTAATGATACATTTGCTCCTAAATAAATACGGAAATAAATGCTAGCAAATTCAAAACTGCTGGCCCCTCACATTACATGATGGTGCTTAACACATAGGAATAAATGCTGAGCGAATATGTTAATAAATCTATACAATTTTATAAAGTAAATTTTATAAATCTATAAAATATTCTTTCAAGTTGACAACATACAATTTTGCATTTAAAAAAATCACCTTGACACTTCAATTTCATCATTATTTTTTTGTATATATTTTGTAATTCATTGCAGCATTAAGATTTATATGGGACCTTTATATTCAAAGATGCTGAACACCCACAAATTAAGAGGTAATTTAAAGATGCAGATAATCACCTTTTCTAATCTTTAGAGTTGTAATGTCTCCATAGTTTCAAAACTTATTATAGGGCTTATTAACAAAATCAGTTATAATACTATTGGAGGAAATACAGTAACAATCCTCAGCTTGCACCAAGTGTAGCAATTGAAAGATATAGCTCAAACATTTTCAAAGTGCCTGTGATTTTATAAAATCACAGGTAATGCTTGAACTATGGGCTCCAACATTTAAAGATTGATTGCCAGTACAAAACATATCTCTGTATAAGTGGTGTATTTATTCCACAGTTCTGCTTACTTTGTGAACTGCTTAGGAATGTAAGAATGGAATGCCAGTGGCACCTTCGCCTTGAGAAGCATGACACATGGCATATTTGTCTACAGCCTGTTCACTCTGTATTAAAAAGGGTGAAATCATCACACCAATTCTTCCTTTATCTCAGGGGATACCAGCACTGTGCAGCTGTTTAGCTCACCTGCTCCTGGACTGGCTGCCGAAGTGCTTAATTGAAATTAAGAGGAAAGTTAGACACAGGGTTTTAACATGTATGAATCCTGCTAAAAGGAAGTATATAGTATGTATATATTCCTTTTCACCTTTTGAGAGCAGTAAATTCACAATTTTCCATGATGCACAGGAAGTGGCCAACAGAAGCGGGGATCGACCTTCTATGTCAACACTATCAATATTAGCCCCCTGCAATAAAGAATTTCAAACTTATCATGAATAATGAATAAATGAAACTCTAAAATGGTGCTGCTTTTTAAAAGCGTAATGAAAATGCAGACATTTTTAGTAACTCCAGATGTTCCAGATAAGTAATTTCAATAAACACATTACATCTCTATATAAAACTACTATGCTTTCTAACTATCAGCCACAGCCCAGTCATCTACATATAAAAATTCAGATGCCTAAATAATAGTGGCCTAGTCCTAGATATACTGAACTCACAAGTCATGATCTTTTGTTAGGGTGACTTTCCATGCATTTAAATACTCAAAATATAAAACTCTAACTTGAAAATACTGTGAATGAAGCTACGGACAAATGCAAACATTGTAGCCCTTTCAAATGATGAAATCTTACCTATGAAACAGTTACCAGAACAGACCTTTCTGAACCTCTATGCTGCATGAACACTGTTCAAGAAATAGCACATCCAGAGATTGGTATAGCTTGATCTGCATAGTTCAACCTATATTAATTTTCTGGTTTTTATCTTGAGTGATATGAACCAATTCAATTTTGATTCCAAAAGGAGCTGTATTAACAGTGGACATACTTTTATTCTGTTTTGTCTACTTTTGCAGTAGATGCATGTTGCCAGGTCAGTATGGTCACTATGGACACAGTATCACTATGATCATATCAGCAAAGTACTACTGTGAGCATAAACATAACTATCTAAAAAAATCCCACTAACAACATAGTATGAAGAAACAAACAAATGAACCAATGAAATGTATTTATATTTTATGATGGCTTAGACATAATTTTTCTAGATACTGAGTTGCAAGTCAAACTTGATGAGTTGAACAAAGTACACCAAAAAAATCTATTTTATTTCAGATAATATCCAAGGGTGATTGGGAAAAAAAAATCAATGGTAGTTTTTCCATTAACTTCAATCATCTTTGGGTCCAATCTTAATTTGAGAGAGAATTAATCACAATCCTGAGCCATATTTACTTTCTATGATGGTAACACCTGTAATGTAGTAATAAGAAATGTTTAATAAATGTACAATGATTACTTTACCACTGAGAACAGGAAGCTTCCAATGTATGTTGATTAAATATTTGGGAGTAATACATGCAGGACCCTTTCCCCGGTTACCTTTCTACAAGGTCAGAAACCCTCATAAAAATATTTTTATTCATCAAAGAAACAGACTTTTTTAATCCAAGTATCTATTCTTTTCAAAGAATACAGGGCAGCAATTTCCAGTACCTTAATCACCTTCCCTCCAGCTAACAAAATTGTTCAGCTTTCAGTCAAATGAATTTGTCAGCATTGACAATTATTTATCAGTGTAAGGAGTAACTTATACATTGCCATATATGTTTACCATATTTATGATACAGCTGAATTAAGAGCTTGTAAATTTAGTTTCTGAACTCCATTTACTTTTGCATTTATGGATTAATATGTATGAATTAAACATATGTTAATATAAAAATTAAAATGTCAATTTTGTAAATATCAATTAGTATGTTTACTAAATTAATATTTCATTTTCCTTTTGGTGAAGACAAGAGAAGCAAAAGGGAAAAAGGGAAATAAAAAAAAGAAAACTACTGCTTATTTCCTTTGAATAAGCATATTTCAGTAAAAATAATCAAGTAAACTCAGGAAGTTCCAGGCACCTCAATGTTTAATACCAGACACCTCAATGTAGTCCACTACATAAGAAAAAAACCCCTAAAAGACACTAAGATATTAGCTAAATCATGACAGCTTTCTGATTTTCGTTTCTTTATTCTTCCTTATAGTTGTGTCTGTAGCTTGCAAATGCAGTCATGCCTGCTTGCATGCACAAACCAGATCCTGTGCACCCTTCAAATGGGACAACGGCCACTGGATGTTAAAGCCACTGGTTTTAAAATGCTTAATTTGAAAATCAATTTGTAAGTAGTATTTCTTTAGAGATATAAATTTTGTAATGTTTAGATGTTGGGAATACTGACCTAGGTTTCCATCTTTCCCTTTTTTCAAGGCTTCGCTTAGCTTTGGGTTATGTCAAACCATAGCTCTGCAACTCAACAAAATGAGGGCATGTACTCATTGCCATGTTGTGTTGAGTCCAAAGGCAAAATAATTAAAATCTCTGCATGAAATGGATCTAGAGTTGATTCTCTGGTTTCTGTGTAGCACACTGAGCCGTAGTTTAATAATTAAATAAATAAAAAAAAAAGGTGTTATTTAAATGTAAATAGCACACATAGTGTGCTTGGGCAGTTCTGCTTAGCATTAGTCACCTTACCTTTCCTATCTAGAAGGCCTAGATGTAACATTGTATCTGTTAACAACGTCTCTTCTTTTCAGACAGAAAGCATATGAAAAACTAGATATAAGAAGCAATGATTTTAATTTATTATGCGTGAGATGTGAATACTTAATAATATCCACATAAAATAAGTAAATGTTCTTTATTAAAAGCTGAAAGCCATTGCTAGTCCTGTCAAACAGTAACACTGCTGCACCTTTTCTTGCCAGGAGTTGAGGGAAGCAGGCAGCACAGCTTGTACATGCCCCATTCTGCAAACTCCAGCTGGCATGTTTTGATTCATTCCCAGACAGGGCAAATTAAAACAGTCCTAAAGCTTCAAAACTGACATACTTTATATGGAAAGCTAAACAAACCCTCAGCCTAGCTTCTATGGAAGAGGCCAAAATATTCAAATGGCACTCAGGAAATGAAAGTTTCAAATGGAGTGTTAAAGATACTTATAACACTTTGTGCACACAAGCCTCCAAATGCAAAAACTTGTGCCTATGTTTCTCTTTAATAACTTCTGTAGACAGGTAGTTTTGTAAAACAACTGTAAGCAGTCAAACCTCACCATTTCATGTTTGACTCAAAAATAAGCACAACATCTAGTTCTGACTAAATTAAATCCCTACAGCAGAGTTTCTGAGAACAGCAAAACTGTATGTAATAGAGAATTATTCTTAATATAATTATCATGAAGTAAAAAGCCTAAATACACACACGACAAAAAATAAGCCTAATGATTTCTGAAAATTTCCTCAGCCAAGGGGAGCACATAATGGTTATATGAGCCTTAGTTTAATTGGCACAAATGGACATTAGGAGCATAGCCAGCAGCATCCACGATTACATTTCTTCTCTTTGTCTCTCATAATTATTCAGTGAAGAAATATAACCAAACTACACAGAATAAAAAATATTTCTTAGATCACGCACAAACTTTGATATGTGGCTATGTGATACCACAGTAATCGTATGTACATTTTTCAAGGAAAGGATTTCTTTCTGGGAAAAAATGAGATTAAATTCAATGCATGTTTAGCATTTATTTTTCATTTCATATCTGAAAAGTGAGTGTGACCAGACCAGTTCATCATATTTGGCAAAAAATGTTTATGAAACTTTTCTGACTAAGTAAAATGGAATAGAAGTAGAAGGTTTCATCCTCTATAACTGTGGGATGCTATTACGGGTGCATGACTACCATTGTACAGTAATGCTAAATTATACATTAGGAAACATATAAATATATCTGTCTAAATAGCCTATACCTGAGAATATATTCCTCTTTATAAATTTCTCTATGCAGACCTGTAGCAATAGATAGCAATAATCTCTATAAACATGTTGCTTGGTTAAATATTTACCATTGAAATCAAATACTCTGCCAGTTCATAATGATCAAACAACGCTGTCCTGTAGGGAAAAATGCAAAAATACAGTAACATTAGAAATGACAATGAAGTTTCAAGCCAAAGGGTACTACTCTCCTCCATTTGCCACATTTTCTAATATTTTCAAATAAATAAATTTTAAAATAAAGAGATGGAGAGATATCCTTATCACATAACTGATTTTAATAAATTGTTTTGATTTTTGTCTTGAAGTTTTCTTTTCAAACTGTATTCAGTTCAATTAATACATTGAAAACTCACTGCAGGAAACATAGACCTCATTGGTAGGTCAACAGGCATTTTACCACTGATTTTTAAGAGAGCCAGTCATTTCATACATCAGATCTTTCATTGTACCAGACAAGGTCAGTATAGAATTCCATAAATTTCAGATGCAGTTTGTTGCACGCATACTTAGAGCCTCAAATTCACTTAACTGAGCTTCAGAAGTAACTTGCTATATATTTTGTGCAAATGCTAGTGTGGGGTTAAAATGGCAATGGGTAAAAATGGATTCTGACTGCAACAGAGAATTGTACTTGAAAAAATAGGAGAAATATTTTAAAGCTGTCTATAGGCATGAAAAATTTCCAGGTTTTATTCTACAATAAGGCATTTAATAATATATTACAGGAAAAAAATTATCAAAGAAGGAAGTACAGTACTGTAAATATGTGCAGTCAAAGTGTTTTCAGAAGTCAGACCTCTGAGAAATATTTTGATTCAATAAGCAACACAGAAGGACAGTTCCAAGGTTGTGCTGTATCTCAAAGATAACAGTTGTCTTAGCACTATAAAGGGTAATAACTTTGGGTGTACTATAGTTAGAACTGATTACTCAAAACACCTATTTTAAAAGTCAAGTTATGGTTCCAAACATGTAGGGATGCCTCCATTATCTATAGCAGAACCCTCCAGCCAGGCATAAATACTGGATGCTTCACACACACTCAAATTCCAAGGTGACTGAAGAGAAAGTGAAGTCATTCTATGAAATATTTAGATGGAAACATGACAGTAGGAATGCAAAAGGATCAAGTCCTGCCTCTGTTTCACTACTGCTTTGCTTCTCAACAAGTTAATGTTCTTCTTCAGTTTATTTATATTCTGAGATATTTGGGTGACTTTCTAAGTTTCTGATGATTCTTGATAATATAATTATTCCTGTTTCACAGACACAGGGAGTAAAGGAATGTCATTCCTTTTACCAAGAATTCTTCAAGGACAATAATTTTTATGGATACAGCAGCCAGTTATCTATTACGTAGTATGTGTGTCTGCACAGTTTTCTTTGGCATTCTGTCACCACTTTGTCTCCAACTGTGTTCTATCATTGGGCATGGCAACATTTCCAAGTGTACACAAACATTATCTTAGCTTTACAACACAGTCCTCTTTTAATGTCTTCAATTATCTTTGAATCATACCACTTCATACTGTGTCCAAAGAACAATAATCTCCACTGCCTCTGACATTCTACCAATTATTTCATACTGTTAAACTTCTTGTAGAATAACACTGTCAAATAATTATAGTCAAATGCAGTGAAAAATATCTTTCTTGCAAAAAATGGGGAAGTATAATATATTCCATAGAGCTGGGAGCCAGCACATTTAACTAAGCATCTTTCTGTTACAAAAGACTGAGGAAACTTCCCTACAGTCTAGTGATCTGGTATCAAATGGAGTATGAAAGACTAGAAGTCTAGAGGATTATTACATACACAAACACCATCTGCAACTTTGAAGTCACAGGCCAATGTACCAACATCTCCTTTTAGCTGATCAGGCATAAGATAATTTTGGTAGGGGAAATAAAAAAAAAAAAAATATATTCTTTTAAGCAGTTTGTGTTATTTTTCCTTCATTTTCTAGAGAACATCACCACATTAGATGAGGGCATTTCCTCCACATCGTCAGAAGCTGTTAACAATTCCACAGACTTGTTCACAAAGTATTTTACTGGAGTAAATTTTCAGTGCAAAATGTCAGTAACCAATCCTTAAAGTGGTTCCAAGGTAACTGGAACTTGTTTGATTTTGGTATCAGCACCAAAATTTTTAACATTCTGAGCAAATTACTGACTTTTTCATAGTGTACTAAAACCATCTCCCATACTATGGAGAAGTTCCAAATCATGTGGAATGACTAAGAATATCATGGCTCACAATTTATATTATATATTCATATATGAAGTACAGCAGCCTCCTACCTGTGAAGCAATGTTTCCTTATTCCCATCTACAGCATCAATAATGGATTCCTCACCAGCATACGATGACATCATTAGTTTTACAATCTCAGTTGCTCCTTGAGTGGCAGCAAAATGAAGTGCTGTGCATTTTTCATTCTATAAATGTGAAAAATAAGACAAAATTTAAATATTTAAACTTCAGCAACCTCACTTCCTATCTATCAAACACACTAGTCTTCTAGCCCGGAATTCGTAATTCCTAAATGCCTAAACTTCTATGCAAGTAATGAGGCTGAAGTAGTTGAATTCTAAGAGAGATTGTAAAGACCAGAAAAGACTAAAGAGACAGCTTTAAAGGATTACTACAAAGCTTTTTATCATTCTATGCCAAGTCGCTAAGATAAGAGATAATTATACTCTTAACAATTTTTTGCAGTTTAATTTAAAACCAGGTGCTGCACCCTTTCATACAAGAGATAAAGGAAAGCTACAGAAAATCATGGGCAGGCCAATACAAATCAATAGGCAAACAAATGGGCCTGTATAATTCAGAAAATGCATTCTTTTAAAATGTCCTTTACTTCCTAAATTAAGTATTCCTTAGAAGTAATTCTTAAATCAGGTTTTCTGCAGGTTAAAAATAACTTAGTCGAATATGTTATTAAACTATTCTAAACTAGACAGCCATATATATATGACTGTCTAGATATATCTTATAAAAAGACAGTCATAAAGTAATTAGGCAACATATAAATGGTTAGAACAATATTTGCCAAAACAGGATTACATTTCACCAGGTGGGATAAACCAGCTTTGATATATGCCTGAGGGTTTTGACCTTCTCCTTTTTAGAACAGGAACATTGCAGTGAGTGTGTCGGAATGGGCTTTTCAACAATGCCATAAGCATTCTCGAAACAGTCTTACCCATCACAAAATCGGTAGCATAAATCACCTCATTCAAAAGCTGTGTTCAAAGAATCAAACCAGTAAAAGAAGGTTAAACTATATTTATTTTTGCTCTCATGAGTTGATTTCAGCCTTGCAAATATCTTGATTAATGGTAGATATTTTCAGAAATGTTTATTTATGAATGAAGGTGGGCCTAGACTCTTACACCAGCAGTGCCAACAGCTGGTAGCAGCAGTAGTATCATGAATTTGTGTTTGATTACAAAGAAGATACTGTGAAGGCCAAGGCAAGGCTAAGGATAAACAAGAATGGTAAGAATGCATAAGATTGAAGATCCCACTTCTGAGAAGGGATGACCTTATGTAACTTGTGTAAAGAAACTTCACATTTTGCCTGATTTGAATGAGAGACTTAATTTGCTGCTCCCTCGGCTTTGTTTTGGAAGAGACAATGAGCAATGATTTTTTTCATACCACTCAGAGATTTAGAGATACCTAGGTTTTATTAAAATTACATTTCACTCCACTCTGAGTTTTACCTGTTTTAGATCAATTTGGGCTCCAAATTCAATGCACATTTTAATCATTTCGAGGTCCCCGCTTTGAACTGCCAAATGAAGCGGACTGCACTTTCCATTATTGGTAAAATTGATGTGGGTTTTAGCAGAGTGACCCAATTCTTCCCCTGAGAGATGAAAAATAAATGGATTTTTTTAAAAGAAAAATGACATAACAGAAGATACAAAGGCTTTCAAAACAAGTATATTAAGCATGGAATAATATTTCCCCCCCTTCAAAATATGAACTTATCACATCTATCATTAAACAGTGGATGAACACACTAAATTTCAGGAAAGCATTTTGTTTGCTTCTGCAATAATATAAAAGTTGCAAGCATGAATTGCCCACAGGAATAACTGCATTAACTTCTTTTAAGTTCAAACACAGCTATAAGCACTTGTTTTCATAGTTCTTTGAGAGCTAAAGCAGTAAACTGGTAATGCTAAATCCTACTCACTGCTTGGGCACAATATGCTTACCTTTTTTTAGAAGAATTTCCATACATGTTTTTGCACCTGAAAATGCAGCTGCATGGATAGGCATACATCCCGTTTTGTTTGGTTTACATATTTTCCCTCCATTTTCAATCTGAAAAATAATGCCTCAATACAGCTTAATGACATACAGAAAAATCTGACAAATGAACATACTGTTTTAGATACAGTGTCCTGTAGAGCTGTCTCTTTTTTTAATGTTGAATATGCATTTATGAAGTTTATATACAAGCATCTTTTGCATATTGTATCCATACATATATACATGCATATACTTCATTTTGTGAGTGACTTTCAAAAGCAGTTTAAATTTTTTCCTGCAGTTTGCCACTCAGATAATTACATATATATATATATATATATATATGTATGTATATGCTCTTAAAAGATTAAAGTTTCTTAGTAACCCATGCAAAGCAACTTGAATACTAGGCCCATGATTAACCTTCCTGCATTTAACAAAGAGAGAACACAGGAACAGAATAACACTGCATCAAGGTAGACAGAAGCACATCAAAAATGATAATACATACCAGGAGTGTCAGTGCTTCAGGATTATCCTTGTAGCATGCTACAATTATAGGTGTGTTCCCTGCTTCACCTTCCAAATTAACATCTGTACTGCTATGCTGGACTAAAATCTAAATGTTTAAGGAAACATTCAGTCAATCACAAGCCAAACAAAACAACAAAAGCCTAGTCCATTATTTTTGTTGTTTATACCACCCATAGCACTCTTGCAACTTATTCATTTTGCATGTCAAAGTGCATAGACAAAGGAGGGACAAAATGCAGGAGAATGTAAAAATATGCAGGTGAGAAATGCAGGTAAAAACTGAGAAAGCAAAGTACAATTCTTTCCAGCAAACAGCTGGATAACTTGGTTAAATTCTGCACATAGCTGCAGAGTATTTTAAAGTCTGATTTAACAATTTCCCCAGTAATGTGAGAAAATATTTTCTTCAGCAAATTACAGATGAAGGTTTTCAACTGAAGTTTGTTTTAATGTCTTCTAATATTCTCTATTCCCTGGCAAGTGGCAGTGTTGTAGAATCTGCTCAATTAGGTATCTATTGGACAGTTATATCTGATGAAGAGAGATGAGGCTTGAGGAGAATTGAGACCCTGCCAGTCCTGAAATCCTGCTCAGTTTCTATGCTAACACCTGACACTGAGCTATCAGTATCATCAAGTACCATTATGACTGCTTCCAGCATTTTTTGAGAAGCAAAGGATCTGGAAATGATAATGTCCATATTGTACTGCATATTTATTCCCCTAGCTACATATTTATTTAATTGTCTTTCAGTAATTCCAGTGATTTTTTTTTTCTGTACTAAAGGAACTGGCACATTTTTAATCACTCTCAGGCAATTTGGCAATAAAAACCAAAGAAGAATTATCATGAATAAACAATAGAATGGAGAAAAATTGAGAGCACAGAGAGATCAAGAACAGAGCTGCAAAATAATCTAAGCCCAGAAGCTGATACAACGACATTTCTGAAAATGGGCTTTGTATTTCAAATTTTATTTTTCTTAATTCATAATAAATACAGATTTTGTAAAAGATGTGAGGACACTGAAACATTTCTAAAGGACTCTGAGTCTTGAATACAGGTATATGTATTTCTTTCTTTTGTTTAGATGAATTACAAAAAGTGACAAAAAAAAAGGGAAAGGCAAGTGATGTGATGTTAAGGTTGTGTTCACCTAATAAATGGAAGAACATTACAAATTCTAAAATTCTATCCAAATGCTGCACATGAAGTGAAAACATCCTATTTGCACTTAGACAAAGGAATAAAAAGTTATGCTGTTTAAAATCTCAATACTGTTGTTATTTTACAGGGTTCAATATGAACACCTTAGTAATTTCTTTACAATATATTTTTGTGATTTTTAACTGCAGAGTTAGTTCTGCTATTATTAACTGATTATTAGAATGTTCGTTTTAAGAACTGTGTTTTCCAACTAATTTTAATCTGTTTTTATTAGAACTAGTTTCAAGAAAGTGTTGATACTTCTAAGACTTCCTAAATAATTGTAAAAAACCAAATTGAAACCTAATAATTTGAAATAACACATGGCTACATGAAGTTTTAGTGCTAAAAAGAACCTTTTTAAAGAAAATTCCTTGTGTTTGGAAAATTGAAAAGCATTCTCCATGAAACATAATGACTACTATCATAGCACAAATATGGGTATTTCTATACATCTTACTTGCTCTGCTAAGACACAAACACTTTCAAGAGCATCATATGTTACACATCCTGCTCTCTAAATAGAACATATGAGGAAATAGAGCATATATCAACAAGGTCTTGGTGCTCTGCACGCCGCTGCTGTTGAGTTACTTATCAAGTATGTATATTTACGTGGACTTTAGACTTACCTTCACAATTTCATTATGCAGGGACTGAACTGCCATATGCAAAGGTGCCATCATATTGGAGTTGAGAATGTTTGGATTGGCTCCTCTGCTGAGAAGCAAACGAACACTTTCAATCTGGTTTTTCTTTGTGGCCCAGTGCAGTGGGGTATTTCCAGAAGAATCCATCACATTTAATACTAGGTCAAAGGAGAGAAAACAAACCACAATAAAAACCAAAACAAAACCATCAAATGTTCTGATTGCAATAAGGAAAAAAAAAAAAGGTTTCTTTGATGAAATATAGACATGTGCCACTGCATTTCTTGGAAGAAAGAAAGTTTAACATCCTTATCGATGATTTAGATGAGGGGATTGAGTCCATCATTAGCAAATTCACAGACGACACCAAGTTGGCAGGGAGTGTCGACCTGCTGGAAGGAAGGAGGGCTCTGCAAAGGGACCTGGACAAGCTGGAGAGTTGGGCTGATTGTAATGGGATGAAATTCAACAAGGCCAAGTGCTGAGTCCTGCACTTTGGTCACAACAACCCCCTGCAGCGCTACAGGCTGGGACAGAGTGGCTGGAGAGCAGCCAGGCAGAAAGGGACCTGGGGGTG
>JAWMRA010000078.1:118898352-118966191 GCA_035584735.1 Pseudotriccus pelzelni
GGGAAGGGAAGGGAAGGGAAGGGAAGGGAAGGGAAGGGAAGGGAAGGGAAGGGTGTTGTTACTTCTTCTCTCTTTCTTCAGAATGACACGTGGGAGGGAGTTCCTTGAACTGACTTGATATTTAGGAAAAGTACCCCAGGCTAGTCTGTCTTTTTAAGAAAAAAGTGTTGATTATTATTTTTGTTAAAAAAATTCAACAAGGAAGTATTCAGTTCAATTATGAACAAAAAACTGGTTTTATTTAAAACCCTCACTGTTTGAAAAACTGTAACTTAAATATCATGCCTTATTTCTAATTCTGATTTGTCTTTATTTTTGGTTCTGACTTCAAGGAGTCCCTCTTCCCAAGAGCAAAGAACAAATAATGTGTTTTGATAATAAAGACTGAAAAAGAAAATAGGAAAAAAAAATCCTTCAGAATAGAATGGAAAAAGAGAGCCTGGAGCACAATCAGCAGAAATACAGAATGTCAATAAATTTGTCCTTTTTATCAGATTCAAAAGTATAGATATCAAGGTGTTTGCATCTCTGTAATGAGGAAGCGCTGGAACATAGCCCTTCTTCCAGTTGCAGGTAATTTAGATATTAGCAAAATGAGCCCTGGAGAACTGCTGTGTTAACCTTGTAGCCAGACTTCCATGTCTGTGAATACAGTTAGATTTTATTTTAAAATTGCTTAATTTCACAGAATTAGAAAACTCACCTAGGAAAGCCTCATGTAGTACTCCCTGAATTGTCTTAAGGGATCCACTCAGCATTTGCTGTTGAACAGAACCCTCCCCAAAACAATTCCTTTTCTACTTCTTAGCAGCACAGCATTCTGATATATGTGTATCAATAACCTAATGCATGTCAAGACTGCAGAATGCCTGTTCATATTTTTGATCATGACATATGCTACTACTGAGCTCTAAATCGGGTGTGTGCTACTAAATGATCTGTACTGATATGTCTCAGATGACTGAAGTAGGCATGTTAAAACTTTGACTTGGGCCACTACAGTTTACTGAGCAGATCACATCCTGTCTAATAATTACCAGGATGGTAATTTCACAGAACTAAGGAGATCTTCTAGGGATCCATCTGAATAAATAGTTGTAGTGCCTTTTTTTTTTTTTTTGCTTAACATATTTTACAATAAACTCTTTTTGTCTACATTCTACCATGTTGGTAGTTTATTCATAGTAGGTAGCATGGCAAATATGGAAAATTCACCTTATCATGTATGAAATCTTTCATATTTTTTTGGTGGGTTCTCATAGTAGGAAAATGTATAGAAGTAATAACCTGTTTTACTAATAAAAATGTGCAAATCAAAACTAAGTGCCATCAAAATCAATTAAAGTTAGTTTTATTCATCTAAACATGGCATAAGGCTGTTCCTCCTGTAAATTTGGAAAGCTGACCTCAGTCTTTCAACTCTGTGGTGTTTGGCATATGACTTTTATTATGGGCATCACTCTTAAATGAAATATCATGGATTTTACTCGCTGCATTCAACCACAAAATTATGTGAACAATCAAGTGTTTTGTAAGTAATGGTAACTTTTGTTTTTTGCAATGAGTGTAAGCACTGTAGCAGGCTGGCTTAAAGTGTAGCTTATCACTGTGCAGCTGTAAAGTGACTGGTGTTTACAGAATACTTTTAATCTACGTATAGTAAGATGAAAGGAAGATACAGTGAATTTTACTTTCCTGATTGATATTGCTTATTTCGTCATTCTGCTCAGAATGTATCTTTCTTACCAGTGGAAAGGGGGAGGGTGGAACACACTCTGTTTTACTTCTTTTCCATTTTCTAGGTTTGATAGCCTTTCTAGTTAATCAGAGAAAGGTGAGTGCCTTCATTGCATTATAAATGTGCAGCTGTAACTTTTACCAATTTTAGTGCACATCATAAGTGTATAGATATACATGTGCATTCCAGCGCCACACTGAAACATGGAAATATACTGTTGGAAATATTAATAGTTATAAGTCTGTCTCTATAAAGAGCAAATTCTTCAGTTTATATCGCAAGAATCTAAATTTTCTTTGTAAGTTTGTTCCATTATGTATGCCCTAGAAGGAAGAAGGAGTAGTTTTTAGAGATTGTGATTCACAAGAACTTAAATATATGGGGGGGTTAAATTTATTTAGTAGTTTATTTTCCACCTGGCATTTTCTACTGAGTAGTTCAAGTGCATGGATTTACTTGAGTAAAGAGGAAAGAGGAAAAAAACCCCAGACTCCTATTTAGGCTGGGATTCCAATGAACACTGAGAGGAGTGTCGTTTCAGCCTCACCTTTGCAAGAGTATTCTCTTTCTCATTGGATTCATGGGTGAACATGTCCTGGAAATGTAGTTTAAGGGCAATCTCTTCACACAAAATACAGGATAACAAGGTTCTCTACCTTTTTTCTAACATTTCACTGACTAAAGAAACATTCAATGTATGAGGGACTTTTCTCCAGATCTTTTTAGTGTTTGATGAAAAATTAATGCATGTTTCATAAAAGATTGCATCAAGTACTGGGGCCTAGGTATGTATTCTGCATAAAGACGTTCTAAATGACTTTTCTTCTCTCTCTGCTGTGCTTGTGTGATCAATTTAAATATTTGTGGAAGTAGAAAATAGTAAAAAATAGTCAGGTTCTTGTTTCATAAACTGAAAAGGTTTAAAGTTTATTTCAGTAAAAATTTATTTATTTTCAGTAAATAAATCCTAATTTTTTCATAAACTGAGAAGATCCACAAAGATGGGATACATAGTTCACAATCTTTTTCTCTGGAAAATCCATAGATAGAAATAATTAGAAATGCAGAAGAACTAGAAAGATGACAAATCTTAAAAATGTAATTGCAGAACAAGCTCCCAGGACTGGATTTCTAAAGCCAAATATTTTTGTATAAAACACATAAACATTCCTGGAGGTTGTGGCAAAAATATTAAACATTCTGTACAGAACAGCAAATTCTGTCAAGCCATTTATCGTGCCTGTGATGACAGACAGCCTTTGAAACCAGAATTTCATCTTCCCCTGCTGGACCGTGGCTACCTTCTATCCATTTTGGGCCTTCATTATTCCTTCAGGCCTAGTCACACAGCAGTGGCATTTATTGCAGACCTTCAGCCCTTTTTTTCAATATCTTCCCTCTGCAATCCACAAAAAATTATAACGTACTTTGTGGAAATGGCTTTATTTGATGTTTGTGCTGAATGTGGTAGATACCTCTAAATCTGATGAAAGAGAAGCTGTGAAAGAGGTCACAAATAAAATATGGTCTTTTGATCTGATTTCAGATTTGAAGAAGCAGGTTTTTTTCTATGGTGGTGAATTAATGTGTGCAGTGGACAGGTTTCTGCATGTCTTGTGGGACACCATTTGTCAACGCCTGGCTAAATTTTCAATTTAGTATTCTGATGGGTTTTGGCCTTAACAGTACCATTGGGATACCCCATACAATTCCTGTGGGCATTGCTGGCACTCAGGACAGGCTTAGAGAGGGCTAAATCAACAGGAGATATTCCCTGGCACAGCCTCCTACTTCTGCACTAGTTTAGGTATACAGGGTCCAAGGGAGAGGTGCTGATGTAAGGTGTGTGCTTTCCGGATTGGACAACCAAAGGCATTTTCAAAATCCTGTCTTCAACACCAAAGTAAGGAGATCCTTATCTCTTCCCTGAGACATATGGTTTGTTATTCTGTGGAACTATTCTCTTTTACACCAGCTGAAGATCTGTGTTAAGTACGCACTTAGTTTGGACTACTGCATGCTTTCCCAATAAATGTTCACCTATGCTCTTTTGCACACTATGGCTCATGGAAAATATGGGCCTTGTCATTAATTACTCATTATTAAAAGATTGTAGTAATAATTACACTAACTGTGAGTGTACTTGTATGAAAATGATGGCTGTACCTCTCTAGCTGCTGTATTATTTTGGGCTGAACTTGATCAGTAAAGCAGATCCTAATGCAAGAACAGTGCATTTACAGGTTGCTCTGGCATGCCTTGAGGGCTAGCACTCAAGCAAACAGAATATTGAGGTTTGTAACACTGGCAATAGAACAAGTTTTAAATGGAATGGAAATGATGACATGAGAATAGGAGCTTCCAAGAGGGGTATGTTGTGGTTGGAGTGCAGAGAGAAAAATCGGGTTGAAACAGCAGGTGATGCTGGCTTTACTTTCTAAGCCGGCAGCACTTCAGATAACAAATATACTCTGAGAATTTCTCATTCTGATCTCGGCTTAACTATCAGCATTGAAATTCTCCTTTTCCTGAACTTGTTTTCCTAACTCTACCCACTGTCATCTCTTACAATCACTATTTCAGAATTGTAGTCTTGCCAATCAATCTATATCAGAAAACTATAGTCTTCTGTATAGTTTCAGTGGATTGGAATAACTGCTTTATAACTTGCACTTTTATAGCCATGTAGCCATTCACCCTTCCCTGTCTCTGTCTCCATATTGCATTCAGTTCCCTTATATATGCTTAAGGACAACCTAGATTTTTCTTGCTAATTATTAAATACAGTTCTTGGAATTTTTGGGGTTCTTTTGATTGTTCATTTGTTTCTCTGATTGGGTTTTTTTGAGATATGGATCTCCACTGCAAATATTTTTAAAAAATTGATTTTTTTTGTGTGATATCTACAGTATGTGTTTCACTGAGTCTCAAAAAATTGAGAATTTATGCATAGTAAAAAAAAAAAGACAACAAAAGCCACTGAAGTGATGTAGATTTTAAAGCTCTATTATATGCATGCATGTACTTATTCTATTAGGTAGGATGGTAGTTTTTTCTTTAGTTTCACTGAGCTTATTCCTGACTTTTATACTGAGGAGAGCAGCTGTCACAACAACAGTATCTGAACAAAGGCACCCTAGATTTTTCTTGCTTAAAAAACTCCAACAAAACAGAGCAACAAACAACCAGTTTTTGATCACGTCACAGTCTATCAGTATGAACGCCTATGGAGGTATCACCAAAAAGCCACGTATTTTGTCTTCAAGTCATACAAAATATCATTAATTATTTTATTTGCCTTTTCATCCATTCCTCTTTGCTCTTATGTACTTGCTGACAGCTGTACTTAGTGGCATGACACACAACCTTCCCTGGAGCAGAGCCCTTTGAGCATGTGCATTATTGTGTTGCTCAGCTGGATGGAATCTATTGCCCTAGGTTAGCCCATCCATGTAGGCAGCCACTTAAAGGAGAATGATTCACTTCTACCCAGAATGTGTAGCAGGACCCTAAATTTGTGCTGGTGTCTTTGTCTGTACAAAGCAGGGAAAAATCTCCAGTAAAAGAAAAAGTGTGAAGATCAGGATTCCTGCTTCTGGCAAATCACAGTTTATTCAGTGCAAATGGTCTTCAGATAATGATCCAGAGAAAAGCAAAACTTTGCCATGTTTTTATATTGACATTGTTTTATTGTGTTGAACTGATTTTCAAATCAAATGAGATAAGTACTCACCCATTTGTCTCTTACCTCCTCTTCAACAGGAAGGTAGCCAAACCACTGAAATTAGGAGTATGTTTTCTATTGCAATTTATGAACAGATAAGTCAGAGTCTATCTAAAATGAATAATCTTATTTTTATGCTTACATCTTTTCTTCAGAGGCAGAAAAGCAGGCTAATAAGCAAAGATTGTCTCTTTCTGTGATATTATAGTTTAATTATCTTGTTGCTGCTTAGTAATGCCATGAATAACATTTTGAACAAGCCATCATTAAATCTGTTTCAGTTTCCATGTGGTAAGCTATAGGAAGAGAGCTAATAAAGTTGCAAGAACAAGATAAAACCTGATTACTTGCCTGCAACATCAGTTTTCTGTAAAATCTTATCAGAATGATAGGAAGATGTCAGAGATGATGTGTTCATTCTGTAGTTCCTGCTCCTTGCCAAGTCTGGGGAAAAAATTACTCTTCTTGGTCTCAGTACAAAAAAGTGACTCTCCTTCATCTGAGTACTTTTTAAAAGACATACTTTAATTTAGAATGCTAGATATTCTGGAATTCCTGCATATTCCTCTGTACCATAAAGAAACAAAACACGATAGTCTTAAAAAGCCAAACATCACAAACTAGTCAGAAATTTATTTTAAAAAGTATACCTTTGCAGTTGTACTAAATGAAGACAATATAGGAAAGCTTCAAGAAGTTTATGCTGCGTACTCTGTAGACTTCCAACAAAATCTTTTAAAGTGGATAAATGCCATAAATGTGTATTTTCAGATTTCTGTGACTCTGGCAGATGAGCACAAATTAATTTATGCCATAAGCATGCAAGCTTCTGAACCCTTCACTGAATTTCACCAAGGGCAAATAACTGCTATGAAAGTATTTTCATGCTTCTGTAGCTGTGCAACTAAACAGAACTCTTTTACAATATTAGCCAATGCAAATCAAAATTGTCAATATTCTGTAAGTAGAAGAAAAAGGTCTCTGCTTTTGAGTGAATCCATGTGTGAGGCAGTGTTGCAAAGGAATTTGATTTTCTGACTCAAGCTTGTATTTTCTTTCAGTAAGTCAATGACTTCACCAATCTATGCAAGAATCTGAAATTTTAGAATGATCAATTTCTTTTCATATACCTGGCTATATACCAATATGCATTGGGTTTATTGCTTCTTTATCAACAGGCAAATGGAGTTTGTGAACACTTTAGTTTTCCTTAACAGTCAATGCTTCCTCTTGATCCTGCAGTCCTTGCTGAAGCAAAACACCCATTTTCAGTAGAATAAGGGCTACAGAGCCCTCTGTCCTTGCTAAAAGTTTTATCCAGTGAATAGGACTGGTTGCACAATGTAAATCCTGTGAACCATGACTAAGAAATCTTGAATTCCCTTAATAAATCTGCCATTGACTATTATAGGACTTAGAACAATTCATATGACCTCTGTTTCCATCTATCTTTCCATTCTTTCTCTGTTTTGTGTATGAAGATAGTATTAGTCAATGGCTTGTTTACTCAAAAGTTTGCAAAAAAAATTTTGGATATCTAGTTTCAGTCAAGAACTCTAGACGATGCTATCATACAAAGAAATAGTAAATAAAATCTACAAGAGGCTTGAAAAATGACAATCATTTATTTTTGGTGTATTAAATAAATTAGACTTACAGTCCACTTGGAGAAGTCTGCATCAAAAAAAGAAACTTTTGCCTGTCAGCTCCTTGTCTTTAATTTCTGCTCAATTTTTTTTAATTTAATTTTCTGCTTAAGACAGTGATTTTATCTGTTCATTCCCTCCTTCAATTGCACGGAGATTGAGGAAAAGTTGCTTAATGCTGCACTTAAATATACTTCCAGCAACACATATCCTTTAAGACCTGTGTTTATTGACAACACAGCAAGTAAATGCTGTGAAGCTTAAGCAGAGAAGTTAAACAAAAAGTAATCCTCCTACATGTTCTTCCAAGGGCACTGCCTGCAGATTATTAGGACAGGAGAATGGGAGTCTGACATTATGAAAGTAGGTGTTCTCTGGTTCAGTCAAACTAAAAAATGCAAGAAAATATTTTTTTTCTCTCTTCCTTAGCGTGCCCAGGCTTTTCATTGGCATTTTGCATATGGTAGTTATTTCTCTCTAGCAAAAAATTCTTATGGTTTGTTATCTCTATAGAGAGTAACTACTGATCAAATCATGTCTTAAGACATAGTATATTTACTTCTGATGCTAATCAGAGGGGGAAAATACAGTTCTTTTATATAAATTCAAGATCATGAAAGACAGATCATAGGATTAATTAGCCAGATAACCCATGCAATATTCATTCTTTTATTCACCAAATTCTTTAGCAGCATAAGGCACTGTTTCTTAATAATATTTGAAAGTTCAGTTACAGAACCTCATAATGTGAAACAATACGACTGAATGTATTTTGAGGAAAATTAACAACATGTGTTTGTAGTTTAGTCTTAGCTCATTAAAATACTTACGTCTAAATTGCTTTTGTAAAAATAAAGGACTGTACAAAAGACAAGAAGAAAATTTGTAAAGGGAGGAATATATGTTGCGGTTATCCATTTCACTACTAGTGTTTGTGGTGAATATTTACACCAAGGTACCTGCTGCCTTAAGGATGCTACTTATGTAAAGTGTCTGCATTAAAAAGACTTACTAGCATGCTTAGTCCTTATTAGTAAACTTCTGCTAAGGACTGCACTGCAAAACAATAGGACTTTCAGCTAAAGTTATTTATAATAGCTAACAGAGACAGAATACTTTGTTTCTAGGAAGTTAGTAAGTAGGCTGCTGTTAACCTAGGAAGAGGAAATTATTTCATCAACTAGAGAAATTGTAGCACTCTGCCATTGAATCCCAAAGGAATGAATCCAGATATATTAGTAAAATTATTTATTCATTTTTAAGTTAGCTGCAGCAATATATGAAAACTCATGCACAGAGAGGAAGGTAAAAGGAGATTGAATACCTTAACAGTTATTTCATTTCTAAATAGTTTTTTTCCTTACAAATTATTATTTACAAAGGCTTGCATTGATGCCTTTCAAATCTCTTTTCCTAGCACTAATTGCTTGCATCTTTAATTACTATCCAACTCAGTCCAGTGCTTACATATGAAACTGAGGTTAAGTCAACTCTTTTATAAAAGTGAAATGTTCATATCTTTGCATTTATTTAAAAAATATTTTTTAACCATTATTTTTAAAAGAAAAGGGTCTTATTAACTTTGTGATAAATCTCTGTGTAAGCAGTAATTAAGATACTATATAGTGTTAAGGAAGCATGTTAATATTCACATCTATTAGAATGAATTTGCTCTATCTCCAGTATTCCTGAGTCTCATTTTGGAGTAGATGTTCATCCTTCTTTAAGCAAAGCCTACACAAGTGAGCTGTGAGAGAGAAGGATATAGAAAATAAAATCATCATCATATCTTTTTTTAAAAAATTAAAATTATCTTGCCCTTGATTCAAAGAATTACAATAGTGTTATTCAATAAACCTTTCCTCACTGGCAGTTCTATTGCATTTAACAGGGTTTTCAGCTAGGTAACGTATTTTTCTGTAATGCTATTTTGTGTCATCACCATATTATCTCATGCAAGAGTGGGTAATGGAAATTAATATTGTAGTGATACACAGTGACACTAATTGGACTACCTTACTTCATTATTATAGAGGAAGGAGGATTGTCTAAAATGTGGTTAGAGGACTTGCAGGAGAAACAAATACAATGCCTCATGAATGCATCTGTCTAAGCTACTAATAATTTACTTGGTTTTGCAGAACGTTATTAAAATACCTAAGTATATGGTGCATAAAATTGCATTTTGTATAGAACTGAAGAGAAATTTAAAAAAAAAAAGAAAAAGGAGTAATGAGGCAGGCTTAAAAGTGGAGGTGTAGGAAGATGAGTGCATGATCACCACATAAGGAAAAAAAATCCACATCAGCTTGAGTGACATGCACTTAAAAGTTTCTTCTTTGTAAGCTCTTCTTGAAAGTGCTTGCCAATTTACATAATATTTACTGGTTATATTTCTATTTGTCTTTTCCATTTATCATAGTCAAAAATAAAATAACCCTCTCTGTATACAGCTAAAGGGATCACCTAATAAGATACCAGATAGACCATTTTATTCACTAATGATTTCATTGTAGGCTAAATCATGCCTGAAGATAATTCAGCTGAATTAGAATTTTTTTAAAGTAAACATGTCTTCGGCCACTGATATCCATATGGTCATTTAAGTAGGCTTCTGGGACTTGAAATGGCATTTGTGGTGATATACTTCTTTTAAATACATACGTACCTACTGTGTATTCAAGTTTAGTCTCAAGTTGTTAATATGATCTTTTATTCATTCACGGACTTTAAAAAAAAAAAAAGCTATTATGCATTTGTTACAAGACAGGTGCTGGGAATACTTGTATATGTAATGGCATATAGTATTATTTTTTCATAAGATATGAGTGAAATAGCTCCAGGCTTTTTTACCCAGATGCCTCTTCTCAAGTACAGAAGCTATTTCATTTCTCACTGAGATTATAGTAATGTTAATGGGGAGTGGGATATCCCCCATCCCCCATTCTCCCAAACAAGTATTTGGTTTTTTAATTTAGTGCCTTTCAGCAAATATTTGGAAGAAAGACTGTAGGCTGAGTCTTAGAATCCCAGTGGCTCGGAGGAGCCAAATTATATCTATTTCCAAGTGGCACAATTTTTTGATTTGGTTTTTTTTTTTTTTTATTAGTTCCTGGCTCCCCGATTTTATTTTCTTTTAATGATTTTTTGACTCTTCCATCCTTTTTCTGTAGTAACTGAGCTTTGTGAAAGTTAGTATTTTATTTTGTTCTGAGTTTATGCTTGAACTAAAGAGGATGCGAGATTGTTCATGTATCCACTCCAGTGCACAGCCTCTAGGAAACTTGAATAAAAGTAAAGATACTGGAACTTGGAGTAAATCAAAAATCAGAAAACCAGACCTCCTGTGACTGCTAAGCCTCAGGGAACCAGGTCACAAAGAGGCAGAGCTATTATAATTGAAGTAATGGTGTTACATACTATAAACAGACCAATGCGACCATAAAAATGGTTGTCCATTCAAAATACTCCCTGTATTGTATACTCTCAACTGTGAGGACATTAAATGTAGACTTTCCTTTTGATATAACTGTGTGAATACATATATAGTGTGATTAGAGTTGGTCAAATTGAGCACAAAAGATGATTCATAGTTCATGCATGTTGGAGTTTTTATGTGTGAGAAAGAAAGCTGCCTCTTTTTAAATGTTAAGCATACAAACAAGGTCTCAGTGTGCTGGTACTCAGTGCATTTCAGGAAGTAGTAGCTGGAAACATCTGCTCTGTGTCTCTTGGAATGAGAATGCCACAAGCCAGTCTTGCACTTAGTACTCAGGCTCTCACACAGTGTAGAGCTAAAAGACCATGTTGTGGCAGAAAGGATGATAAACACCAAAAAAACCACATGTGCCTTATCTTCTGAACTTAATGATTTCTTGTCAATGAACTCACACCTCATGGATTTGGAACTGCTTTTAGAATGAGTTCATATGCGTATCAGAGTTGACAGAGAGACTAGGGGAAGAAAAAGAATTCCCTACTGTTTCCTTGATTTGCTCTCCTATCCCTTGCATTAAGATTTCATGGGATCAACTTGGAAATATGGCTTTGAGACTTCAAACAAATCAACAGACATTGAAAGAAAGAAAACTATTGCTTTTAGTAAAATACTTTATTTCTTTTAAAGAAACAATGAACTAAATTTACTTTCAGTACCAGATAGTTTTAACATTATTTATGCTCTTAATTCTGCAGAAATTATACTCCTAACCTGCTAATCTATCAAGCGTGTTGTATTGGATGACTGACTATTCCTTGCTGCAAATATGTTTGAGTGTTACATGAATATTGCAAATTCCTCGTATCACTCTTGAAATTAGTGTTAAGAGCTATCTTTGGATAGCTATCTCAAAATTAAAGAATTGTCCTCTGGAAATATCCCACTGGATATAGAGTGAGTCTGAGGCAGTAGTTTATAGAAGATTGGGTGGATAAAGCTAAGGGAGGTGCATCTCGCTCTTGGTTTTCTCCACAAAAAAGTCACAGCAACTCTAGTATGAACAAAAAAACCCAACCCCACCAAATCAAACTAAAATAAAACCCAAACCCCAAACAAACAAAGTTGCCTCTTCTTTGTAGCATGCTGATAGCTCAAAACCATAAAATTTGACATTCTTAGCTGATAAGTGGTAAGTCAAGCTAAAGTTATTCTGTTACATCTTGTTTTTTCCTTTTTCTTTCCTTCCCTTTGCTTCCCTCACATCTTGAAAAAAGATTGCTGTGTCTCTCAACCCTTGATCCTTTCCCTATTAAAAAAAATCTTAAACAAACCAAACAAAAAATGTTGGCCAGATTCTGGCACTACATTGAATTCATCAGTGTCCATCTGGTTGGGTGCTGGAACAGGCTCCCAAGGAAGTGGTCACAACACCAAACCTGACAGAGTTCGAGAAGCATTTGAATAGTGCTCTCAGGCACATGGTGTTACTCTTGGGGATGGTCCTGTGCAGGACCAGGAGCTGGGCTTGATGATCCTTGTGGATCCCTTCCAATTCAGCATATTCTGTGATCTATCAGACTTACCTATCTGATTTGGTCCTTTATCAGATGTAGGTCCATTTCTGACTTTCAAATGGGCTTCAAGTGTGAAACAGATACTGAAATACTCGGATTAAGTAAAGTAGCCTCTGGAGCAGCCTCTGGGTCTATACAACAGCAGAATTTGAGGAAGCTATATGCTTTCTTGGCAACACCTACCAGTACCTGGACACTAATTAGATTCCTTTGCTCTTCCTAATCAGATTTCTTGTGCTTTTCTATGCACAGTTTGTTTGATCTGTCTTTGCTTACATTTCCCACCTTTTGAAATACTTAATTACTACAGCAGATATTGCAAGGCTAAAATTATTAAAAACTATATAGCTGTCTGGATCTATGGTGACAGAGGTCAGCTATTTATTGGCTTGTAATATCTGGTTAAAAGAAAGCATTTGTATTTTACTCTGATGTCTTAGCTGCATGAAAGGAAGAGACAACTCTGCATGTTACCCACAGGTACTTTCTCTGAGTGACGTAACTGAAGAATACTGACATGAAGGCTGAAGTTTCTGCAGAAACAATTACAACATTTTCATTAATTCTGTACCTTTACAATAATAAAAATGCTATTTGTTGAAATTTTTTGAGGAGCAAAGGCCAGTTCTTCATGAACTGCTTTGCAATTTATGTTGCTGTTTCACTAAAGCTGTGCCCTAGTTGATATTTGTGAGCTAGTGGTTTCAGGAAAGACTGAAGTGATAAACCATGCAGAGGTACTTTTGCACTGAACTTGTCTGCTGGGCATAGAAATGTTTGTTCCTATAAGCTTGTATTTAGAATATAAAGAGCCTTCAGTATGTCTACAAATGAGAAATTATATTCAGTATTAGCAAGCAGAAGTGAAATATAATGATATATGTAACAATTACTGAGAGCAAAAGACTACAAACCGAATTGTGCTGGAGATGCAGTTCTTGAAACAAAAGGAAAGAGAGAGAAGGCAAGGGATGAGGAAACAGGGTGTAGCTGCCTAGGATAGCGCTAATTTTCTTCATAGCAACTCATATGGTGCGGTGTTTTAGATTTCTGACCAAAACAATACTTGGTAAGACACTTATGTGCTAGCATCAAGGCCTTCCCTGTTTCTCACTGTGACATAAAATTTTGTGACACAGTTTGTTGAGCAATAGGTCGGGAGCTGACACAGTCGTGCAGATGATCCGAACTGACTAGAGATACTCCATACCATAAAATGTATTATAAAAGGGAAAGGAGGAGGTTTTAGCAATGTTTCTTTTGCTGGAGAACTTACTGGGAGCTGGTGAATGACTGACTTTACATCACTTTTTTTGTTCTGTTTTCATTTTTTTTTCACTTTTCCTTCACTTATTAAACTTTATTTTTTTATCTGGAAACCCAAGTTTTTTTGCTTTTATTCTTCCCTTCCCACTGGGGGATGGGATGGAAGGAAGTGAGTGAGCATCTGTGGGGTGCTTAGTTGTCCACTGGGATTTACCCACAACAGAAGGAAATGGTAAAGGGAAGGGAAAAATTCATACGAATTTCTGATGCTCATTATGTTAGGGTATATGGATTTTTCATTTGTAGCATATTAATTAAATTGAGGAAGAAAAATATAAAAGGATACTGAATTACACTGGTTGTTAGCAGGTACTTCAAGATTACAATTTCAAGGAAGAAAAAAGTCCTAGCATAGCTTTGTACTTGGAGTTGTACAGAACTATATTAATTGAAACTGTAAGTGTTCCATTGTGTAGAGGATTGAATTATCAAACTGCTTTTACAAGCCTTACTATTTTCAGGTTCTTTTGACTACTTAATAGCACTAGAAAGCTTTTCATTTTTTTCTTTTTTTTTTTTAAATTATTGAGCTCCAAGGCTATCCATGTAGTTGTTCTTAGAAAAGCAGACCATATTCCTATTCAAATGCTTACTGTCCCTTTTTATATGTAAACTAAACTCAGGAAGTTTCACAGAGAGGAATAGATGCTTGTGCAGTTTATCTCTAATATATGAACACATACTTTTTAATGAACTACATTAAAGAAATTGTCTTCATGGTTTAATTTTCTTACATTAGACTCCTGTCCTCCAACAGGAAGCTGGATAGATGACAGGAACTGAAAATAGGCTTCTATGATAGACTACACAAGTGTCACCTTCAGTGGAAACCTGCAAGGCAAGATTTTTCAAGTATTTTTTTAAGCAGTGTTACCTTACTGTACTTCTAGATGAAATCTGTTAGACTATTTGCAATGGACAAGTACTTTAAAAGAAAATCACATAAGAACTAATACTTTCTAATACATTGCTGTTCCCACAAATTGCCCTTGTTGTGCAGCTATCTAGTACTTCCTTAAATGACTATCTTTTATCAACTGAGCTACTCGTTTTTGTGCTTCTTTAGCCCATTTCTTTTTAGTGTCCTTATCTGAACTAAATATGAACTTGTCTGCATTGCTGAAAGCCAGCATATATATATTTTTCTTTTTATTTAACTTTTAGGTTTTTAAACTTTCTGCATAACTCTGTAACCCAGGGACTGACCTGACTAGGATTTCATCTTGCAGTATTACTTCTGCTGGATACAGTAAACGGTAAAAACCTTCATGGCTTCTGCCTTCAGAAGCAAAAGAGTACCTAATCAGAGCAAGATATATTCACAGGAAGCTGAACCTTATCAGCTGGAAAGAACCACTGGAGATCCTCTGATCCTCTATTTAATTTTATATGTCTTGATATCCTTGTGCAGACCCCACAGTCCCTCTGGGTAATATTTTTCAGTCCTTTCCCATTGTCATGATAAAAAAAATCCCCATGCCCATTGGAGGATCTCCCATTCTCCAATATGTGAACATTGACTCCCGACTAATCACCATGTACCTCCAAGAAGACTGGGTCCGTCTCCTTTGAGCCTTCCCACAAGGTATGTGAAGACTGCAATGAGGTGTCCCCTGAGCCTTCTCTTCTTAAGGCTAGAAAGACCTTGCAGCCTCTCACAGCCTCTCCTTGCATACCATGTGTTCCGTTCCCCTCACTTCACCAGCTTGATGACCTTTGCTGGACCCACTCAGTGTACCAGTGGCATTCTTGTGCTGGGGAGCCCAAAACTGGACACAGAACTTGAGATGTAATCTCACAGCTAGAGAGGATTGTTTTCCTGGAGCTGGTGACTGTGCTTCTGCTGATGCATCCCAGGTTGTCATTTTTGGCTTTGCTTCAAGGGTACACTGATGATTTAATGTTGAACTTGTCCATCAGAACCTTCAATACATTTCTGTCAAGCTGCTTTCTACCCAGCCGATACCCAGCCTGTAGGATTGCATGGGGTTATTCCCTCCCAGATGCAGGATTTTTCACGTTGCTAACTTCATAATGTTGCTTGTCAGCCCATTCCTCACACCTGTCCAGGTCCCTCCAAATAACAGTCCTGCCCTGAAGCATATCATCTGTTCCTTCCAATTTTGCATCATCTGCAAATATGCTGAGAGTGTCCTCTCTTATCCTCCAGATTGTTAATAGTCTTTGAACAATATTTGCCCCAGAAATACTGTAAGTTGGATTGTTTGACTGCCAATCACAGTTCTTTAAGACCAACAGCAGTGCAGCCTATTTCTGTCCCACCTTGTTATCTACTTATCTAGTCCATAGCTTGTGAATTTGACTGTAAGAATACAGTGAAAGACTGTGACAGATGCCTTGCTAAAGTCAAGGTATGCTACATCCACCATTCTCCTTTCATGCGTGCAACGAGTTCTCTCATTGTAGAAGGCAGGCAGGTTTGTCAGGCTCAATTTGCCGATAAGGGGAACTCAGTGATTAGCATGCTTCCTGTCATGATGCAAGTAGCTCTTCTGAGGTTGACTTTTTGCAGCCTAAATTGTGGGAAGGAATATTCTTCTGCACAAGGAGCAGAGAGATGAAAGAAGCCTTTGGTCCTCAACATTTTCAAAAGGATCTTTTGTGAAGTCTCAGTGCATTTCATGTTTGAGATAGGTCGTGATGAAGGCTTATGTTAATTGAAGTCTTCTGTCCCCCTCAAAGATTTTTGGTAGTGATTAGCCAACCCGATGAAAGATTAGTGCTCCTACTCTAAACCAAGTGATGTAGTTCGCCTTTCCCCCCACCCGCTGTTATGCATCTTGTGAGATTCATCTCACCTAACTTTCCTTAGATTGCCTCTTGAGGTCCTGAAAAGAATAGGCTTTTCTAGGATATGATTCAGCTAATTTATTACTAACAGCTACCTGGTAATAGAAGGAGATCATACTATAAAAATACTAGTTCTTTTTGCTGTGTGTAAAGAATTCTGTCTTAGGTGTGGATTTAGTTAGATAATTCTTACACAGAAACATTTCTTCTGAATTTCCCCAGGATATTTCTATTACAATTCAGTTTTTATTGAGTGGATAGGAGAATGTATAAATCTAGATTTACCTCACTTCCAAAATATTCCAGTTCAGAGGTCCTTGAAGATTTTGAATTGCTTATGGTACACTGTATCTCACACTAATAAATATATGATTGAGTTTCCTTCTGGTGCTATTAGTTGTGTTCTGTTTGCAACGTCTGAACAATCCATTTCCTTTTGCTTCTGCTAGCATGCATTGTTTAGGCATTTTGGAAACATGTCAGATTTTTAAGGGATTCAATCTTGCCTGAGTCAAAAATAATGGAGTTTTGCTATTGCCTTTGATAAATGCAGAATCAGGTCTTCAGTCTTCTCACTCTAATGTGATTCTAATTATGTTACACTTTTGTCCTTCTTCTGTGCTTTGCCTTGCAACATTAAACTTAATTTGTTAATTACCCAGCATTTGCAAATTACGAGGCAAATCTGGAACTCATTTCCTTTGCTGTGCTTGCTCTGTGTCCTCCCTCTTAAAAAAAATGGAGTGATAAGCACATGAATATTTTTTTCTAAACTTTGCATCCTATATTAAAATCACAGAATCATAGAATCATAGATCATCAATCCAACCCTTGATCCAACACCAATGTGGTTACTAGACCATGGCACTAAGTGTCATATCCAGTCTCATCTTAAAAACCTCTAGGGATGCTGAATCCACCACCTCCCTGGGCAGCCCATTCCAATGCCTGATTACTCTCTCTGTAAAAAATTTCTTCCTAATATACCTCCCCTGGCACAGCTAAAGACCGTGCTGTCTTGTCCTACTGCTGGTTGCCTGGGAGAAGAGACCAACCCCCGCCTGGCTACAACCTCCTCTCAGGTAGTTGCAGAGAGTGATGAGGTCTCCCCTGAGCCTTCTCTTCTCCAGGCTAAACAACCCCAGCTCCCTCAGCCTCTCCTCATAGGACTTGTGCTCAAGTCCCTTCACCAGCCCCTTCACCTAATCTGTGACAAGCAACTCCCTAAAATAGGGGCTGCACAAGATCAAGCTTCCATTCTTACTAAATGATTAGCTGCTACAGGTTCAAACTTTGACAAGGGTAAAATATGGGCATCATAACAATTGGTTCTCACCTTTTCTGGCTGGTCTTGAAGAGGAGTAGAGGCTTTGTAACCCAGCTGTAGCAACATTGCTTCTGCTGCATTTCTTTTAGCTATTTTCTTGTTTGGGCCTGTTCCAGTAGTAATGTCATTGCCTACTTTTACCTTAAAAAGAAAATATTGATCATAATCACGACAAATGCAAGACTCCTTAATACAAACATGATGCCTTTCACAAAATTAGGAGAAATGAAAGCCTTAAAATAAGGACAAATTGTAGACAATGGATACCCACAAAGTGTGCAGCTCTAACTTAGTCCTTGGCTTGGGTACCATTGTTAAAACTTCTGGAGATGTATGTGTCCGGTTTGTGATATTAGCACTGTCCTTGCTATCCACTTATGCAAGATTCATAGCTCTTTGATAGGTATATTTTGTCCTGTCCATTAAGCTCTTTTTATTTGCCAAATTGTCTCTTAAAATAGTGCACAGTTTCAAAAGCGTGTAAAAAAAAAAAAAAGGAAATAAAAATAAAATAAAAATAATAAAATAGCCAAGGTGATCTGAGCAAAAGAAATCTCAGAGGTCAAAGACCCGAAACTGCCTGGAAGAAGCTTTAAAAAAAACGTAAAAACAGGCATACTAATGTTAAATAAATAATAAATGTTATTTAGTAGTTTATATTATTCAATAATTCTTCACTTTCCTCAAATTGTCATATATATGTATTTTCCTAAAAGTTTAATTCTTACCTTCTCAAATAGTTATTAATTCTAAATATTAAGAAAAGGATGAAAATAAATAATTATAATCATGACTATTCTTTTAAAGTATGTATACACATATATATATAACTAGGCAAAAACGTTCAGCTACTAAAACCAAGAATATTAATAATCTTGAAATATAAACCTTATCTTCTATGCAGTTCACAATAACAATTAGAAAATAGCCAATCTGCTACAAGTTTATATGCAATAAAATTGAGGGATTTTAATAGAACCAGACAAAATGATAATTTATAACACAGCCCACAATAAATCAATGTGTTGCTATTTCTCAGACCTGTAAAACTGGTTTAGCTATTATTATAACCTCTATCAAGGATTAAAGGTCTGACTACAAAGAGAAAGAGCTTTCTGAAATTAACTTTGGGAACAGAACACCAACTAATGTCATCAGAGGTTTTCTTCTGTTTATCTAGTAGCCAGGACAAGTAATTGGATCCATTTCATCACATCTAAACTTGCTCTTTGTGTGACAGATAAAAATGAACATATTATCTCTGGATATTTTACTTCCACATTCAATTAAATTAAATGAAAACATTGTTTAAGTAGTTTATACAAGGGTTTTTTATTCTGATAGGGTTTTTTGCATGTCATAATGGATCCACTGAGACTTCCTGAAGGCAAGAGAAGCAGCAGTATGATTTTAGTGTGAAAATAACAAAGCAACTGTTCTATGAAATTTTTTTGACTCTTTCTTTCACAAGCCTTCTTAGATAAAAGGAGTCTTCTACACATTCCCTGCTTTTAAGACTCTTTTTTTATTCAAACTAAAGATTTAGCCATTATTGAGATTCTTCCAACAGAAAACTAAATTCCCTGCCTATTTTTCTGATACTGGGCTGTGTGTTACACTGTCCTCTTCTGAGGCCTCACAAAACAACCACTAACTGTGGACAGTCCCATGGCGGTTTAAGCACAGGAAATGAGATTGTCTGTGATAGAATCGCTCTTTTTCAAACAATTTCAGGTCTCACGAAAAGTTGTAAATCCAAGTTTATATTCCTGAAAAAGATTCTGAAACAAAAAGAACCCAACATCTTTTTCTTCAGAGAGAAAAATAATAAATCATCAAGAAAGACCACTGAGGTTCAAGAAAATTAAGATTGCTAGACTATCTTCATAGATACAAAGGAGGAACTTACAGATTTAAGTGAAAACATAACTAATTTTCTGAAGAAGGAGGTGCTGGAACATCATAAATTCTGCTTCTGATCAGAAGTGACATTTTGGTGTGGTTTGTAGATAGCGAGTCAAAACATGCTGAGGTATGCTGTTCTGAGTTGTTCCGGCACAAAATTACCCTTGAGTGAAAACACAAGAGTACAGAATCCTTTCCTGTTCCTAATCTCTCTCAACCTGCTGTTGTGCTATCTAACAAAATATCACAGTTATATCAAATTTTTGTACATGTTCTTAATTTACATACGAAAGAAACATTAACGATCTACTGTTTCTGTATTAGGTCCAGGCAGAGGACAGGCTAAAAGATGTGATAGACAGCTTTTTTTCTGTTGTATTTTAGATATAAACAAAGCCAAAAAGAAACTGAAAATCTGAAAATATTTACAACACTATTTTTAAAAACCAAAATGCTTGGTAATACGGAGATGTTAAAACCCATCCTTCAGAATACTAGTCATTATTGCAATCCTCTGATCAACAACACCCCAGTTTTTTTGTCCAAAAGACAAGTAAATAAATCACGAACCATCAGAGATAAAATCAGCAAAAAAAATATGCAAAACCACTACAAGAAAAGTGCCTAGAAGCCACGTAACCAAGTGGCCATTTGTTTCACCAAGAGAAGGAAGAAAGTTTAGACAGGCTTTCTGATACTGTATTTCATTCTACTCTTGTATAACTGTAAAGCAAGGAGCTAAACACAGGGAGTTCCACTTCACATTATGCCACCATTTTGCTTGAGTTTGAACAAAACAAAGCAAGGCCATTATGTCTAATGTGACAGCAAATGATACCTGCATAACAAACTCTCGACGGCGAGGCATTCCTCTCTCTGAAAGAAGAACATATTCTGGCTCCTTCTCCTTTTTGGCCTGTTGGATCTGAGCCAAACGACTGATGGGATTCATTCCTTGACCATACTCTGGTCCAGTCTAAACCAAGTTTAAAGAAACGAACCGTTATTTCAGTATATATCACACAATTACTACCCTGCTTCAGTAAAACATTTATTTGGGTTATCTCCTTTTTAATACCCCCTTTGAGAGAACAGGAAGTAAATTTGTAAATAATTTTCTGATCATGAGACAAAAGATAAGAATCCTCAGGCTCAAAGCTGTGGAAAACCATTGTCTGCTACAGTTGCAGGTAGTGCGCATACCTGGCACCTGCAAGCTACAAATACCCTCATCTATCTGTGGAGGTCCTTATGAGGATGGATGAAAATTAGCAGATTCATCAGTCAATTATATCTTATTGTTCCATTTGTAGGACCCTTCGCCCCAACCCGTTAAAATAGGTTGCACAACGTTGGAACGTGCATTACACTAAGAAATGACATTTAGATGAAATCAAAAAAGATTTATCATGTATAATAAGGAAGTTTTCTCTCTCAGCCTTCCTGCATTCCTTCTTAGCACCCCTGCCTTTTATCCTACAATGCAACTAAAGGTGCGGAAGGTTTTCTCTGTGTGTCACGTGAGTTTAGCCTCAAAACACTTTCATGAAGTGAACGGCTAGAAATGTTGCATGTTGTGAACTAACCACAAAGTATTTCAAATGCTTTGCAGACAATAATCCTCACAATAACATGTCAAAATGTATGGTTGGCGAGGGAATTGATCTGATGGGGGAAAAACAAAAGAACTGACACAGTTGTCTGTCAAAAATTATAGAGAAAAGTGAAAAACTACAATCATTACAAACTCTCTGGTTCTGAAATTCTATTAATGAGTTATTGCTCACATGGCAAATGCTCTCTCAAAGGAAATAGTCATGAGAATATTTGTTTGTAGATCTTAGGAAGAAGAAATTAAGATCCACAAAAATTTAGCTCAAGTCATACTTAACTGATTTACATACGATAACACAAAGAATGAACTCACAAATGTAAATGGCATTTGAATGTAGAATTGTTTTTTATGTTATTGAGCTATTTCCTTTTTATGAAACCATTTGTCGGCTAAGAGAAGACGAACACTCATGCTTCCTTGAGCTTCTCAAATAACAGTGTTCCAGAACCCGAAGGCATTATCAGCAACTGAAGGCAAAGATTAGAGAGGGATATTATATTTAGAAAGCTGTGCAGCGAATCCTCATAGTGTAACTGCTGAAGTAGTTAAAGAAGATGTAGGTGAAAGAGCTAAGACAATGTCATACACAAGGGCAGCTGTGTGGGCAAGAAGCCAGGCAGAGACAAAATACAGAACAGGCTAAATAAAGAGCCAGACATAAGATACAGCTTCATAAATATATATTCAAATAAAAAGAAGGTTTTGTTGCCACTTTTTTGATGCTTAAAACACTTGCAAACTAAATTGAGAGACATCAGCACACTGAAAGCATTTCAGAAGTTTGGATATTCAAAAAATAAAAACCTTCTACACATCCAGCTTATTTTGACAATTAATGTTTCTTTCTAACAAGGCCAACTTTGGATAATTAAATTTAAGTTCATAATGGTAAGTGGTATATGGTAATGTAAGGGATTTTTACCTTATTATACCCTTAGCATCTTTCTTGAGAAAAACTTTCCAAAATCAGAAAGCCAAACCAAAAGCCTTTTCAGATCTTCCAGCTTTAAATCTGCATTAACGCTGATGGTTTTCCATGGAATAATTTTCCTGCCAATTTTTTCCTAGAAAGTTTTGAGTTAGACCCCCAGAATCTTAGTAGGAAATACGTATCTAATTAAAGTAGGTTTTCTTGAAAAAAAATCACTCACTCTGTTTCAAAGGCAAATGAAAAGAAGAAGGTAACAAATAAGTCCTCTCTACATTTTCCAAACCCAGTTTTGCAATCTCCAAAGTATTTGCTTATATTAAAGGGCTTTTCCGGTGGCTGCTCCTTCAGAACTCTGCACCTACTTAGTATACTGAGTATATCAATCTATATAAATATATAGATTCCTAAGGGTCATACTTTTAGTAAAGTAAGTACTGAAGCACTAAAGTAGTACCCTCTGTATTTACTATTTCATGTATCCCTCCCCCTTGTTGAACTGGGGAGAGGAGAGAGCCGCTACATATGCTAGTAGGGCCTCCCAGAGGAGATGATGCTAAAGCTTGACATGGCTGTACAGAGCTGCTTGGAAGGCTTGATCCTCCACTAGACTTGAACCAAACCCTTGAAGACTTCAGTGATGTGAGCTATTTACAAGCCATTGTGTTTGAGATTCCACAGCATTCTCCGGACATAAAAAAAAAGCACAGGCATATTAGCACAGGCAAACAAGTAACAATATTGACACTAACAAGTAACTGTAGCAATATTGACAGAATATGACAAATAAGCCTTTATTAATTTTAAATCTGACTCTTACTTTGTGAGCAAACATTCTTAATTCTGTCAAAGGTGGACACATACCTTCAATATTGTTTTTGGACGCTTTTTAAAGTAAAGTTTTGGCTTTTCAATCACAGGAAGAGGAGGAAGTTTCTTAAGTTCTTGTAGGACAGCCATTGCAGCGCGTTTCTTTGAGAGTTTCTTACTGTTACCTTCTCCTTCTGCAGTAAACTCTCCTACTGTAACTCGTGTAACAAAGCTCTTCATGTGCGGAGGTCCACTTTCTTTAATCACCTTTTAAGAGAAAGTAACACTGAGTCAAATCACCCTACAAGAAGATAACAATGAACTTAGTACTAATGCAGTTTTCCTGCTAACTGAAGGTATTAGATGGGTTTTCATAAAACCTGGACAAGTATTAATGACAGTATAAGATTTGAGGACAGAAAATAAAGACTAGTAAGATAAAGCAAACGTAACCACTGTATTCAGTGTTCCACAGAAAATAAGTAGACCTATATTTTCTAAAATAACACAATACACAACAATAACTCATATTTAAACCAAGGTGCTTCATATACTAAAGAAATTAAATCCATGAAGGTCTACCAGACTTTGGCTATTTCTTTACAAAAAACATATTCAAAACTGTATTCATATGGCATTACCTCGACCTGCTCATTTTTTTTTCTATTATCATTAAAATGTAGGATGTTCAGAGTTCCAAACTTCTGTCTCAAAGATTCATATTTTTATGCTGTCCTAGCTGCAGGCAGCATGCCTGCTCTCAACTCTTACCTTGCCAGAGTACACAACTCAGAGCGATATCCCGTATATTTGAAAGGCTGACACAGTTTTGCCTCCATGATTCTCAGCTGTCCCTTCCAGCAGTACCAAAAAAAATTACCAAAAGAGCTACCATAACTCACACAAAAGCCAATCATTTCTGGAAAAAAATTATTTATTCATTCCCTTCTAAACATATTCAGGATGACAGTGAGAAAACCCATCTAAAAAACTTCTCCACTACTATAGGATGGAAGGAAATTAATGAATGCTGTACCTTCCTTTGGTTCTTTTTCTGTCTTCACTTTCACACACACACGCACATTTATCTCCTTTTAGAAGGCCATACTGTTAGGATGCCTTCACCCACAGATCACAGCATTGCAAGTGCTAGGATAGCCAACTCTTCATGTATGCACCGTTTACTGGTCTGGACAATGTCTATCAGGAATTAGAGACCTCATTTGGGAAAAGGTTCAGTTATTTTTGTTTGATGGGCGGAAGCAGCTACCTAATTTAATCTTTGTTATATGTAATATGTATAAGGAGACAATTAGAATATCTGACTGGCATCTCTTTATAGTATCTTCAAAATCAATATAAATATCAATTTTTTTCAGTAGATGGAATTATATCGAACCATTTGTTGAAGAAGAGTAATGCTTGAGTGCAAGGGAATTGAGGGAAAGGTGCAAGGGCCTTCTTGGTGTAATAACTATAGTTTTAATGCGCTGAAACCTTCAATCTTAATATTATTACAACATGTTTTGTATTAAAGTTCTTTTTATCAAGGTCATGTCCCTTGCATTATTTGGTTTTGCTGTTGCAGCGTAATGAGGTCTCCTAAGGCTTGTATTTCTTTTTTAAGCTCTCTTTTGTGGCAACTTCAGCAAATACAATTACCACAGCATATATCTACAAAAAGACACAAACCGAAAATTAACAGACAACTTTATCCGCATTTTCCCAGAATAAGATGACATCTATGCCAGCGTGGGATTTTTCTGTTGTAGTCCAGGAATGTTCCCATTCTAAGACTCCAGGTAATAATTTCAGAAGTGTTTTCGAGATTGCCCACTAGTGCTTTACCACGTGAAAAGGCAGCAGTGCTTTTGAGGCACTGACCCACACTGAGTCATGGGATGCTGCACTGCGTGCACCAGAGCTGGGATGAGCCCAGTTCCAGGATCTCCTGCTCTCAGATACAGCTGAACACCTTCATCACACTGCAGCATTTCCCACCCTGTTTTACTGGCATATCTTAATCCATCCCTGTACATTGCTATCCAAGTATTACACCATGCTGTCTGTAAAACATGGCTAAATTAACCTTACTAAAGTCCTTAATCTTTTCGTGGTTCTACTAAGACCATTATATAGGTGTTTCTCTTTACATGAAATATGATGTATTAATAAAATATACAAGAATGTCTACACTGACCAGATGAAAAAGGACAAAATAAGTTGCTTAAGAAATATAATTGCTGAGTTCCTAAAATACTACTTTTATACAAGTTTTCTCATATATATATATATAAATGCACACATATATATGAGAGCAAGAATGCTAATACAAAACCAGATTACACTTTCATATACACAGAAATATATTTCTTAATATAAAACTAATGCATTCTGGTGTGTTTTTCATCTTTTAAATTTTAAGTATGTGACACAAGGTAAATCACTGACTGGAAAACATTAAAAACTGTTTCTTTGTTAGTGGGTAAATGGAAAAAAGTCTGTGTTGTTGATGGAATGAATCCCATAGGATTCAGATGGGATCCGGATCAAGCTAAACATCCAAATGTGGTAATTAAGCAAAAAAATATTTACTTAACAATATTTTCGGTTAACCCCAGATTTTAGATCTTTTTACTCCACATGATTTCAAACAGTTGTGCTATGAGCCTTGGGACAGAAAACACTAGAAAGAAATTCAACCTTTGCTATCCAAGAACACTATATGCATTAGGACATTAAACTATTTCCTCAGTTGAAAGATACGACCTGTGGACCAAATCATGGTTAATTTAAAGCTGAGAATTTGATTAAGGGTGACAGTTCAATACACTTTTCTTTTTCTGTTCCATGGATTTAAAGAATAATTACAGCAAGAGAAAACACATGGGGCCAAAACACATCTAAGGTCAAGTTACATCAAGAATGAATTTGGCTCAACTTAATGAATCATGCTGACAAATGTAAAACAGCGGTATGATTACAGTGAAAGAGTAATGCTGCTTCAATTATTAATGAGACTCCAGGTAGAAAATTCAGAGAATTATGACGAGATTAAATGGACATTAAAAAAACCACAAGAAACAGAGGAGACAAAAATCAGATCAACAAACCCATGTCACCTACATCCATGTATGCATGCTTATTCATAAGTTTTAAAATACCAGTATATTTCCAGGTGCTTGTGTGGGCAGACACACCAGATTTTCTGAGTTAAAAAAAAAAAAAACAAAAACAAAAAACAAACTGGATGTCTGGGTGTAAAACTGCAGGCAGAAAGGCTGACCATCATGCAAAACCCAACTGAGAGCTACTCAGTAGTTAATCATCCAAAGCCTTAATCCAAGAGCAGAAGCCAGATAGGTGTGAGACTTCCTGCTGAGAACCAGTCTCCTGGAGTCAGCAATTTGGTCTGTTGCTGGTTCAAAATAAAGAATCTCTGTCTTACTTTGATAAGAGGGGGACATAAGCAACTGCATCTCTTTTTCCCAGCAGAACACTGGACAGGGATGGAGGGGCAGAAAATCTGCCTGTTCAGGCACTCTATGCCTTTACTCCTGATACTGAGAATGACAAAACATATATTATTGTATCTGCTATTCTAAAGAAATAACACTCCAATCCAAAGAAAATACTGAAAATAATATGACAAGCTGAAACACCCCAACATATTCTAATATCTGAAGCTGTTGACCTCAGTTATGTTTTCCAGGATCACCATCTCCTTACTGACAAATAAGAAATAAAAACCCACATATCTTGAAAAATAACTGAAAAAAGGCAAGACTTTAGCCTACTGCCAAGGAAGGAATAATAAGTGAAATGACCATTCTACAGGTACTCCAACAATTCCTACAGCAATCACTTCCATATTCCTCCTTAAAAACTGTTCACTGAGAACCCCACAAATGCCTTAGAGCAGTTGCATTTTGACTTAAAAGCTGCTGAATCAAGGTTAGCTAAGGATGCACCAGTGACAATATGGAGTAAAGCTTGTTCTTTGTTAAAATTCAATGTTTCTATTTTAGTTAACAATTTAGTAGATATAAATTCTTTAGTACTCGTCCTAAAGTTCCTAGGCAATCAAAACTAGCCATATTACATGGAACAAGATTGCCCACTCCTCGTGCAATTCTGGGGGCATGCTTACACAGAACTTTACACATATTTATGAGCATTACTTCATTGCATAACACAGCACTGTTGGAACACTGGCTAAAGCTTTGTCAGATTAAGAAAAGGCAGATTATTTTATAGCTACTGCACACAAAATAAAAGCTAGAAAAAGCTTTGATGCCTGCCTGGAATAACACAAGACCATTTGTAAATAAAATCCTATTAGAAACATCAGATCCTGGGGATTACCCGTAATTGCTTAGAAGTTTTATTGAAAAATAAGCCAGAACCAAGTTCAATCAAAACTCTATTTAAGAATGTCACCTATACTTAGATTTAAAGGCAGGAAATAACACAAAACCTGTCAGGAGAGCAAGAAACTGTCTTTTTTCAATGTTGCTAACATTCTTTGGCAAGCGACACATTAGACTTTTCCCGTACTAAGTATCTCTGCCTTCATTCTCTCCTTACCAAATGCTCTCCCTTAAGTAAGCTGAAACAGGAATGAAGTTAAGAAGACATTCAAAGCACTAGCCTTCTTTTCTTTCCACCCTCGGAGCTACTCTGTGACCAGTGACCATACGTCTTGTATTTTAGTGCATTGATTCATATGGAACTATTTCAAATACTTTTAGATATTTAAGGTAGAAAACAATGTGTGAAAACTGAAACTCTAATTATAAGCTTCCTTTTTGAAACACAGACGTGTTTTCCATTATGTTTGATCTTATATAAGAGTTAGGTTCTTGGCATGTAGTGGCAAACTGATACTCTAACACCCCCAGACACCTCAGCTTCATCCTCTAGATTTTACATTCTCTTAACTTTCTAATTAGTGGGTATCACACAGACCACATATATGAAGTACATACACTTTTGTTATACCAAGGAATTCCTTAGTAATAAACAGTATTCCCTGTCTTTGGCTCTCTTACCCATGTTCTGGGAGATTTCTCAGATTTCTGAAAAGGTCCAAATAGCTCATTAGACATTGGCCAATTCAGGGACATGGGCCAACCACGTCAGTAAGCTGCATACAGCACACTGTAAGGCATGCCACATCTTGGGTTCTTTTGGTTTTTTCCATATGCAAATACACGCCTATACTTTAGAAGGAAAAAGCACTGGAGAAAATAATCATCTCCAGTATAAGCACTACCCACGTCTTCCATACACACTTAGTTTAAATGTAAAACAGAAAGCAGAAAAATCAAACATTAAAAAACCACTTATATTAGCATTTTTTGCATTAAAAAAAAAAAAAGAAAAAAACACCTTGGAAATCTGGTGCTTCCTACCACAACACCAGATTTTTACAACAAGCTTTTGTAAGAACTTTCTCATCGGAAAAATTTTTCTCATCGGAAAAATTTAGTATCGCTCATTCTCCTATACTTACTTAACTGATAGCATTGGAGCTATTCCAAATATTCTTTATTACTTAAGATAAACAAAGGTGTCAGAAGCAGGTTCATAGATAAAATCATATGAAACAAACAAAAAAAATCATGAAGGCTTAAGTAGAGAGAGATAAGAAGTCAAACAGAGTGGAACACAAAAATACTCATGACTCTCTGAAAACAGCACATCAGAGGCAAAATGTTTCAATGGGAACTTCTCTAGTGTACGAATGCCAATAGTTAAAGCAAAGACTTTGGCTAACTGTTTTGAAGATAATTTCAAATCAGACTGAGTGTGTCTATCAATTCTAATCCCACAGCCCTATATAGAAGATGATTTAACCGGTTTTTGCCAACCAAATATTAGGTCTCTAAAAGTTCTGAAAGAGCATCTATTTTAATAGTAAAAAATCAGTGTCTTAAGAGTCTGATACACTAAAAATTTTTAATTTATAATTTGCATGAATAATAACATAATTTTTACAGTGTTAATTGTCTGGAGTTGTAGTGGCACTTTGTTTTAATACTTCCTTAGTAAACAGATAAACATGTAACACATACCTCAAAACTGACAGGTATATTGCGCTTCAAAGCAATTTCAAACACTACGCTGATCTCAGACTTGTTTGCATCTTTATCTTCTTCTGATTCTTTTCCTGTTTCTCCATTCTGAAAATGATGCATACATAATCATATTACGATTCTTAAAAGATAAAAAAATATAGTATCCTTCTCCCCCAGTTTCTCAAAGACTTTCGAATTCTCCTGTCAGGATGTAAATCAGCGTTTGTATATCCATCTCAGCACCCCGTTATCAGACACCTGCTGACCGTAATGTGCTTATGCTTCATAACAAAGGAACACATACACATTAATTTTTCATTAATTATAGATGGCAAAATAACAACTACGGATTTTACTTTTATTGATGACATGGATAACAATCATCTGAATACACGCTTCTTGTGTCAAACGTGATGATCAAACAGATCCTTTGATCTGTTTCTCAGTCGCTCTGTGGGTACCCCTTCTAAGCAAGGCAGAAAGAAATCTGTACTTCTTGGAAAGTACAGAAGACAGCACTTCTCTCAGAAGAAATTCAATGAAAAAGCCCCACACTTGGACTGGGTCACCAGGTTACAGGTGTCCTCAGCATGTCCAGCTGGTTAATGGCCCCTCCCATCAACTTCCCTCTGGGAGTTATGACCAGTGTGAAAAGGTAGTGACAGAGAACAGCTTGCTCAACACAGAACATTATTTATTTATCCATAGGAACATAACAAACAGAGAGGCTAAGAGATTAAAAAAAAAAAAAAGGCACATGCAAACATTATCCTGCCTAAAATTCAGCTTTGCTTTACACTTCAAGAAATATTGATTTTTCTCAGACAACCACCAGCATAGGGATCAGTCAGCCTTTTGCAACCACTGCCTTTTGGTGTTTGTCCCCCAGGCTGCATTTCCTTAGTTCTCAGAAGTTTCACTTTCAGCTACTTTCAAACTGCAAAGCTCTGAATGCTTCAAACTGGGATCTCTCAACAACCATGTAACCTTGGCCAGGCTCCTAATTTTTTATTAGTGGAGGTAAACATCAAAGACACTTGGGTTGAATTAGGTGGATTCCTGCAGAGCTCCCGTCTTACATAACAAAAGTCTGATCTAAATGTTTAGCCACCAGCATAGCTTCAAAATGCAGATACCACAGTTATAAAACAGCATTAAAAAAGCACTAGGTTCTTCACATTAAAATGAAACTTATCAGTATTTTATCTATAATTCATTAACTCTTAATATATTAATCCTTAAGACAATGCAGGACCAAAAATCCAGCACTCGGCTACAGCATGCAGATATGGACCACTTACTGTCTCATTAAATGATTGCAAACTTCTGAGTCTGAAAAAAGCCATTTACATCCCTGACACTGATCTGAAGCTAAATCCAAAACAAAAAAATTATAAAGTTTATAGAACCTGCTGAAAACAAAGGGTGCAGTGAAAAACAATAACAAGGGTAGTTAGAATGAAGTTATGTAGGACCTCTAGCTCATTTCATATAATGAAATGTAAAGTACCACTAAAATCAAGAATGTAGGTCATTACTTATAGGACCAGAAAAGCATTGATTAGGTTCACTGAGAAAGATCAACAGAATTAAAAGGACAATATTTAAAAGCAAAAATATATTTTGGGAATATACAGAATGGGGTACTGTTATTCTGTTAAAAGCCTTAGTGAGAATATTACTTGCTATTTATTCAAATAAGTTTTGTACTTTATAAAGGACACTGACAATCAAAAAAGCTGACAAAAAGAAGACACGAGGATGAACTACTGATCAGAAAACACAACTTTGCACTGAAACACCATGAAAACAATCAGTTCTATAAAAAGATTCAAAATTACTTAAGCATAATTTGTAAACATATATGGGGGAGAGATTTTTGATATCTGTTTGTTACATTTAGCAAAGAAAATACAAATTAAATAGAAAACCAAGCTAGGTGTATTCTAGAAGAGATACCTCACAAATTATCTTTGAAATGGGGAATAATCAAAACTGGTATAATTTACATAACATAATATAATGCCCACTGGACTGTCAGCAAGCCTCCAAGTCATGAATGTTTAGGTTTTCTGGCTGTACTCTAGCTTAACCAGATATATATAATTTAAACTGGAAATAACTGTTTAAAATTTCATGATTAATACAAACACATCTGTCCAGAAAATACCTTATTGTCCCTTCAGCCCTTAAAATTTAACTCCTTGCATATTTTTCCACCAAATACAGTAAAGAACTTAACTGTGGGTGGAGAAAATAGAGGATCAAGACTTTAAGGCTTAGACCTTAGTACTGAGCAATAAAGTTTCAAGCCTTAGACATATGACTTCCCTAAGGAAGATAAAATATGTTCAGGAGTGCCTCGGGCACTTTGGATTTAAATTTGATCCTCATTCCACAACTGACACTTTAATTGTAAGGCCTTTCTTAGCCTCACATCTATGAGACAGCAGAGGTGCTTTGGCAGACACACAATAGGTCTTTTGTGAAAGCAGGTTCACATTCGCTGCAACCCTGCCCTGTTGGCTGATTGCTTCTTGTTTCTGCTCACCTTACACTCTTCTACATGTTTGTGCAATGAAGTATTAAGACAGCAATACTCCTCTTCAGTGGTTTAATACCGAACAAAGATTTTATCCTTAAATAAGTTTTTTTAAAAAAGGGTACCGTGAAGTGAAAGAATACATAGAAGGCTGCACTAAGTAAACATGGCTAAGAAGACCAAAGGATAAACCTACATATTTCCATGGATCCCATTCTAGTCAAGTTCACTCAGTTCCAAATGGGATTACCAGATGGATACAAGCAGGTCTGTCCTTGCTCCCCTCTCTGGTCTCCTTGGGAGCACAGTGGCAGTGACTGGGGAAGAAAGAAGCTCAATTTCATAATGTAATTGAGGCCAGCCAGAATCTGGTGTGTACTGGTTCTGATCTGTGCATGACATCTGAGCAATGACAAATCAATCATCTTCCACAGATGACTCAAGATGGTCAGTTTTGCTGAAGGTTTTACTGAGCTGGACCATGGTCTCTTCTCCCAGGCAATCAGCAGTAGGACAAGAGGGTACGGGCTCAAGCTCTGTCAGGGGAGGTTTAGGTTGGATATTAGAAAGAAGCTCTTTACAGAGAGAGTGATCAGGCATTGGAATGGCCTGCCCAGAGAGGTGGTGGATTCACCATCCCTGGAGGTGTTTAAGATGAGGCTAGATGTGGCACTGAGTGCCATGATCTCGTAATCACAGTGGGGTTGGATCAAGGGTTGGACCTGATGATCTCAGAGGTCTCTTCCAACCCAGTTAATTCTGTGATTCTGAAAAGATTTCCTGTCATGCAGTGTCTATTTCTTGCCTACTATTATATACACCTCCAAGAGTTACTTGATTTCCCTCTTTCCTTGACTCTTCACTTTCCTTTTATTTGACTTTGCAGCCATTGCTTTAGAGGCTGCACAGAACAATTGAGTGTGAATAACTGAAATAAGAGAAAACAAATAAGTGCCTGCAAACTGTAAGAAAGTTAAAGACCATATCTATGCTATTTCACTTAAGAACACGGAAGTAAATCAAGTTGTAGAAGTGGTCTCTTCTACACACAGCAGTTGTAGAAGTGCTCTCTTCTACACATATATTTTGAGCTTGAAAATTGAAGATAAACTTCAAAACACATTCTAAAAAAATAGGAAAAAAACGATATACTGAAAATAAAAGGAATATATTTCAGCCATAATAATATAAAATTAGAATGGCCATCATTAGGTGAAAAAATGAGCTTTTCAGGGCCATTACAGGTTTGCTCAGTAGTCTACAGTCTATCAGTGGGGTCTGATGCAGTTCACAAAGCCTATTATATAACAGACACATTACATAAATAAGGAGGACAGAAAGACATACTGTACATCACTGCGGTTTTCTTTTTCATATCTGAAGATTCAAAGTAAGACGCTTATCAATTCACTGCATTAGAGACAAAACAGTCCTAACATAATAAGGTGACTCAAACCACACCTGAGACAGTGCAAAGTGTGGCAGACAGTTTGAATTATATTTCAGTCTATAAATGGAGATAACACATACCAGTTCTGTTTGAGTTGGATAATGGACACTTTGATTATTGAACTTTTTTTTCTGTTAAATAAAATAGTTCATAAAATGCATGTTACCTTCACAGGAAGAGTCATCTATGATCAACTGCATTAGTTCTATTTGTCCTCCTTCTGCAGCATGATGCAGTGGGGTGGCATTTAATTCATCTACTTTTGTAAGCCCAGAACGATTCTTCTTAATGAAGCTCCGCAATCTACAGGCGCTTCCATCTGAAATAACCTATTTGGGATACAAATATTCTCATTTTCTGATTCTCCTCAAGGCAAGAAGTTAGCTATAACATGTTTCTATGGGCGTGTTACCAACCAGTAAATCTCTCCCAAGTGTCTAGTTTCATGCAGAAGTTCACAAATCCTGATCGGATTGAGCCAATGATGAAACTCAGATTGATTTAATCGATTACAAAATCAGATCCAGATAAGAAACAGTGCAAAATTAAAACAAAATGGAAATCAGCTTGAAGACATTATTTTCTCTTCTGTAGTGAGCTCAAGATCCTCCTTCCACAAGGGAAAATCTCAAACAAGCAAATTCATCACTTACATTTTTATATTCTTTCCTGTGGTGGCCATAGCAAATGAATTCAACAGAGAGGAAAAATTAATAATCTTTATAAATTCCTTTTTTAGATCTTTTTACAGAGATCCTATGTCCTGAGCTTTCAGGTTCTGCCCTCAGGCATCTGTGATGTCCTTTATGTCAGAGCAACCAATATATTTTTTAATTTCAGTGACATGTTTAGACCATCCCACAGGCTACTATCTCAGTCTGAAACTGAGATCTCAGTATCATCACAGTGATACTCTGACATCTGAGCCTGCACCTACTGACAGCTTGATACCTTCTGGATACTGTGATTTACAACCAAAGCCCCCTATGGAAACCCTGCTGATTCTTACTTTATGATATTCTCCAAATATTTTTTGTTAGAGTGATTTAAAGCCCAGAAAACTTATAGTAAAAAAACATTTCCAGTGGAATGGCCAGGAATTTAACAAACAGATGTTAAAAATTAGGAGACAATAAAAAAGAAAAACAATTCAACAAAAATTGAGAGGGGGAAAAAAGGAGAAAAATGCATATCAAAAGTAATGTAAACCTTCCCAAAGATGTGTAAGCAAACAAAGAATAGGAAAAGGAAATCCCCTAAACCCACTGCTGTATTCTCAGTTGCAAAAGAAAAGGAAAACTTTGCTCTCCAGGATCCCCTGAGTCACAAAGTCTCAACAATTTTTGCTGCCATTAAGCAAATATACATTACGAGGCAGCCTATTCGTGTGCTTGAGCACGTGTTTAACTTCATTCAGGCTACCAGTCCCACTGACTTCAGTGAGGTTACTCGTGTCAATAATAATATTTGTCAATAATAATATTTGTGTTTAAAGATTTAGAAGACTGAGGCCAGATACAGGGTTAGCATCTGCTTCCAACCTGCGATCAGAAAAAGCTAATAGAAAACATGTGATATAGTTGTGGAAAAGGTATTTAAGATGACTCAACTATCACAAAAATAACAGGCCAATTACATACTCAAATATCTATACATTTTATACACATCAAAAACCTATTTAAGAAAAACTTGTTACAGAGTCCAGTATTTTCTGTTCCTTCTAATGTTCTATCTTTTTTATTTCTATTGATTTAGACCACATTTTGCCACTCTTAACGTTGAATTTACTTTTCAATGTAAGACAAAATGTGGCATGATGATAATTTCCATCAACAAAAGTAAGATTTATCAGCCAATACTGCAGTGCTTCGTTAGCAAAATAGGAGAAGAAGAATTCAGTTAGGTGTTCCCAGTACTTCAGTTGGTAAAAACCAGCAAAGCAAACTATGGTAAACTGCAGCTCGTTTGCCTTTGCCTGAACAGCTCTGTAGTGGCAGATCACCCACGAGGCTGATAAACCACGTTATGCTGCAGCGGTGTTGCTCAGGACTACAGCTGGCACACGGAAAACATACATGGCTGGAAATGACCCCAAGAAGTATCTAAACCCATCTACAAACTTTGTCAACTTTGTTTAGCCTGCTGTTAAAAATCTCCGAAGTTACCCAAGTCTTCCATCCTGTAAGCAACCTCTTCCTTTGCTTAATTATTCTTATCCTTAAAAAAGGACCTGCCCAAAGTTTGGTCTAGGTTGCCTAGCAGCAATATAAATACATTACTTCTCATCCTATTCTCTATTAAAAATGGGAAGATTTTATGTCCTCCCTGGCTGCAATTTCCTATTTGTAGATTGCACTGCTGGTTCTTTGTCTCTCCGTAATAGTTTCAGTTCTTCTAAACTTTCTCCTCGGGACATTTTTGCTAGATAGTCTACTCATTCCTGCCATGACTCCTGGACCTCCTTCTCCTGCCCAAGGGTGAGACCCACGCCAGCCACCTGCCACCCACCAGCCGCATCCCCCTTCTCCTGCTCCCCTCCTGCCTTCCCGTTCACCCCAGTGCAGACTTGGCCAGACAACACTTGGGCATCCTGTGCCTTCCCACGCCACGGTCAGGTCAACTCGCAGCCTGTCTCCCACCCCTCACAGATTTTCCCTCACGAGTGCGCAGAAAGGCTCTCCTGGAGGGAGAGGGCTCCCTGGGACATCACCGCTGCCGAGCCCGCAGAGCTCTCTCGGGAGTCCTACCTCCACTTTCAGCCCTCGTCCCCACCACCAGCCCGGTCCCACCGCCCCCTCCCCGCGCCCTCGGCACGCACCTTGAAGACATCCTGCGAGGCGACGGAGGCGGCGTCCGCCTCGCAGGCGACGCCCTGGTAGGAGCTGGAGGCGGCCGCCTTCTCCCGCGACCGGCACAGCCGCAGCAGGGAGCGCTTCATGCCGCCCGCCCGCCCGGCTCCGAGCAGCGCCCGCCCCGTCCGCTCCGGAGACCTGCGAGGTGACAAGAGCGAGTGACGGCGGGGCCGGGGCCGCTCCCGGACACCCTGCGGCGGCGGGGGAGGCGGGGAAAGCGGGCGGGGGCCATCCCGATCCCGCCGCTCCCCGCCGGGGCGGGCGTCCCTCCGGGCGGCGGCTCCCACCGCCCGCAGGCAGGGCACGGGCGGCCCCCGGGGACACGAAACGCCGGTGCCCTAAATCGCCGCTGCCTGACCCCACACCACCCTCCCGGCTTTAAACCGGGGACTTGAGTTTTCTAATGTCAGCTTCTCGGCATTTACTTTGTAGCCATAGAAGTTTATTGCAGAATTTGTTTTACTGGCAGCTTTGGAGAGGAGTAGGAAAGCTGTAGGAAGAATACAGAAAGAAGCAGCACGACGTGTTTCAAAGGGTTACTCCCTAAAGCACCCATAACTGAGTCAGTCTTTAAGGAAACGTGTAACTCTGGGAACTAACAGTTTACTTAATGCCGGATGAACAGCAAAGGTCAGATAGTGGACAGGCAGAGGCTTAGGAAAGCAGTAGGAGTCATAGGAGGTGACTTTTTTGCCTGTATGTTCATGGTGTATGGCAAGCAGCTGCTAAAGGACTGCCAAAACCAAGTGTCACATCCCATACAGCCTATTTAATAGCCGTCAACAAGCAATTCTCTATTATATTGCTCATTCCCTTTTTTAATACACTTTATACTGTCTGTGCCACAATATCCTGTGGCACTAAGTGCCATAATTTCATTATATATTTGTGAAAAATGCTTTCTTTTACCACTAGCTTCACTTAGTGCTCCCTGGTGTTTTTATTTTGAGAAATGGAGTGTTCTTCTGCATTTTTTTATCCCTGTCAGTGCTCATAATTTCACAAAATTATTCCAGCACTTTGCTCACTGATGGGGCTTTGTTCATGTGGTTTTCCTTCTTACGGATGCTGGGTTTTATCTCTAAACAGCCACATCCTGCTACTCTGAATCTTTTCCATATTTCTTTTGAAATAGAATGGTGATATCTACACAGTCAAGATATATTCGTGGAATAGTATTAATTATTTGTTCAATTTGTTTCTTCTTCCACTGATAAATGTTCACAAATTTATCTGGGGTTTTTTTGAATGCCACTGAGCTAAGTTTCCTTGGAATTTTTGCTTCTCCACCACAATCCCTTTTCTGAATGGTGCTAGATAAATAAATAGCACTCATGTGCTGTACATACTCATGAGGCTAGTTAGGGTTATGTTTCCTCTGAACTTATCGACATTGAACTTTGTCTGACATTTCACTACTGTATCACCAGTCTTTTCTGATCTCCTACAATCATCTGCATTTTTGGTGATTCTGAAAATTCAATAGAGCCTTCCAGATCATCAGAAGGTCTTTGCACCTTTATACCTACACTGACTTTTAGGGGTCATACTGAACCTTCTTGCTTTGCAATGCCGTATTCCTAGTTCACATTTTTTTAACCCTAAGCCAAATTCAGAAATTTTGTTAATTTAATTCTTGCCCATCCTATAGCAGTTTAATGTCATTAAGAGACTGTGAGGAAGGACCTTTTGAAGAACCTTCCCAAATCCACTAATCACTGGCATCATTTGTACCATTTATGCTTGCTGATTCCTTCAGAGAGTTTCACAGGCATGTGTAATACCAGACTTCTCTCTAAAAATGCTGTGTTTGATGTTTTGATCCCAGACCCTGAAACTCCAGAATCATTTATAGTAAGTTGCTTAAGTTACACAACTGTAGCTAAGTAGTCTTAAGATCATAAGGCTAAATATTCCCAAGACTAACTGGGTGGTTTTAAGTGCTTGTAGTGTAGGTCCATGATCCTGTTAATTATCAGGCAACATTAAAAAATGGAACAAAACCTTTTCTTCCCTGCACCCCCATCCTGCTGTACCCATAAGTATTGCATAAGTTCAACAGTAGTGCATTAAGGTACATTTTTGTTGTTATGTCATCATTAATTGTGACCCAAAAAAAGAGGGTCATTTATACTATAGCGAGAAAGCTGTACTCAAGAAAGCTGGCCATTAGTGCCTGCAGAGATTCTAGTTACGTGACTTGGCATTAAGGCACTGGAGGAGCTCTGTATCGCTAAACACTTTTCATGGTACCACAATTAGAAGCAGTCTCAGTCGGTGAGATGGCTCACTTTCCCACAGTGAGGTCCCTTTGAATTTCTTTGTCTGACCTTGACTTTTCTGATGCCCATGGTGCTCTTTATGAGAAATCAAATTCAACAGTCTGGATATTGTGTAAAGAAAACAACTGCTATTTTCTGTAGGAATCATTGTCTGGAAATAGAGGTGCCACTAAAATATCAGTAAGCATTAGTAAATCTATCATCCTTTTTTTTTTCTTAAAATCCCATAAATTGCAGTCAGAGGAATGGTGTGAAGCAACAGAAGTCATGAACCTCAAACAACCATAGTTTTACTAATTTTCTTGAATCTGACAATACTGCCACCTTCTTTTAAAATTACTGCTGGTTTTCAGTCTTCTAGTAAATGTTCAGAGGAATGTTCAGAGCATGAAAAATAGTACAAAGGTTTTACATTCCCAGTAGGATTCAAATGGAATTTTAAATGGGCTGACCACAGCTTTCATTTCTGCATAATGATTTGACATAAGGAACTAATTCACAGAAGTAGTCGAAGAGTAACCTTTCATACAGCTGTTTTTCCCAAGAGTGGATTAAAATACACTTATACCGTTTTGTTTCAAACATGATCTTGCTAATGGTAGAATCAGATCCATTAGTACAAGCAAAATTCACTAAAGGCAATCATAGCACAACATTTCATTAAAAAGACGATTGTTTAATAATTAAATTGTATGTACAGTAAATATGCACCGCTACAGTACTGTAGCCTTAGTAATGTTGTTAATTTTTCAGACCCAGGAATCATAAATTCAAGCAAGTGTCAGTAATGAAAAGGATGTACTGCTGGTTTTTTTGCTTTGGAAGTGTTTTATTTGGCATCAATATTGTATAAATGATGATGTGTAAGATGATATTTAGGAATTTGTGAGACAGCTTAATTCAGTAAGCCAAATGAAGTCATGACTCCAGATATTGATTACAGAAATTTTCAGAAACATGCTTGTGCTTACCAAGGAGGAAAAAAAAGGTGCTACTGTCATATTTAGACAAGCAAGGTCAACTTGACTAACACTTTACACTTATATCTAACGGATTTTTACTTCCATTCTTTGTTCTTGAGATTTTGGTGCAGTAAGGAATATGTTAGTATGCTCAGCAGAAAGATTTAAGTTATTGACAGCTTTATTACATGCCTAATTTAAAAATAAAAAAAAAAGAAAAGAAAGAACTGGATGTAGAAAAAAATAATTCATTCTATTATGCTGCAGAGTCTTTTTTCTCTGATGATAAAATATGATATGAAATAATATCTTACAGATTTTAAGTCCTACTCTTCATACTTTGGGCAAGAAGAATTTAAGTAGAGGTCCATGGAGTAAATCTATGCTTTTAGAGAAAGTATAAATTAATCTTATAGTTAATACCTACTGTAATAAGTAGGTGCTTGCCACTCCATGAGAACATTCTTGGCAAGGATACTTCCTAAGGCCCAGCAATTATTTGAAGCAACTGTTGGCTTCAAGCTACTTGCTACATAAAAACCTTATTCTGGGTCTAGAAAATGTTTAGATGTATGGTAGCAAGTGAATGTAACCCCTTTTCCCTGTCAGAGTTGGATGCTTCAGGGTGGAGTGTGTACAGGTGAGGGGTGACTTAGGTACCCATTTCAAACAGTAGTCCCCCAGTGAAGCTGGGAGCTAAGCTATCTCTTGCAAACTATCTTTTAAACAACTGAAGGGCCTCTTACTTGCTGTCATCATATGCTCAAACTAAAGAGACTAAGGCATTTTCTTCCATTCTTAATAAAAACAATCAAGGTCACCAAATGGCAGCTTGTTTTCTGGTAGTGAAGCTCTCTCCTCCTCCTCCCATTGGAGCTGTGCCAATGTTCACCAGAGACTCAAGTTCAAAATGCTGACATCTGATTACCCACCATACTGAAAAACTCCCATTTTTGTTTCTGCCTCAAGGATGGGTTTTGTGGTTTCATATTCAGTTACCATTGACCAAACCTAGTAAACATCTGTGAAGTGAACCATCTGAAATTTAGGAAAAGCTGAATTATCAGGCTTCAGAAACTTTCTGGTCCCTAAGTCCAATCAGAATGAGACATGGTATTTATGCATTACTCTGCTTATTTGGACAAGCTTATTTCAGTTTTGGGTATTGTGAAGATATACCTCCAGTTGTACCAAATAAAAAAAAAAAAAAAAAAAAAAAGAGAATCTTGGTAATACGGTATCTAAAATTAGAGAATAGTTTGGATTGGAAGGAACCTTTAAAGATCATCTAGTCCAACCCTGCCACAATAAGTAGAGACATCTTCCACTAGATCAGGTTGAAGATACAGGTGTCTCAGGTTGTTTATACATGTAAGAGTTAGGCAGGGATTTGTTTTGAGCAAGATACTCCTAGATTGCAGAAGACTAAATCCTACCTGCAATATAATTCAGGCACATTCTTGCTGATCAGTAATACATTCAGAAACATTATTTCTTAGTGCTACTTGTTCTTTCCTCATTAGCTGTGTATTTTGCATTACCACTGCTGTAGTAACAGATTTTTCCTACTCTATGTATGTGCTGCCATGCCTGTCAGGGGCCACTACCCTCATTGCAATGGTGCTTTTTATTCATTAGTCTGTATTTTAGAAATCCTTTTCTCCCATGGGCATCCTATCCAACCAAATCTGTTCTCTATAAAGACACTCTATAATCACACAACTTCTACTCTTCTTCTTTGAAAAGAGCCTTTGATAACTTTTGTTCTTTTAAAAATATGATCTGGTCTTACTGGTGATTATTGATATTGAGTTGTTATTGACAAATGTCTTTAAAGGTGAAAGTTCCTAAAAATGACAGTATGAAGGAAAATCTGCCAGCATGTGTCCTTAGTTATTCACAGCACTCTTTGGGAATGTACTAGGCTTTACCATATGTAGTAACGGAAAGGAAAAATAAATAGTAATAATTCCTTATCACAACTATATTAACTGCTTTATTTATCATTTTGTTGAATATTTCCATATGTACATTATTTTCTCACAAAAAAGTAAAACATGCAGTGAATTTTAAGCTCACCGTCTTGGAATTTCCCCATTTTGACAGATGTGGGATATACTTTTTTAGATATAAATTAAGATGATTTCCAGAATTAATCTGATCATTAAAGACTAAAATAGCAATGGAAATATGCAAATTACTAGGTGAGTCTGGATCCATCCATACTTACTCATGTTTATAGAAAATAATTATTATATCAAAGATGATTTGTGCCAGAAAGTGCTTGAAATCAGACTGAAATAGTGAAGCCTCAACTTGGAGGGCAAGTAGAGCAGGGAACCCAAATAAACAGAGAAATGAATTAGATTTTAGGATCATAAAAATAGGTAATATTGTGAAAAATGCATATCAACATTTTCAGGGGGGACATACTGATACTATTTGCCTCAGAGTGCAGTGTGCACCGCTGAACCAGACTGCTCAAACTTTTTTATGCTCATAGTTGTTGGGAACCACTGTTGGATAATGTCATGGATGTTTTCCCTGTTACCAGTTTGCAAGCATAGAAAATGAAGGGTGGCAACCTTACACATGGAAAAGTAGCATTAGTAAAACCATAGCACAAATGATCTCCAACTGTCTTCATCTTGGCATTTCAAACTCATTTTTATGACCATATCTGTCTCCTTCCTGCTGTCTCCTCTCCTGTATGTTCTTCTCTCGTCTTCTCTCTTTGTATTTCAGGGCTGCTTAATCTTCTTTCTTCTCTTCCCCTGACATTACTCTCTTTCTGTACGTTCTGTACAAATTCTGTCTTCCTCATAACTTCTGCTGACAGTACTTTTTTTTTTTGATCTGAGAGGATTCAGTTACCTCTCCAACTCTCTTATGTACCTGCATTTTCTGAAAGCACTTCTACTATATCTGATATCTAAAGAGAGAACTGGATCCTACCTTTCCAGTGGCTAACCTCAACCTCTTGTGTAAGTAACTGGGAATAACAACTTGAATCTTTTTTTTTTCTTCAAAACAGTATTGTAGGAGTAGCACTTTCATAAGAATTTTTAACAGGAAAGCTAGAAACTGTTTTTGCTTAGGAAGGTTTTCTGCCTGAAAGGTAACTCTTTCTCAAAGACAGTTTCAGTGCTTTTTCGCATCACCGCATAGCAAGAGAAGTTCTCAGCCTCTCTCTCTGATGTGTGAGAGGAGAGAGATAACATTTGCAGAAATGCTACAAGGCCGTGGCAGCCCAGGGAGAGTCAAAGGGGCCAGCGATGATAAAACCTGGGAGCAAACGGGAGGTTTGCCCTTTTCTCCCTAGGGCCCGGTGCTTAAACAGCACTGTGAGGTAATTGTAACTTTCCCATTTTCTGGCCTTCTAAATAAACTTTTGAATTCTTTCCATTGCCTTGGCATTTGTGGGGATACCTGAGTATCTTACCTTACAACTACGCAGTTTCTATTTTCTATGTCATATTATATGTCAAGTTTTCACTTCTTTCAAATATCAATAATTTACTTCACAAGTTATCTATATCACTTTTATCTCTTCTCAGTGAATTGCCTATTCAATTGCACTGAAATCATAAAGTGTAACTTTTGGCATATGAAAATATATTTCCGTCAAGTTAGGAAAAAAAAGACTTATTAAAAACGAGCTTTAATTAAATGTATGTTATATAGTACGAATAAGCTATATATGTGTATTATTTTAAAGAAAACATTATCTTGAAAATGGATACATATATAATTCAGCAAAAATGACACTTACATACCCGAATTTATAAAATATTAAAAGATCTTGTTTTGTTTTAAATTAGTCAGTTTAAATGACTATAAATCAGGAAAGAAGGAAAAGGCAAAAATATCTTAATGAAATTGCTGCAAGTACAGTACTGTGTATTTTAGCTAGTCTGTTAGATTTGTTGACTATTAACTTGATTTCCGCCAGTCCTGGACATTAATTTCCTACCTGAAGTATGGTAGCCATATCAAAGTCAGTCAGACACTGGGTCTTACTGACTAAGATTAAGTTATGCATACTTATTAGATGGAATAGAGTATTTGTTTGAAATATATTTTCTATTTTGTCTTTAGTAGATACGAAACTATGACCAGGCCCTCACCAATAATAGTCTATTTTAGTCTTAGCAATACATTTAATTAAATATTTCATTTTCTACAAATTTTACTTAGAAATAGAGTTAATATATGCCAGATATGTAGGGTGGGTACAATACTTAGAATTGGTATATATCCATTTTATTTTCATTTGGATATATTGGGGAAAATAAACAATGTCTAGTGGATAAGAAGTTAAAACAGATTGTGAAAAAGTCTTGCCAGTAAAAAGAAATGTAAAATCATATTAAACATGAAAGGATGTCATATTATTTGTATATTACTTGCATTTTCCTGTTTTGAAAAAAGTAGAACTGAGAATTGACTAAAATATGTATCACAGACTTTTTCAATTAACCGAAATTATGCCAAATTCACATTCCAATATGAATTTAAAAAAATTCTACCTTGCATTTTAAACAAAAGATCTCCCTACAAGGAAAAGAAAAATAGGCCCAACAAAAATCTGAGTGACAGAGTCTGAGCTACAGGAAAACTATATTAAGCTTACCATTCAAGGAGTTTGCAGGTGATTTCTCTCTGAAGCAACACATATATAAAGAACACAAAGATATGATGGTTTGAATCCTTATCTGATGCTTATATCAGTGAGTTCCTGTGACATGAGAAGCCACCACCTGTGTCATCTGGTGGCTCACTTTGTGTAGGCAGATGCGTATTTAAAAGAGGTAGGTATGCATTGCTCGTGGTGGGAGGAGCATCGATGCTCATCAAAGGATCCTTGAAGCTTTCTTTTTTTAATACATCTTATCCAACCCCATCCATTTTCAATTCTGGCTGCAAATGCACCTTCCGTACAAGAAGTTTTTCTCTAATGTAACATCTTAGAGCAGTTTCAGTTTGTCAGGTAGTCACTGGAGGGTACTTGTTTACCTATTTGCAGTGAACTAATTGCTTTTAATGGAAAATCTAAACATCACTGAAGAGGAAAATTGCCTACTTATGAAATTCACTTTACTGATAAATGTTTCAAAAATTAGAATTACCATATTAAAAGTAGTGGACTGTGATCGATACCTAATGCAATATGGAGCAGAGTAAGAATTGCATATGCTTTCTTTTTGAAATATAAATCTTACTTTGTCTTCTGCACTTTATTTTCAAAGTGCCACAAAATTGCTCAGTTCATTTGAACTAATTCTCAAATGATTCCTTGGCCCCATCTGCATTAGACTGAAAGTCGGACTACACAGTTCTCTGAAGCTGGAATAGTTACTGTGGTCAGCATTTTGACAGAGAACAATGTTTCCTTGTGCTAGCATCTATCAATTACACTGTCTTACCACATATATTAGAATAAATAATTGTCAGTCTGGGAAAAATAGCTCATATAATTCAAGCAATACCACAAATTTAAGCTCTGCATGATTTCATCTGTCATCAGAATCCATGAGCCTTACTGATTTTCAAATGAGACTTTAGAGTTGTGATTCAGTCACATTTTTAAGCTTTTCTATCATTTTGATCGCACAGAAGCTGGACAACAAAAAAATATTTAGAAAACATACTTATTCTAAATTTAAATAAATATTTATTTAATTTTATCTTTAGATAAATAAATTTAGATAAAGTCTCCTAAACAGACATTTAACAAGAATGGTTGAACCTTTTGATTTCACAGCTCACCTTTACCCAGCTTGCTTAAACCCACCTAGCACTGTAACTCAGTCACTGTTTGTGACCAGACTGCTTAATGACCTGAGGAGAGAGACAGAGAATAGTTTCCGAACCTCTCAACAATCAAGCAATTTGGACATTTCTCCCTACAAAAGTTGTTTAACATCACTACATAATTCTATTTATCTGTCACTATGGAGATGGAGTCTGTATCTCAGTAACAGAAAGTAGGTATGTACACAAAAATAGTCTAAGTGCTCCTTGTAGCTTTACATCACCACATGTTTAGCTTTAAAAACATGGAACCTGAGAAAGAGTGTTCTTGATAGACTTTGTGGACTTACCAGTGCAGTTTGAGTTGTTTTCCATTTCTGCTGTCCAGTATTTGTAGCATGAAATGTGTCGTGTTCACAGACTGTTGTTGCAGCAGGTAACTAGTGTGCTGGTTCGTTAATGTGGATGCGGTTGGAATTTTGTGGATATTGGATAATGCTAGAAAATCCAATTTTCTCAAAGTCAAAACTTCAAACCACTGTGAAATTTTCTGTGAAGAAACTTCAAAATAAATGATTGTTCAAAAAAGATTTTCACTAAATTCAGTCATTTGATGGCCCAAGTGGTCACACCATATCATTTATCAGGTGAACAACTTCTACCTTAAAACCTGTTAAGTTTCTTGCCCCTATTGTTCCTGCTAAAAGGATTCTCTAACAGCTTACTGCTTCCATAGTTAGGAATGTTTCTGTAACTTCTAAACTAAATTTATTCATGATCTAGAGACGACCATTTCCTCTTGGTCAATATTGTCATTTAAGCTATTATTTCGTCATCATGGTGTCTGTTCTTCTGATATACTTTGAAGAGGACAATAGTAACCCTTTGTAGCCCTGGTTTTGTCAGACTCAGAAAACCAAACTATTGTTTTGTCTTCTTTTCAAGAATCCGAGCAGTCTCTTTAGACCTGCTCCTATTTGTTCTTACTATTTCCAAATTAGTATTTCGTAGGGTTTATCTTCTGTAAGTATTAAAACAGACAGCTATGCAAGCAACAGCACATTCAAGAATTCCAGGTGTACTTTAGGACTTAATTTCAGAACCTTTAATGGAACTAATGAACTCATTGTACCCCTCCAGGATGCAACTGTGTCAGCCAAAGGAGTACCTAGGCTGCATGCAGTGGGGAAATAAACATTCAGCATCTTTTATATATTTTGTCACATAAATATTGAAAGCATTCTTCTAAATTTAAAAGCCATTAAGTGCTACACTAAAAACAGGTCATGCTGAAATGAATGAGCATTGGGTGCTTAAATATTATTTATCCATTTTTTAAAAATAAGATAGTGTCAGTTTTTAAAACTGACTCTAAAGGATTAGGTAGACTACCTGTGAAAAGTTTTGGGGTTTTTTGTCACAGAAATGATGCAAGTTAAGAGAGATGTTGGAGTGGAACCAGCAGTGCTCCGTAAGTCAGCTGGTGATAATATATACTGAGAAAAATAGAAAAGTACAGCAAATTACACTATGCCAGGCAAAACTATGAGATAGTATTATAGAATCAAAAGCAGAGATGAAAGCAAAGAGAATGAACAAAACAAAACAAAAAAAAAGAAGAATGAAAGGACAGTTTAGTGAAAATATCTTCCATAGAGTGGAGAAAGTGTGAAAGGCTAGCAGCGGTAAAGTCAAAACAAAGATTTTAAATATAAAATCTAGTGACTCCAGGCCTAAGAATCACAGATTAACATAAATTTAAAAAAAAAAAAAACAAAACCAAAACAAAGACAAAACCAAACAAAACCCCCTAAAACCAAAAATCAAGCAAACAAAAAAAAAGGTAACAAAGGGATAAACTGTCAGGTAGGAGAAGGGGCGTTTAGTGGGTATATTAATTAAAATACTATACAAATGTTTTCTTTCGTGAAGACAAGTTGTGCTTTAACGAGATTCATTATAAACTGAAGATGAGAAAATATATACGTAGTCCAAGCTTAATGTCAAAACATACCAGGTGCTCAGCACTGTAAAAGGTGAAACCATTTGAAAGGTTCACAATTAAAAGTTTTTAATCAAAAATATTGTCTAAATACATCCAGTTTAATACACCCTGGATAATTTTTCTTCAACGTTTTTCCTACCTAATGACTCCATTTCTGTTCTCTGGAACGGAGATACTGTGCTAGATTTCAAGGCAAGAAGCAAGATAATAGTTACTAAAATAATGTAGAATGTATATAAAGATAAAACCTGTCTTAAGTTCAAGCTTAGTGTTTGCAGTGTGCTATCTTCTCAGTGCACATGTGGGTTTCATGCAAAGACAGGGTTTTTTTAATATTTCACTATCACTTCATTTAATTAAAACATAATAGTTAATGTCACATCTCAAACAGTGCATTACACCCTTGCTTCTTGGATACAAATAATTATGAATCACTTCATCTATTATTTCCAAACAAGAAGATATCTTTCAAAAAACTCAAAATCCTTAATTTCTTCTTGAGTGTGCTTTCTGGCAACAAAATTGTTCCGGTAATACACTGGCCATACCAGTCTTTGAATTACTGATTCAGCACCAAGAACATTAGAGTGCTTTGTAACTGCCCTGGGAAAGAGGGATGGCATCGAGCCACTCCTTTCCTAGCACAGGATTCTCAAATACTGGGTACATAAATGCTATGTCTGCTGTATTTTTGCAGTTTCACCAACCCAGAAAGGCATAATGGGATGCCTTCTATGGAAATGGAAATTTTATATTTTGTTTTAAAAACTAAAGAGATGAAAGCAACAAGGACTCATTCCTCAATTCTGTAGCTATCTTAGCACTTGACAAATAGTTGTTTTTTTCTAATACTCTATATTCAGTGCTAAAAAAGTATTAACTATTATGAATTTCTTTTCCTCTTAAGTCTAATCAGGTTGTATGATTTCCCTGAGTATATCATATTGACCCTCAGGCAGATTCTGTATTTTTAGTCAGGAATTAATAGTAGTAGTCAACATAGTTCAACTATCTTCTTTCCGAATTTGCTCAATTTCTTGTAAGATACTTATATGTCAAAATATACGTTTGCATTAATCTGTATAAAATATTTTGTGCAAACAGATCTTCAGAAAAGCTTCACTTATACCTTGTCTAAAGACCAAAAAAGAGGTGCCGTAATGATTCTTAGCCATTATATATGCTGTTATAAAACTCTAGTTTTTATGGGAATGCTTATAATGGAAAAAAAGCATATATTAACAATAGATAATTATTTAATAAATAGTTTTAAGAATCTACAGATTTTGCCAACAGTCACTGTTAGTCACTGGAAAACTAGTAAGTCCCATTACAGTATATCCTAGTAGTCATTGTCACTGAAATGACACTGGATTTTTAGATACAATAATTTCCTGAAATAACTGAATAGTCTCTTTCATTTTGTCAGAAACTCCATGGAATGAGATGTGAATTACACAAAATTAGTAAGGTGTTAAGTTTCTGTGTCTCACAAATACATAGAGAACCTGAGGTTACATATATAATTCCATTTAATTCTACAATGAGAAGAAAAATAGCCCAAATCTTGTATCAGGGAAGAAGGGGAGGGGAGAAGGGGTGGGAGGCCAAGGGATAGGGAAGCAGGTAGAAGGAAGGAAGGAGAGGGAGGCAGGTCATGGAGAAGGAAAGGAGAATGTTAGTTAGTGCTTCTACACTGTCTCTTCCTCTTTGGCAATAAATCAATTGGTTTGTATGTACTATTTTTTATAAATAATCTAGCAATCCAGAACTTTGTGCTATTTTGTCATTCGTGGCAGAAGAGAATTTACTTTATTTCCTATTAGTACTTTTCAGTAAATGATAGAATGGCTTGGGTTGGAAAGGACCTTAAAGATCATCTAGTTCCAAGACCCCTGCCATGGGCACCTTCCACTAGACCAGGTTGCTCAAAGCCTCAGAAGTACTCCATTAAAATATGATTCATAATTGTCTTAGACCCTCTCAAATTATTTACACTTTTGCAAAATCTCTGAGCTTGATTGCATTACTTAAACAGAGCAAGAAGTAGGACGAGAGCCATATGCCTATCAATTAGGTAGCACAGGAAGTCACAAGACATGAGTATGCTTACATCTGGTAACAGGCAATCCCACATCTGTTCGTGTGAGTCATTCTGTTTATTGAGGGTCATAAGCCATTTGAAAAATAATTGTTCCCCTAACAATATTGTTAACTACACCAAGATAACCAGTCACTCCAGCCAAAAATATTTTGCCATGAAAAATGAAAATAAAAGTGAGAGCTGCTAATACATAAGAATGTATTAGAAAGATCCGTAAGATGTTTGTGTCTAAAAGAGTTTCTGAAATACATGCAAAAGGTCTGAAGGTGCTGCATGCCTTTCAACTGGCTCATAGTAACTGAGAAATCAGATTACGCAAAAATGCTGGAAACATGGGCTGCATGATTTCTCCATCTGATCTAGGTCCTGCCTTGTCTCTGTCAGAACCTGGCTAACAGACTTAAAATACTGCCTGTGTCTGCCACCTCCATATTCCCTGGCCGAGACTAGATGAGGATCTCCGTGGTTTAAATATTTACACTGCATCCCTTTTTAGTGTTTATAATGTTAGTAGAAACTTTATTACGTGTATTGTGTCAGGACTGTAAATATTAGCTTGGATATTAATAGTGTTCTTACAAACACAGTAAACTGTGACTTTGTTTACTTCCCTATTCAGACTAAATTAAAAAATACATTGTTGGAAACAATACAACAAGAAGCAGATCACAGCTGATGAAGTGTTCTGTATATACACACAGATTCTTCCTTCTCTAATGACAGAAAACCTGACATGTAATTGCACAAAGCTGTCAGTCTGCTTATGCCACTTACACCAAACTGCTCTAAAATAATTATCAACTTTGGGGCAATAAAGATGATGAACCTCAGTTCAGTGGAATGTTTTGTTAGTTAGTGAAAGCAGTATAATCATTATAGATTATGGTTAAGGATTCAGCAAACTGAAGGAAAAAGGGGAAATAGAGCAAGTTAATTAGAAAGTAATAGCAGTAATAGAAAAAAAACCCCTCGATTATGCAGTCCAGTTTTCAAGAGTAAAACCTTGGTTGTTGTGGAATAACCACTTAGAAAGAACAATATACCATTACAGTCTCCTCATAGAATTCCTTAAAAAATAGGTCCACTACTAAGTGAATCTAATAAATTGTCTCAGTACTGTTCTCTCAGTACTATTTGCCCTAGCAAATATGCTCAGTGTTTCCATTTTAAATCCATCTTAAACATCTTGATTTTGTCCAATATGAAGTCAAAACGTGAATTCTGTGGCTGTTACTTTTTCAGAAGAGAAGAAAGCTGGATCTGTCACAATTGCTGGCTGAAATTCTCACCAGATAATAAGAACTATATTCACTATAGTTGGTTAACAATGAAAGTACTTACATATGCATTGACCAGAGATTAAAATGTCTCAAAATTTAGCATCAAACCCCAAATATTTGTACCTATGTATTCACAGGTGTATATTCAGCTACATATTTTTGCTTTAAAAAATGAGACCAAGATGTATGTTATACAGCTGTATGTATCAGACAGTATTCAGTTCCAAACCTCGTGATAAAATTTTCCATCAAAATAAAAAAGGCTATTCTTAGAGCTCTTCAGAAAGGCAGAAGAAGAAAATCTCAATAAGACAAGTGAAGTATACGATCCAGAAATATACAAAACCAGCAGAAAACTGTAACTCAAACACTGCTGACTCAATAGCCCAGAAGCTGCCCGAGGCCTGTGGCTACAAAGAGGACTGCATTCAGAAATTCCACCATCAGTTGTGCTGCTGCATGTTAGGGAAGATGGCAGCACACCACGCTAGAAAAAAAAACCAAGCTAAAATGCAGTAATTCTATGCTGAGCTGCGATCAGCTGTGGCAGGCTACTGAAGAGATGCTTGAGCACAGGGGGACCTGAGGCCAGACAATACAAGTACAATATATGATTCTTTGTGGGCAATGTTCAATTCTCGCGTAACCAGATTACACAAGCAACAGCTCCTTGTTCAGATGGTAGCATGCAAATATTACAGTTATGGCTTCCTGGCCCTATGAGCAATACAGACCTACAGATCTCACTTCACCTGCCTTATAATCCAGGTCAGAGTAGGATATAATAGATAGTAGGAGTAAAGAGAGAATATATGTAACCTTAGTCTTTGTTGTTTAGGGCCACTCAAAGGTGGTTTTTAAGGTTACTGAATTTTACTGTCCTTTGCCATAGCAGTATTTTCAGATTATAGTTTAGAAATATATTTTTTAAAATATAATGGGTTCTTAATAGAATTTTTTTAAGTGACTAATTACAGATGTCAGCAGTAACATTCAGTGCTTTACTCAGTTCATTCAGTGTGTAGGAGCGGAAAATAGGCAAGGTTTTACTAGCTTAATCTGTTTAAAACTTTCTCTATATTTTTTTTCTATCTAAAACTCTTTTATTTTTTTTTTCCAACTAAAACCTTAATACATTTTTGCACAGTCCCTTACATACCATTGTCTGGATTAGGTTTATGAAACTGACAGTCCTGTGCAGATTTACGACTTTTCCATGGATTCACAATATTGTTATGTCCTGTACAACACATTAAACCCTGAACTCTTCCAAACATCACAACTTTAAATGCCATACTTAAGATCCCAAACTAATCTGTGGGTTTGGACACCTGGCTGTCACTGACAGGATCTGAGTTCAGTCATCTGCTCTTCCAGTGACTTCCTAGGGTGATGAACACAAATCATTCAGTGCCTCCAAGCTACGAATGCTTTTAAGACTGCCAGTGTTTTCTCTGGTTAATCCTATAGTAAGACACTGGTGTATGACAGGATCCCCAAGACACCTGGATCTGAAATCCTTAACCTCAAGGGAGTTATAAATATCTCTCAGGTCTGACTGATGTACCCAGCTTATTGATCTTTCTGCATACTTCTTCAGTGGCTGTGCTGTGACTCCTGGTAAGTGACGATTTTGGTTAGTAGCTCTTACGATCAAGAACATTGTCTCCCTCAGGTACAAAAGTCTGTCAAATAGATGGAGTGCTAGTTTTACCAAAAATAAGTGGTTTCAGAAGATTTTGCAAATGCTTCTTTCATTCCCTACTCTTTTACCTGTGCCATCCTAGCCTGAGAGGTAACTACCATTGCCTCCATGAGAAACTTTTAAGGACCTATTAAAATACATGGCATCCCTGAAGAGACTTATTTAGCTGATGTATGTTCCTATCTCCTAACTTTAGCACACAACAGCAATCTTTGCATGCTGTAGCCTTAGACGTACTGTTGTAAGATAATGTAATACAAATAGTGGTCCTGTGTAGAATTAATCAACACTTCAGCCACTTGAGAATGACACATAATACATCATGGAGCCCAGAATAGTTGGTGATGCCATCACTGGGGCTGCTTGTTGCTGCCACTGCAGGCAGTGATGCCCAGCAAAAAGGGTAGAAAGCCCTGGTCTAACTGAGTTTGTGGTCCAAAAAACATCACACATGCTTATTTGCATAAGAATAGAATTATACCAATTCTATATTTAGGCCATTCTGCCCCTGCGAGTAGGGATCAGAATTACCTAATCGTGCAAATGAAAGACATAATATAAATATGATAAGGAGATGCTCATGTCCTGCAAGCAGTCGTAGATTGACTAAAATAGGATCAGAGTGCTTGTCTGTGGTATTGTCATAATGTAGTGACTCTTTATTCTTCTCCAGAGGCCTCTGTTCCCCTTGTGTCCTTTTACGTATTAGTGGAATTAAGCAGAATTAGTAGAATGTTTTGGATTGGAAGGCACCTTTAAAGATGATCTAGACCAATCGCTCTTCCAGTGTCAGGGACACCTTTCACTAGACCAGGTTGCTCAAAGCCTCACCCAACCTGACCTTGAACACTTCCAGAGACGGGGCATTCACAACTCTGGACAGCTAGTTCAATGTCTCACCACCCTCATTATAAAAATGTCCTCCTTACAACCAATTGAAATCTACCCTCTTTCAATTGGAAACCATTGCCCCTGGTCCTGCAGCTACAGACTTTGGTAAAAAGTCTCTTTGTCTTCTTTATAAGCTCCCTCATAAGATTGTATGCAAGGCTTTACAGAAGTCTAGGTAGATGACATCCATAGCTTTCCACTTGTCCACTCATGTGATCACTGCACTGTAGAAGGCCACTAGATTGATTAGTCAGGCATGATTTGCCTCTGGTAAAGCCATGTTGACACCTTTAATCACCTTCTCATCTTTTATATGCTTTAACATGCCTTCCAGGAGGATCTGTTGCATGATCTTACCAGGCACTGAGGTCTGGCTGACTGCTGGATAGTTCCCAGGGTCATTCTTTTCACCCTTTTAAAAAATGGGCATGCTGTTTCTTTTCTACCAGTCACTGGGGATTTTGCCTGACTACCATGACTTTTCAAATATCATTGAGAGTGGCTTGGTAACTATATCAGCTGATTCTCTCAGGACTCTGGGAAGCATCTCATCAGGTCCAAAGGCTTATATATCTGTCTGCGTTCATCAGGTGGTCTTGAACCTAATCCTCTCCTTCAACGGGAGGGACTTCATTGTCCCTGCCTCTGCCTTATGATTCAGGGTCTTGAAAGACGTAGGAAGAGAGAGTACCATTGAAAACTGAAGCAAAAAAAATTTTTAGTTCCTCAGCCTTCTCCAGATTGGTTGTTACATTTCCATCATATTTATTTTCTTTAATATTCAGGCCAATGTACCTGTAGAACCTTTATTACTCTTTGCATCCCTTGACAAATTCAGCTCATGAGTCACAAATGGCATAAAGTTTGAAGCTGAAATCCATGAAGGCACTTTGTACTTAACATCACACTGGCTTCAGAGTGAGGTCACTGGAGTTAGGAGTGGACTTAGGTTTCTAATATTTGGTAGAGTTAGGTCTTTGTCTCATACATAATTCAGTCAACACAATAAAGAATAAACCACAGAGCCTTAGCTATTAAGTTTTTAAAATAATTTTTCTGTATTGTCTGGAAAAAAAACATTTGAAGATTCAGCATTAGTATATTCAAAACACATTCTTATTGCCTTTTCTTCCAGGTTTTTTTATTTTGCATTTCAAAATAGTCAAGAACTTAGTTTTATGTTATAATTTTTTTCCCATTAGGTAGTCTAAGTAATTTTGGTAATTTAAATGTTGATTATGAGGTATTGATATGGGCAAATGTAACATTAATTATACTTTCTGCAGTAACTTGAAAGTAGCTCTGGCCATTAAATCTTGTTTTATTGAAAATTTGAATACAACCTAGGGCAAAATGGCTTGTCATCTTTTGTGCACGTTCTGTGATTTAGAACAGAATGTCCTTTCCCAGCACTATCACTGGAGATATTCAAGAGCTGTCTGGACCGTGATGCTGTACAATGTGCTCTGGGATGACCCTGCTTGAGCAGGGAGGTTGGACTGCATGATCCATTGTGGTCTCTTCTAACTTTACCTGTCCTGTGATTCTGTGATTACTGAGGCTGAGCTCAAGCAAACTTTGGATGGAAAATTACTGCACATGATTTGCAACTAGGATGAACAGGTATCCGTGCAGGCTGCTGGCATTTAGGTATGGTCAGGAACAATTGATTATTAATGCAACTGAAAATGTTTTTAGAGACCATGAAATCTTGAAGCTCCCCACTGTCACTAACTGCCCATTTACCCAACAGCACAGAACTGTCTAGTCTTTTATGAATCGAGCTGAAATCTTTACATGCATTTCTCATGAGGTTGTATGAGAAATATTGTGTAGGGGTTGCTTTTTACTTCATATGTTCTGAAAAAGTATTTTGTTTTTTGCCCCCTCAATTTGACTTTCTAGTATAAAACAAAGAGTAACAATTATTCAGTACTGCTTTGGTGTTCAGCATTGTGGCCCAGGTTAAACACAGTATAAAACTAAATGCAAAATTAGGCATTTTGCAGAACTGAGGTAAAAAGAGCAATTAAAATTAATGAAAATATGTATTGGGCTAACAATATGTAAGTACACAACACATGGCACTAACAATATATAAGTATATTCATAATGTTGAGAAAACAAAATAGTTTGCCATTGGTACAGGCTCTTCCCAGTGATTTTAGAATTTCCTGGATGGTTGGTCCAGTTACAGTTCTGCATGGATCCTTCTTTTTGGACTGAACCTCTGGTGATGCAGACATGCCATCCCTTGCCAGGGTGTGATGCACCCAGCTAACAGATAAGTGTTCTGTCTTTGGTACATTCCACAGTGTCTAACCCAGGCCAGAGCATTTTTTTTCTATTTTGCTATCTCTGCAATGCTATTAGGAGCACAAAAGCTATATCATGCAGATAACCGACTGGTTGTGAATTCCGTAGGTATGAGGAGCTCTAAACCATCACATCCTGACTGTCATCTCCACTGTGGGAAAGGCACTGTATTATTGTAGTTACAGGCACTTGAGCAGCCTGCAGATGACTTACAGTCACTGGTTTTCTAACAACTGCCCTCCAGAGATAAGCCTCAGTCTCACAACTGCTTGTTCTATGATCGTAAGAATTCATGTCAGTACTCACAGACAAAATTGGCATCAGGAAACCCAAAAGCAGCGAGGACAAGGGAGAACACTTCAGTCCTGTGGTTTTCATTCAGCAGTAAAACACACCTTAGATTCTTCAGTTCCTTCAGTCTCTGTCATGTCAGTGGTGAAATCTAGGAAATAATCAATCCAAGTGTGGAGACCACTACCACTTCAAGGCGGAAAATACCCCATTTTGATCCTCAAAAAAATTCCCAGATTTTTTGACTAGAAACAAAAGCTTTTTAAATTTCTTATTATTCAAAATAAAATAAAAAATGTAGAGGTCAAAATTTAAAAAAAAGCAAAAAACCCACAACTTTCTATTGTAAAATTAAAATTGGAGTTGCATTACCTGTTCACAAAAGTTATTACTTTTTTCCTCTCAATTTGAAATTGGAAAGAAATAATCCTTTTATTTACTTATAACTGGATAAACTTTTCTGAAGTCACTGAACGCATCATTCTTCTGTTTCCTAACCAAAGAGACTAGGAGTGATCAAACGAAAAGAGATAATGATGACTCTTACAGGCATGAGTGAGAGCAGGACACAGGCTCACACCAGATATTACAGCAGCGGAAGGCTTCTATCTTCTGCCACTCGTGGGGAGTTGTATCCATGCTTGAATTCAAAGAAGTCTACGAGCACTGAGTCTTTCAAATGTCATACTGAAGTAGAGAACTGTTATTCTTCCTGCAGGCTTAACAGATTTCCTGTTAAACTGGGCAGAGAGTTCAAGCAACTTGCATAACGTCACAGAAGGCAAAAAGGTGTTTCATTGCAGTATTAGCTTTCAGCCCAGTGCCAGACAACTGGACTGGTTTTTTACCAACCTAATTTCTTTGGTTTTTTTTAACATGTCTAAAAAAAAACCAACAAAAAACTAAACAAGAGAAAACACCTGTTGTTTGAGAGTCAGTCTTCAAATGGGAATAATGTCACTCTTCTACACATCTGTTCACATTTTTTCTCTCTTCTCATATTTATACTTTAAAATGTCTGTTTAAATATAATGAGATCATAATATTCACATTAATGCCAGGTGTGATGCACTAATGGGTTATGGTGGAATAGGAAAGGCATTAAATGTTCCTGTGCTCCTTTTACTATATGTTGTTTTGACATAGCCCATTTGCAGGAGACTGATCTACTGCTTCATACATGTTTGAATGGAAACGAGGCAGAGCTTACATTACCAGAGGAAGGAAAAGATGCCACCCTTTAATCCAGCTGTCTGTTTAGTTGATAAGTCTCCTTCCATGTTTTCACATCCATAAGCTTACCCTTTGAACATTCTTTTTGCAAACCTATGTATGCATTCCGGCAAAGCAAATCCCATTTCCATATTAACTCCACAGGCAGTGAAGTGCAAGTTTGGAACTATTTTTCTTCTCAAAGTGCTTCAACAAAGAGTCCTAACTGCCCCCTTGTTTAGCAGGTTGACACACTCATTAAATGTGAAATATGGCTTTGGATTTCTTCTGCACTAAGGAAGAACTAAATACAAGCTTCTCACTTTCTTCATGGGTGAGCTAATAAAAAAGCTACTAATTAAGGTATAGTATAATACACATAGTACAAGCTACAGAGATACTGCTTCAAATGAAATGAGACATGACAGCAACAATTTGCAAAGAACCCAAGGCAGAAAACATTGAGAATAGCCCAAGTGCGCCTCCTGGACTTGGTCAGCCATAGCAAACAGGCTAACAGAGGATTAAACAAAATCTTCTAAGAAAGACTGTATTAGAGAAAAGGCTGAGGATCCCAGGGCATGACAATGGGACAGCTGTTTTAGGTATGTGTATGTGCAGAAGTCCTGCCAAGCATCTACCTGAGACAGGCATTTTGAGGATCTTTCTCCTGCACACGGGGTGCCTAAACCCTGCGGTTCATTGAAGATCTTCTCTTTTGCCAACAGAAAATAATTTGTGAGTTCTGCAGGATGTTTATTTCTAAACATTTTCTTCACCCACTCAAAAAGGAACCATCTCCTGGAGTAGTTTACAATTGTCAGGAAATTGAGGAAGACATTTCCAATTATGGCTGAAACTGTCACCCATATTACATAAAACCTCAGTTCTCTAAGGCAATATTGGATTAGGGATTAGTTGCTTTTAGTATACAAGTTGAAAATGTCTTTCTTAAAGATTTTATTGCCTTATAAAGCAAAATACTTGCTGTACTACAGAACTTTACTTCAATTTAAAAATGTTTTAAAATGAAATAAATTGTAATGTCTAGCCTACTTCTCAACAAAATGAAAGAACATTATTGACCACTTAGAAAGGTAATACTTTACCACAAGCAATAGCAACATCCTTATGGCAAAAAACTATGATTTTAAGGGACAGTTAGGAGCTGAATGTGGTTTTTTCCCTCTACTGTATATGAAATAAATAGTGTCTGAACTTTTGCATACAGAACAGAAAAATTAGAAACTCAGTAAGTATAATCTTTGCTTTGCTCAGTAGCATAACATTTATTCCACAAATAATGGCAAGGACTGCTTTCATATAATTTAAATATAATTAATTTATGTTCTATTTGGCCTCAATGAAAGATGACAATACTATCTGTTTATGACTTTAAAAGTTTCTTTAATATGGAAAGACATGATAGGGATATCCTTTATTTAATTTTCCACTTCAGTTCAGTACTGAACAGTGTTTTATGGCAGCTATCATTATAATGCAGAAGATGTGACATGAAAAGATCTGGTTCTAACACCAGATAGACTTCTAATAGAAGTCTAGAGAGATGTTATCTTTTACTATATTGGGAGTTTTATGTGGTTGGTTTTGTCTCAGTTCTCATGGTGTTATTCAGCAGTGTCAGTATGGGGCATGCTGAGCAAAGTATCTGACTAATGATTCCTTCATTCATACTGGCTTTGTAGCTTTAAATGTCTGGCCAGTATACTCAGTCTGGAGCATGAGCCATGAACTAATGTCATATTTTTCTCTGTCTTTTGTTTGAAAGAATTTTTATACGTGCTTTATACATGCTTCCTTCTCATTTATTTTTCATTTATTCTAGTATAACTCCATCATTCAAAATGAGGACAAAATGTAAACTGTTAATAAAACCCTTAGAGTAATTAACAGCATACTTATTCCAATCCCTTTTCAGTATATCTCTTTGGATCAGTCTGCATACGCAATGTTTACATAGTAACTAGATACGTCTTAAAATATTAATAGAAAATATACATAGAAAGTAAACTCACAAATAATTCAGAGCCAACTTTGATATCCACTCAAAAGCTCAGGAAACTCAGAGATGCAACTTTCTCCATTCACTCCTGTAGTGCCTTCCAAGTGCTCTAAGATATATCCACATGCATTTGCTATTTTGTTTGTATTCACTCTCATGTTAGATTTGATGCCAAGTAAATTCCTTTTCCTAGTAGTTTGTAAACACATCTGTCCATCAGAAAAAGGAAACTACCAGCAGTTCATTTCACATATTTCTAGCAAATGTTCAGGAAAATATGACTTATGTTCACTGTTGATCTAACCTGGACTTGGATGAAATTCCTTTTGGCAGTGAGAAGTATCCTTTTTAAATATTTGTCCTCTGCCTGTTAGTAAAAAAAAAAAGAAAAAAATGAAAGAATGAGGATTTCAAAGTAGAGTTTATATCATTATTTAATAAATTCAAAGAACCATAAAAATAAATATGGCATAAATTTCCAATATTATTTAACAATTTTTACTGATTATTAAAACTATTATGCAGATAAAATCTACAAATTATGTACAGTTTGGGTACAGAAGACATATCCCTGTACCATGCTCATATTCATATCATGCTTATTCACATATCAATAGGATTACTACGCTAAGAAACGTGACACGTTTGTCAAAGAGAGAAACCACTATGCAGTAATATTGAATCTCTTTGGTTGCTTGACGGACTTTTTCCTGTTATTCTGCTTTTCTTCACTATTATGCCAAACACTGGTGGTAAGAAAGAGAAACAGCAATAAGGTTTTGATAAAGTCATAGGACAATAATCAAAGAAAGGTATTAGCTTTGACTAGTTTTTAAAATTAATATTATTTTCAAGGATGCAAACTCATCAATATACTTACATAATCTACATAAGATTAGAAATAAATTAGACTTGCCAAATACCAATCTATACAGTAATACTATTACTTTCAAGACTCCTTTTGTTTAAAGCAGTGCATTAACTTCCAAATCAATTTTAGCCTGCTGGGAGTGATTGAGAGAGTGAGACTTAGACATGCTATGTGGGACAAGCAAGAGAAAGACAAAACCATACAGGTCCATGAAATACAGTCTTTTTTTCTTCTGGAATGTTTTAAGTAAACTAAGGAGAAGGGATGTACAGTCCATTTAGCTTCAGAGACAGTTGAATTAATTAAGTTTAATTTAATTAAGTCCACTAAGATATGCATTCATTGTATTGAAATGAATTTTGCCTATCAATTTTCAGGGCTCAGTGCACTGAGTCCACTCCTCTGCATTGAAGGCACGCTTTAATTAAGTAAAAATGTGCATTTAGCTTAATTCTTCATAATGCTTGCAAAAGTGGGTTGAGACAGGCAGGAAGGCTGTCAGAGATGGGTTGCTTTTGCTGCTCCTTCTTGTAGTAGCATAAATCACAAGTGATTACTAATGAATTGGAGCCTAAGTGAGAATGTTCCTTCTTCACAGATGTTTTAGGCACCCCTGCTCTTTTCTCATCTCCCTTTACCCTCCCTTCTTTTGCAGACTCAAGCACTCCTATTAGGAGCTCCTTTCTAGCATCAGTACTCTGAACCATTTTATCCCAGGTCTTCAGCAGAACTCACACTTCCTAAAGACTACTTTAAAACTTGCTTGTAACAGCAATGAAGCATCACCCAGGATGACTTTTTTTGTGTCTGTGGAACAGGAATTTTGCAATTTCCTTCTGAGTGCACAATATTTCAACAAATCTAGAGGAGATAAGGTTTTCTGAATGTTTTCCTTGTGATCAGAGTTTAATTACTGGAATTGTCAGTTGCTCAAAACTGTTGGTCACAGTTCACATGAAATATCCTCTTTCAGTAAGCAGTGAATAATCAAGAACTGATCCTTCCTCTCCCTTTAAACAAAATCACTATAACTTTAATTTGTGTCATACAGGCTTTATTAAAAAGCCAGAACTAGTTACATATCAGGAAAGTTGTATAATGCTGCTTGGCAGTGTGAACAGATCGCTGCAGATGTATCATTCTTGGAGTGGTTTATGTTATATTATTTATTCCCCTCCAACCCTAGTTAACCATTAAAAAAAGAAAATGTTGCAAACAATTGCAATGTTTGTACTTCTCCTTAGTAGTGAGTAGCCTTCTCTGACTTGAATAAGTACTATGAGTTACTTCTCTTTCAGTCAAAGCATAGTTTTGTATTGTCCTGTTTGGTATCAGGTGTCTCCTGTCCTCCATCCAATTTGAATGGTGCTCAGAGGAGTCCAGCTGATCCTGATGAATGGGAAAGAGGAGGGTGGATGCAGTCAGCAGGGAGTGAGGGATGGGAGCCTAGAAGGCTGGAGGGACACTGGGAAGGACACCATGCCCCACACAGGGGTGACTGGATGTTGGATGCTTTTAGCTCCAATCCCAGGAATAGCTTGTGACTAAAAGGAGAAAATGGAACTGTGATTAGTAGGGATAGAGAATGCTGACATTTTCTGCAGAAAGGAATTGTTTTCAAATGTTACTTTACCTTTTTTTTTTAAAAGAAAAACCAAGTTTAGAAGACCCAGCTCCTGGATTTTAAGGATCCTCTTCAGCTCATGGTACCAAGGGCATCACACACAGTGAAGAGACATGGGGCAGCTTGTGGGGCAAAATGGCACAGGCCAGCTTTGTTGTTCCCACCACCAGTCTTTTCATGGTAAGGCTGCCCACCGCCAGCAGTTAAGCAGCTTCCACAAAAACTGTCACAAACCAGCGCATTTTTAAAAATGTTTCCCTGTCAATGAACTGATGTTTTTTCCTGACAAATCTTTTTTCACTGCAACTTTTTTTTTGCTAATTTTATTTTCAAACTGACCATATTTACTCCCAGTGTATACTCCACAGTAGATCTGTGGGGTTTGGGTGCTAAACTTCTTAACTGTCACATCATGAGTAAATAAATGAGATATAGGGAAACTAAAGCCTTCCATCCCTTCCGCAAATCTTCTCTTATACGTTTGGAAAAATCCCCATTTTTCTTTTCAGGGTGCCTCTATGTACATTCATTTTCCTAAAGTGCAGAAGCATCTAAGGTTTGCAGTACTGCAATGAACTGAACTGACAGGTTACCAAGAGACTCTATCCAAGCAAACGGCTCTAGCTGTAAATGGCTAGCATAGGAGCATAGCTCAAACTCCAAGGAGTTCTGAGTAATACCTACAGAAACAGCTCAAAAAACTGCTGTTTAGGTCCTGTTAAAGCGAGTTGTTAAACTGAAGCCTCATCTGGCCAAACACAGAGGTTTCCTGAAAAACTGGTAACTGAAATCAAGAATTATTTACCTGTAATCAAAGTCGTGCTTACCCCATATTTGATGCAATATTAATGAAATATAAAATGGTGAAAGTAAAGGCTGGTTGCTTTATTTAAGTGTAAAATATTTTGTACAGTAGAAAAAAGACACTATTGGTTGCGCTACATTAAAAGACAGAGGCTGAAATACATCCCATTAGACTTAAGGCTTTTAACTAAGACACATTTATTGGAAGTTTAGTAATCCTTTACACTGTCAGTGGAGGAAAATGAGAAATTCAGCTCACTTCAGATTTGTATGATAAAAAGTTTCGGATGAATATTCAGATAACTAAAACATTTTCATTCTAAAATAATAATAATTGAAATTATGAACACCTCAAACTGCTAGGGATAATGCTGTCTTGTATCAGCACACTGATGCAACCTCTACTTTTATATAAAACATTCATGCAATTCGCTTTCCTGAATCCCTGCTGAAGACCTTTTTTTTCTCTGATGATGCAGAAATACTTTGTTCCCTGTGTTCACTGCATGGATGGGGCAGCAGTACCCTTTCTACTCATTCAGTGAGCATTGGATGTACTCTGGGTATTCCTCAACCCTTTTGACTGTGCATCTTCTCTTTTCCTGGTGAAGGCAGCCAGTCCTGCTGGAATGCCTGGCAGAAGAGCCAGGTGTCATGATTTAACCCCTGCTGGCAACTAGGCCCCACACAGCTGCTCACTCACACAGCAGGATGGGGGAGAGAATCAGAAGAGCAAAAATGAGAAAACTGGTGGATTGAGATAAAGATAGTTTGATAGGGAAAGCAAAAGCTGCACATACAAGCAAAGCAAAGCAAGGAATTCATTTGCCACTTTCCATAGGCAGGTGTTCAGCATCCGTAGGAAATCAGGGCTTCATCACGCAGAACAGTGACTTGGGAAGACAAATGCAACCACTCCAAACATCCTCCCTTCCTTTTTCTTTTCCCAGCTTTATATGTTGAGCATGATGCAGTATGGAATATCCCTTTTATCAGCTGGGGTCAGCTGTCCTGGCTGTGTCCCCTCCCAACTCCTTGTGCACCTCCAACCTGCTCACAGGTGGGGTGGGGTGGGGTGAGAAGCAGAAATGGCCTTGACTCTGTGTGAGCCCGGCTCAGCAGTAACTAAAACATCCCTGAATTGCCAACAGTGTTTTCAGCAGAAATCCAGAGTGTAGCTCTATACCAGCTACTGCGGCAAATATAAACTCTGCCCTAGCCAGAAGCAGCTCACCAGGACTGGCCTGCCTCTCTTTTTTTTATCCTACGTTGAGTTGTTTGTAATTCATGGGCAGCAATTGCCAGGCAGGAAAAAAACAGAGTCAGGGAAGATTCTTGAAGTCCCACAAACAATGACAAAGTTGGTTCTTAACAAAGAAAAACAATTTATCATTCAAAATGAAAATATTTATTACCAAAATAAATTTATTGCAAGAAAAGGCAAACCTCCACAGATATATGACCACAAAATCTTTGCTTACATTTTTTAACAGAAAGAAAAGGGATGTTTGCTCTTTTCCAAACCACCACCAGCCCCTGACCTCATTGCTCCCATGTCACGTCACAGCTACTCCCACATGCACAGCTGCCATGTGACAGCCCAGGATGACATTTTTTCATATCCCTAGCTGAGTACTTCACTTGACTTGGCATAACACTGTCCTTGAGAAAGACAGTAGCAAGTTAACATCTTTTTCCAAAGCCAAGCTTAGGCTTTGCATACTGATTTCTGAAATTCAAGCTTCCAAACTTTCTAAAATTCTAAACTTCCAAAGTTTATGCTCTACTTCTGTTTCTGACATTTGTCAATATTACGCCTATGAACACAATTAAGTGCAGTTCCCGATATTTGCTTTCTGAGCTTTGCCAGTTTGGGTGGTGTTTGATCAACTGGCTCTGGGGCAAGAAAATTCATATAATTTATAGTGGTTGTCTTATCTGGGATCACACAAATTTATATAGACATTATGTGTACCATCTCTGTCCTCCTCTGAATGAAATGTTGCGTTCACTACATCCATTGAGCAATTTTCTGTTGTACTAGAAAATCACCTTCTATAAAAATGTATTGATTTGCATGTACTACCTTTCAGTTACTCATTATTTCCTAATTGTTTTACATATACAGAAAGATTAGGTATTTCTGGCTGCTTAACTTATTTAGATTGGTAAGGAAATTCCTCTTGAAAAGGTGTGCAATAGCAAATGGTGGGGTCTGCATTTGAGGGTCAATGACTGTAATCACTTTCACAGGTTTCATCCTGTAGAAGGCATGGACATTTTAGATTTGAGTTGTTCTTTCTCCTCTCTATTCCTATAATTCGTATATATATATGACAGCCTGTGTATAGGAAATATACTGTGTGTTCAAGTACAGATAAAACAAATTAAATTCAGCAAACAACTCCAAATTTCAAAAAGACTATATAAAGTCGGTATTTTGAAGCTTGCTGACAGTCTCATGATGCTGTTGTAATCAAGTCCCTTTGTGGAAGGATTTCTTCTGAAACTACACAGTTTGTCTGTTTAGTATTTCCAAGACATTTTCACAGCCCTCCTTAGAGAGCCATGTATTTTCTAGTAAGAATGAATATAAAATATAAAATATGGAGTTTCCTGGTTTTATATGTCTTTTAAGTGTGCCATTTAGATTGACTTCAAATGTTAAAAAACTAGTAAGACTGTTTATTTTTTAATGTGTGAAGGTTGTGCTTTTCTCTAATGGACAAAAAAAAGAAAGTGGGTTTCCCCTTTTCAAGTCGTTTATGCCCTTCTTAATTTTAAAAGTCAGCAAAGGTTCAGTTCCTTTTAACAAACTTGCTCAAGGACATGCATGAAAGGATCATTCATATTTTAAAATGGAATTACACCACTGCCTTTTACGGAATACCGAAGTAATAAGCAGAATGAAGTTTCGTACAACTCCTAAAAATATTTGAAAATCCAGTTTTTACAACTCATGCCTCAAAGTCGGTATGAGATTTGAGTCTGTGACAATATTAAGTTTAATATTTTTTTTGATTTGTATACGCCTGCAAATTTGGCTATCACTGGAATTAAGAAATAGAGGAAGAAAAGGAGTGTGGAGGAAATGGCACCTAAAAATCAGATTCCAAATTTGAAAAAACAAAACTCTAAAGAAAGTTTACATTCAGAAGAAAACTGTAAAGCTTCACACACTTTGAATTTCTCCCGAAATTAGGCAAGCTCTGTAAGAGCTTTTAGGACACACAAGCACTTCATGCTTCTTGAAGGTTATCTGTCCCCCTCATCCTCAGCTACATGAATGGGTCTATAAGGCTGGCATCATTACATGCATAGACTATCACAGGTACAGCCACAGTCCTCCATCTCTGAAACTAGTTATTCATTCATTGCTGTCATTTGTCACAATTTTTATCTATGCAGAAATTTGCTCTATTACTTTCTCAATTTTTTTTTTTGCCTAACAGTAGTAAGAAAATCAGGATGACATTTTTAATCATCCAGACGATGGCAGTATTTTCACAATTTAGTTACACAGTAGGAGAACATTGTTGAAAAAAAACTATTTCATGGTCAAAGCTCAAGGGCTCTGTCTTTCTTTTTCTCTAATCTTCAATTATTCTTGTATTATCCATTACTTTCCTTGTACTTCTTTACTTAACAAAAAGAGCTTTACTTAAGATCTTAGTACTATTCCCAGAGTAGTTCTGCAATGCTTACTGCAGTTGTCTTTCAGCCAGTGTCACCTTACTAGTGTCACTTTGCAAAACAAATATTTCAGAACAAATAAAGCCTGGCTGTGCACAAATGTGCCTGGCTGTGCAGGAAAGGTGACAGAGGACTGTCCTGCCATCCCTCAGCCATCGTCCTGCCCCCCGAGAGCTCAGCAAGTGAAGACGGATAAAGGATGTCTGAGGCATGGGGGAGCCCTGCCCTGCAGCACCCAAGGCACTGAGGTACCTGAAATAGCCTCTTTACTCTGCTGAGAGCTTTGGCTGCCTGCGCCCTGGTACACAGGACCACAGATCAGACATGGGGACAAAGAGCCTCTGCTGGTCCCACCTTTCTCAACATCTGCACTTAAGGAGAGAGCTCATACACCTTTCCTCTTGCCCCACGTGTCCTGCCACCTTCTTGGTGCTCTGCCAGCCTGGCCATCACCTGTAGCCCTCAGGTCACCCAGCCCCTGTGGTGGATAGCCCCCTCCCACCACCTCTGGCATCTGCTCTCATGATTACAGAAGCTTGGGCTGGGCTGATACCCAAGTCCAGGTGAGCTCTGCAAGCAGGTACTCCCCCACCACATCTCCCCGTGGGCTCAGACAGAGCCCACTCAGCTGCAGAGAAGAAGGTGAGGGCAGGTCCCATCAATCTTTTTGTTTACCAGCCTTTGGTTTATCTACCACTTCAGGAGCTTGAACAGCTCTCAGAGGAGGGACAAGGACCCAGCTTGCTCTCACTGTCATTTCCAGATGGGTGTCCTGGTTAGAAAGCACAGTGAGACCTGAACTCTGTGCTCGTTTCTGGGTAAGGATGGGCAGTGGCTCCTTTGTCCTCCACCCCTTATCAAACCTGTCCCTCTGCTAAGTGCTGAAGGAACTCACCAGAAAGTTGGAAACAGATATTAACCCCATGTTGAGAACAGAAATGGTCACTTGGTATCAGTGCAAATTCAGTTAATGGAGCTGCAAAAAGTGTTGCCTGTTCAGCTGCTGTTACACCACTAGTTACGTTCATCTTTTTGAGACCACTGTCCTTTACATGGTCTGGGAACAGGCCTTTTGAATAAAATTCAGAACTAAATACACCTCTATATGATAATTATTGTCTTCTGTCATGCTACTCCATTACCAATTTATACATGTTCATTGAAATAAGAGAATAATAATCCACAGCATGAGATGAATATGTGTACTTGCACCATACAGTTTTACTATTGCATGATGGCAACTTGCTCCTGCATTTATTTGCAGCATAGCAATCCCCTATTACAAGTTTCCTTTCCCTGAAGCACGTAGTATTAGCCAATGCCAGAGGCAGAATATTTGACTAATAAACAGAGGCACCGCATTTCCCCTGTCTCTGTGGCCAAGCTATGGCTCTCCTACAGGCTAGAGCAGCTCAAGTCACTTTTCCCATCCACCTGCTACTGGTCACTCATATCTCTATTATATTTGATAGGTTCAAGAAGCCAATTCTGTGTAGCAGGCCATTTCCCACCACCCACTTACATCAGAGCTACACTTGCTTTTTTTTTCTGGTACCATGACAGAAGGTTTAAAGTTGATTCAAAGACTAGATTTCAATTTTCATACATGTTTCTTTACCTAATCATTATCCATAGATCCTGGATGCAAACTTTATACTCACACTAAAACCTCCACAAATAAAGCCAATGGGTTGCAAGCACTTTAGATCAACATTTAATTATAATGAATATTACAGCTAATCCTATTTAAATTGAGACACTGATTGTTATTTACTTGTCTTAAACAAAAGCCTACCTTAAACTATCTTTCTGCTATTTTTAGTTGCGGTTTTTTTAGAGAGTAAAAAGATGACATGAAGCATGCATCCTGCTGTTCGTTTCTGTGAGTCTCATTATTGTGAGGTAACTGCATCTTGTACTCTTCCATAATAAATGCTGGTGCCTTCTTTATCATGGGGTGGAGATGAAGCTCTCTGGCAGCCAACAGTGTTGCAAAGATGGGGCAGGAACTCTCCCACATTTTGGGATGCCTTTACAGATGCCCTAAACACACCTCTTCCCTTCAGAGAATTTGAGTTTGTTTTCTTTTAATAGAGACTCTGAATCAAAAATAAATATCATAGAATCATAGAATCATAGAATAGATTGGGTTGGAAAAGACCTCCAAGATCATAGAGTTCAACCCCTGATCCAACTCCAATTACTATATCATGGCACTAAGGGCCACGTCCAATCTCTGTTTAAAAACCTCCAGG
>JAWMRA010000078.1:118966291-118976675 GCA_035584735.1 Pseudotriccus pelzelni
ATTAGAAAGAAGTTCTTTACAGAGAGAGTGATCAGGCATTGGAATGGCCTGCCCAGAGAGGTGGTGGATTCACCGTCTCTGGAGGTGTTTAGGATGAGGCTGGATGTGGCACTGAGTGCCATGATCTAGGAATCACAGTGGGGTTAGATCAAGGGTTGGACTTGAAGATCTCTGAGGTCTCTTCCAACCCAGTTAATTCTATGATTTTATGATTCTGTGATTCCTGTTTTAGTGATCTAATTCTGTAAGTAAGTCGTTCTTTGAGAGATAGAAATGTCCCTTTGAGAATTTACACTGGGGCCTCACTCTGAACACCCTAACTTAATGCACGAGCTCATGACCTAATGGTTTCTTGCTTGGAGGGTCACAGGCAGTTATCAGCCTGAAGATCAGGTATATCTATTCAGCAGTACACATAACAACACCCATTTGTTGTAAGTCTCTCCTATTTGCCCACAAAACTAAAGATTCAAGTCCAAGAGTTTGTCCTAATAGATTAGCCATGCTTCATGTAACACAACTGATGGTAATGTCTGTCTTTAAGAATAAAAGAGACTATTTGCTGAAACAGCCAGGAAAGAAAGATGATGAGAAAGCAGAGAAAAAGAACTATATACTCCCCGTGGCTTGCTTCTGTCCCTCCACATCACATACTGGGGGTAGTCAAATCTATCAGAGACTTGTCAGGTCTCCCTCTCCACAGTTGTGGTCTCCTGCTGCTGCAAATGGACACACAGGCTTTTAGCCTTTTCTGTCATGAAGGACAGAACTAATAGCATAGTTTTCTTATTCAGATCTTCAACCCAGACCAAATGCAATTATCTCTATCACAGGGTTTCTCTATCCCATAACTGGCTTTGGAAGCAGAACATGGCATATTTGGTATTCTTATGAACCTGCCTCTCATTCTTATAACAGCAAGCAGAATGGTGGAGGTAAAGCCAGCTGTGTCCAACATGAAACCCCAAGCTCATTATCAATAAACACAGCACATCTCATTTAACTTTCAAAGTCAACTTATGTGGCCTCTTATCAAGAGATATCCTATAACCTTTAAAGAATGCTTTGAACTCGCTATTTGACTTTTTTGCACAGATGCTTTCTCACTTAAAGTCATAGTGATAGCGAAGGGGAGTTCCCAGTGGTGTGAACGCAGAGCAAAGGTGAGAGGGTTGCTGCGTCATAGCTACATGCAGTATGCACTGTGCATTTCTACTAGCACATGTTATATCTAAGCACTGTGACTTTATTGAAGGGTCAAAAATATGGCACTGTAGACTACTATATTTGCAGATACAGCAGCTATTTTTACATTCACATTATACTGGAAGAAGATATTAATTTGCCAAACTATATGGAAAAGGTCATAAACATGTAGATATTCATGTGTCATCCATGAATTAAAGAAGTTCCTTGACGTCACACTTCAATATGAAGGTGAGATTCTGATGGACAATGGCGGAAAATTGAAGGATGGCAAGCCAGGGTAATAAGAACAGATAGCAGAGCAGTCCATCGAATGAGCAACAGCAGAATATCAAAGTGACAGACAGAAAAGTGGTAGAAAGCAGAGTGTTACGGTTCTGGGGTCATGTTACCATCCTGAGTCTGTGGCAGGTTTGAGAATCACCTAGTGCGGGAGTGAAATTATATCATGAGACCCGAAATGCATTGCCATGATCCCAGAAATCTATGCAAATAATAAATATGAATAATGAACATTTAAAGTAAGAACTATGCACCAGGCAAACAATTCATAAACTGGGATATTTGTCTACATTTGCAAGTAAATTCAATCAATAAGCAAAGTAATAATAATCACACAAGTCTGTACATAAGACACTAGCAAAGTTTTGGGCTCATTCTTTTGCTACTTTCATCTTCAACAGTTATCTGCAACTGTGCAAAATGAATATAATATTTTTCAAATCAGATTTTGTAGGATTTCTCACCTTCTTCAAAGTCACTGCAGCGATACAACCAAATATTCAGATACACTGAGAAAGAGGGTTCGTTGAACACTTCTGCTGGCTAAGCTCAGCATATGACAGCCCAGCCTGGCTTCCTGGGGAAAAATCTATGTCTTTGTCTTTCAGGTCCATTTTCTCTCCACAATCTCTTTCCCATCACTTCTAAATCCATTAGGCCATTTCAAAACATCTTATCAACCTTCATGAAAAATAGTGACAGGAGAGGAAGGGAACACACATTAGTCGCTCTGCTGAGGCTGCAATACACCTTTACTGTTATTTGCTTAATTTAGTGGAAACACTGACCTTTCAGTGCATAGAGTTCAGAATCACGCACAGCATATATCATTAGCAGCTAGGGAATGGGACACAATGGATGGAGGATACTAAGCGTACTTGTGCAAGATACGGAGTATTTCAGGTGTGTGAAACAACAGAGCTTATGGGACTAAATTTCAAGTACAATTGAATGTAGTTAGAGATAAAGGTCACTAAAACATAAAACAAGACCCACTTCAAAAACAACTTGGTTAACCTACAGTAAGAATATGAAGTTTCATGACTCTGCTTCCAGTCCTAACCAGCTTCCACATTTGAATCATCATGTTAATTCACATTCCACAAAACACTATTTCATTGCTGTATCTATGCAGTACTCTTTGCATCCTTCCACTCATTTACAAAGGACATAGTAAGCAAATTAAGAATAAGAGGGGTTTTTTGTTGTTGTTTCTTGTTTTGTTGGGTTTGTGGGATTTTTTTTTTTTTGATGGAAACAACGAGAAATGTGTTCTAGCCAAGTTAGGGTAATGTGAATATGTAAATTGACACCTCCAAGGTGGGTTTCTTAAACATAATGTCATTCTATTTATCCTACGGTAGAGGAGATTAAGAAACAGCTACAGGAGGTATAAAAGCTGCCTAATTTCAGAAAAAATGTCTATTTCAGAATTTCAATTGAGATTTGATATATTTAGGGGAAACCTGAGGACTTGACATGTAATTTTAAAAAAGTTAGATTTCTTTGAGTTAAATAATACCTCATTATATTAATCACAGCCCCCCCAGACAGCATCTTAAGGTATGCAGAACCCAAAGCAGAGCATCAGCACATATCTATATAATAAGAATCTACAAGTTACTTAGAAAATTATTTCAAGAAGTTGGTTTCTTACTGGTTGTTATTTCCCGAGCTAGTTATGAACATAGAGCTGCTTGAAATGTTCCAGCAAAGCCAGTGTGTTAGTATCAAGATGTTTGTTTAGATTTACTTTGGTTCGGTGAACTTCTATCATCCCAGAGCTGAGTTTCAAACCAGCTCCCTGGTAGGCTGCCTTGGAATCAGGAACCTTATTTCTTCAAGGACACTTCATCAAAGATATCAAACCTGCTCAGAAGCCTGGTTTGCCATACCACAAGCAACCTGCTTCGTACCTCTCTGGAGCCCCTCATGCTACTTTTGGCCCCCATATACTGGTCTATGTTCAGATTTCTCTGAGGCAGGACCCTGGAAACCATCCACCTATCCAGGGCTTCCCTCCAGTTTTGCAGCAGTGAGGTGGAAGCCAGTGAGAGCACTCACTCTGCAAATTTTCAATCTCGTACACCTTGGGTTTGAAGCCTGAAAAAATGTATATGGGCTCACTGTGCAAGTGTGCCCCAGGCAGGGTTCACTCTCCACCACTGAATTAATCTGCAGCTGGTCCAGGAAGCTGTATTTTCTTAGCTGAGCTGCTGCCACTCTGGCTGGAAAAATCAAGAGTTCTCATGAGCAGGAAACTCTGTTTTTCATATAGCTTTTTAAAAAAATATGGTTCATCCCCAAAAGGAGTTTACAAATTGAAACCATTACCTGGCAACAACTTCATTATTGTTTGTCTTCAAGGCGGTTCCACTTGGGCTCAGTGCTCCATTTACACATCACAGTAGTACCCTCTTCCAGACATTACAAAGGATAAAAAGACTGTGGGGAACTCTTGAGGGTGAATGCTAAGAAAAAAGCAATTAAGTTAACTTATTACTCTATCAGATTCATCTACAATCCCATAAGAAAAAAACAAAATCAAAACAAAATAAAAAACCCCCACGTCTCCCTAACGCCTGAAAAATAGCTGAAAGTAATTTGTGGAGGTTTTTTAGCTTGCTGGTTGTTTTGTGCTACAAGCCAGGAGCAGAATACAGTTATATACAAAGTTTTATTCACAGCTGGAGAAACATAGGCTTATTATTTGGTCAGGGTCTGCCTGCGACATCAAGATATTTCATTAAAAGAGGAAATGTCCGCAGGTTTTCTGCATTCCGGTCCTGAGATTTAATCCATTGGGGAAAAGTTGAAAATGAAAAATAATGATGTGAGTGAGAGCTCCAAGGCCTAACACTTCACTTGTGTGAATATAGTAAGTTTTAAACAAATTATCCACATGTAATTTATCATATTTAACTGCAGCAGCACAAGTTTATCAGATGTGTTGACAACAGCTTCAGTCTAATCTCCGGGAATCTTACTCCCCAGTTCCCATACCAATGTCAGAGCAGCACTAGGCTGCCTGAGCACAGTGCCCAGTACCTGCAGAACTGCCCTGCTCAGGGAGAGCCTCAAGCTGTGTTTCAAAAAAATTAATTTCCCTGTAGCTCCTGCAAGACCCTGTTAGGGTACAAGATATAGAGTAAGCTCTCCTCCCGCGTGCCTTGCCCTATCTCTCTGCTCAGAGCCTCTGTCCTCTTCTACCCAGCTGCAAGGGATTGACCTCATAACTAGAAGCTTCATACCTCTCACAACTTATACGGCAAACTTATCACAAGCTGATTGTCCTTTCTCTGTAATGAGCATCTTTCCATTGCAAAATCGTCTGCTCCTAGATGTTGCATTCTCCCTTACTAATAAAGAGAGGTATTTAGCTGGCAATTTTGAGCATCTGCTGAACATCCCTTGCTGTTTTCCTTCAGCTTTGACCTGTGAAGACAATGTCTTCTGCTTATGCCTAAACTATTGTGACAGACTACTTTTAATTAATTCATCATTAAATCATTTTTGACATAGAGCAGAAATAATCTGAAACAAAAAGTCTGAAAATTCTGACTCCCATTTCACCAGACTGGGGAAAGGCAGACAAATTGCCACCTGCTACATAAAACCCAGGCAGGTACTGCAGATCTTCAAAGGAGCTTGGAAAGGATGTTTTCCATAACAGCCCTCCTGGGAATGGAGAGTCCCACTTGCCTGGCTCTCTCTCCACAGGGATGGGAAAGAAGCTGTGCATTGCAGCAGCGAGGGAACGTGGAAGAGGCAGCGGATGCGGAAGACATGAAAGCCATCTCCTCAGAGACGGTATTTAGGGAAACACGTTTCATTGCAAAGCTTTCAGAGTTCAAAGTTAGAAGGCAATATGGGATCATCTAGACAAACATCACGCTAAGTATACCTTTGGCTGTAAGCGCCCCCTGGCTCTGCCTATATAATATAATCAGGAAGTGCCAGGTCTTTGGAGTGACAGGACTGGGTTGTATAGACTGCTCCATTGTCAAAAACTTGGACCAAGCTACTGCAACCTCTAGAAAGTGATAGCAGAGCAAGTTTAAACCTGGGATACATCATCCCTGAGCGCCGTGAGCAAAGCTTAATCATTTCTCAGGTTGTGATCTCGCATAGGGCCAAAATACGGGATCTCATTTAAAAGGTCTGTGAGTAATACTAGATAATATTTTAATTGTCAGAGAGGATTAGCATTCAGCTCATGCTAAAAAAAAAATAAATATCAACATTACATTACAAAATATGATTTTATTTAAAAAATCAAAATGCAAGCCAGGATAACCTACCACAGAAGGTTAAAAAAAGACTTTTGAGTTTGTGGAAGTCATCACTATCTTATGTTGCACAAAGGTGAACTCTTTATCCAAATGTTGGTGACTGAAGCTCCAGGATCCACTCAGCAGGCATTCTATTTGCTTGACATAAAAACCAACCAGTAAATCTGATCTATTTGACTTCTGCATATGAGAAGATGTCCAAATTTGAAGTCAGTTTGTACAACTCTAACTGTAACTCTAACAATTCAATTGTGACCATAATGATATGACTTTGTTTACTTCAAGTTTGATTTCTGCCTGTGTTGTGTCATGTCTACAACTGATTTTAGCCCTGACGCCAATTGCTATTTTCTTGTGCAGGTTAGTCCAGAATAAAAAAAAAAATTAATAAATTTCCACCCAGAGAAGAAAGGAACAATGAAACATTTTTTATAAACAGACAAAAAACAGCCCTCAAAACCCATCCAAGTTGTGGCTAACTTGACAATGGCATACTGCCCATGATCTGTCCTTCCTCTCTATGCTCTTGCTCAGCTCTATTGCTGGTTTTGTGATATCCAGCTCTGTAAGTTTCCACTTAATGCACTAGAGATGGAAAAGCTGTCACTTTTGTCCCTGCACGCAGCAGCGTATCATCCCTAGATGTGTCCACAAGATAGCCTTTAAACATTAGTGAGACTGTTGTCCCACTGCATGCTGTGACAACGCTTCCAGGAGCCCCTCTAGAGCCCAAGATGTGGGAAAAGTGTGTTCGAGCCTGATCTGTGGCAATAAGAATAGAAAACACATTATTCTGAGTTGTAGAAATATGATATAAGGAAATCCAAACCTGAAAAATAGAGGGAGGAAAAAAGCAAAACAACCCCCAAGCCACTCATTAGGAAGCACAGAAAGCTATTCCAATATTCAGGAAGTCCTTAATCCAGACCAGACTTGGTCTGAAACTGTGGTGGGCTATGCTATTGCCAGATGCTGTTTCCAATGTGATTTATTTTAAGAGAATATTAGACTTGCCCAAGAAGCTGCATTTGTTTGACTTGGTTTTGTCTGCAGGTCTTGGGTGATAGAAGGGGCACTGGGATGGGGTTCACCCTTCTCCTAGAACTGAACCTTCTTCTTTTTGCCCTTTGTTAGACTCATCGCTTGGAAATTAGGATACATTTCAAAACCATCTGAGGTTACCTTTTGGCATTGCAGTAACTAAGATGATTACACTCAGGAAAATGATCAACTATTTATTTAGACAGGCCAACTTTGATGCTGATTGCAGCAGTCCTCCCTGTTGCTGGTGCTTACTGTAAAGTGATGAATAGCCATTAAACCAGTCTGTAAAATAATCACTCCCTTCTCCACTGGAGAATGTCTCTAGTGTTGCTGGGGCAGAGACTGAAAGCCCTGGGTTGAGCTGAAATGGACTCCTGGGCCGTAAGCGGGGGTTATGGGGGTCTCAGCAGCCCTGCTAGTGCCTTCAGGGCTTGACAAACACAAACCCACTTTTCTTTCTTCAAAAGGAAACAAATGTGTGGGTCACATGAGTTCACTGATATGGTAAAAATGGTCCAGCAATGGAGACGACAATTATTTTTGACAACAGTTATACTGTAATTTTGAATGATCCTCCTGATCATATCAAGATTTAACTATACCTTTCCAACTATATTTTCTTCCATCCATGCATTCCTCTACCCACCTTTTCTCACTCCAGGGAGGCACTTGGGAAGCACTGCTTCACAGAGACCTAACGAGCTCGTCTATGCAAATCAGGCTTTAAGTGAGAAAGCAGAGGTCCAGCATGTTCATGAGGATGGTCTTGACGGATGAAAGGTGCTCTGAAGAACATTGCTGTAATGAGGGAGAAAAATCCTGTAGCAGAAAGCTGGGTAGGAAAGGTATTTCTCTTTCATTCAAGCTGTTTCTTTCTTCTCCTTATCTGATCAACTGAAACAAAACTCTGAAGGAAATCTTTCCCACACAATCTGCAAGACACTGGTCATCAGCATGGCCATACATTTTACATTTTATTTCTGGTAAATATAAAAACCACAAAGGCTTCCCTTCAATTTCTAAAATGCTAGTGTAAGAGCACAAGATGGATGTTCATGAATATAAAAGCCCCAAGACTAGAAAAGGAGCAAACCAAAACCAGTTAGCATTTGTTTATGAAGAAATATTGAGTAACATAGACCTAGTGATATAAACACACATCTAGTTATGATCATGTACCTCTATGTGCAAAAATAATTTCCCAGAATAAAGCTACTTTTACTGTGGACTTACTAGCACAGTGAAGATTTTTTTATTCCAGAATAATTCTCCTTTTTGAAAGCAGAACAATTGCTTATTCTGGAGCAGTGTTTACACAGCACGCACATCAGTGTAGCTGAAAAACTGTGGGAACCCACCTATCGACTGCTCTTTCTGTCAGTTTTCCCAATAAGCGAGTCCTATTAGTGTCTGGGGATGTGTGTATGAGAGGGAGATAAGACGGTCTCCCTTTATCAAAAATACTGAAAAATCAAATATTAAAATCTCAAGAAAACATGGTCTGCTTCAAAACCACTCACTGTATGATGAAAAGCAGAAGAGGAAAACTGCAGCTCCTCAGATCCTATTATTTAATGAGAATGTGAAGGAATAAATTACAATTTCCTACAGTCTTATGGGCTTTAATGGATGCAGTGGCTAAGAAGACACAAGCTCCAGTTGGACTTTTCTCACTGGAGTGACATATACATGGAAATTTTGATGTCACAACACATAAACTCCTAGTGCCACCCTTGCCATGCTCTGGGCACCAGGGGATATGCAGCGAGCCCCTTCACTCAAGTACCTTCTTTTTCTTAAACTTGTTAGAATTTAATTGTCTTTGCGAGTTTTGCCTACCTCTTGCATTCAGCTTCAACTGATCAGTGCATTCAAAAACTAGGGATGAGGCACGTAGACACATGTACACACAAGAGGTGGAATGTATAAAATACACAGATGCCTACATTGCAGTTGGGGAGTAGCTGAGGAGAGGAATGGGTTGCTATGGAGCTTCTTTTATCACATATAAGATACAGAAGAGAATTTCCCTGATTGACCATAAGGATAGGCTAAGCTGAGCAGCATAGGCATGGATTTCTGTGCCACAGATGCCCAGATTTCAGGCAAAGAACATTTTGCTGGAGCTTTCTGCAGAAAACTAACCTTGAACTCGGTACTGCTTAGGACTTCCACTACTGTGGTAGCCATTCAGAAAACTTCTGATGGTAGGCCAAGAGAAGATGGTTGAACTTTTCTAAAAGTCATACATCTCTACGTTCCCAAGCCAGTGAGCAAGGAAGTACATAAAATGGGTGAAATTTGACACAGTAAACAAGCATTCGAAGTTTAAGCTATTTTTTAATGAGTTGTAATTGAAACCATGGTGGCAAATACTGCCCAGTCTCTTTCTTGGGTGGCTTTCAAAAGAATAAGGAGGTCTTTGCATTAAAAATAAAAAATAAAACAAAAAATAAGGAAAGGCAAACTTTTTTTTGAAAACCTTCATCCCAGCTGTGAAACATGCAACAATGAAGGCAGAATCTCAGAGCCATAGGATAAGATGAAGCTTGAGCAACACAGTTCAGAAGGCAAAGCTGCAGAGGAACTGTTATGGAAACCGAGAAACAAAGGAGAGCTTGAAAAGGAGAATAGCTTTCTAATTCAATACCTAAAATATAAGAGGGGCATCACTGAATGAGGGAGAGAGACTTCCTCCCATTACCAGGAATGATCACAGACTTCCCATTAAAAAGCAATAAAGAAGAACTATTAAACCCTATGGGAGGCAGCAGAAGTAGCTGAAGTCTTAATCGCAGCCTGATACTCTGTCAAGACTTGATGACAAAAGCGCATGAGTCCACACCCCAGGTGGGGTGACTGGCTCCCCAGGCACTGCACCTCTGTTATGGCCCTCGGCATGCCAACAGTGGGGCTGGGCCAAGGCGGCAGCCAGACTCGGGAACAGCGCTGTGTCCTGCGTTGTGTGCCTGTGCCCTTCCCGGTCTGGAGAGAGAAAAAGAGGGCAGGGTTCTGTAGGTGTACCACTGACCAGGAGAAGGTGGGGTGTGTGTGTGGCTGTGGGAGAGGACAGTATATGGAAGTGTTCGTGCATGCACATTTCCTATCCGGGAGGGAGGTGCGCGGGGAGGTTTGAGCGTGTGCGTATCCCATACATAGGAATGTTAACGTGATTGCACCCTTGCCTGAGAGGGGAATCCCTACCTAGGGTGGGCGGTCAGTGTATGTTGTGTGTTTGAACAGTGTATGTTGTGTGCATGCGTGTGTATGCCCTGCCTGGGGGGCTTAGCGTGGGCTCTGTGTGTACATGCATGTGCACGAGTGTGCGTGTCCGGTGTGTGCTCATCCCCCGCCTGTGGCACTGGCACAGTGTCTGTGCGTGGCTGCATATGCGTGCGCGTGTGAGCGCACCCTCCGCCCGGACAGGGGTGCGGGGCTGTGCGCGCAGCCCCGGGCAGGGGGTCGTGCGGGTGCGGGTTCGCCTGTGCGGGGCGGGCGCGGCGCATAGTGTGTGTGTGTGTGTGAGTGTGCGTGTGTGCGTGCGTGTGTGTGTGCGGCCG
>JAWMRA010000078.1:118976752-118994514 GCA_035584735.1 Pseudotriccus pelzelni
GGGAGCGGCCGTGCCCCCCCGCCCCGCCGCCGCCGCCGCCGCCGCCGCCGCCCCGCACAGCCGCAGACACGGGCGGCCGCGCCGGCAGCCGGCGGCTCGCATGCAGCCGGGGATTACGGCGGGGCGAGGGCAGCGCGGGCTCGGCTCTTATCCCCTCCTCGGTCAGCCCCTCCGCCCGCCACCCCGGCCGCTCGCTGCGCGGCTGCTCCGGCGGCTTTTCATCTCCGGGGGTAGGAGGGAGATGCCTTTGCCGTGCTTCTTCCACCCCCAGTCCTCTCCGTGCCGGGGGGGGCGGTGATGTGGAGCTGGGAATGTAGAGGAAAACCCTCCCCGGGAAGAAGCGACCAAAACAAATCTCTCTCCGTGGCTTTGGCGGCCACGCAGTGCCCGGGGAAGCCTGAGCAGCCCCAGCCAGCGCCGGGGAATCCCTCCTGCAGCCCCCGGCGGCGCCCCGGGCGCCCGCCGAGCAAGGTAAGCGGGAGGGCATCCCTCCTCCGCCGAGGGCTTCCTTTTGGTTTTATTTGTATTTATTTTAGAGCCCGAGTCATCCACGCCTCCCGCGCTGATGGGACTGTGGAGGGAGGCGAGAACTGCCGGCTGGCCGCCGGTGGGCTGCGGGGCGCTCGGGCCGGACGGGAGCGCCGCGCTCCCGCGGGGAGCCCGGGGGTGTCCCGGCGCGGCGGGGAGCGCCCCTGGGGAGGGGGAATGCTCGGCGGGGCGGGACGGACACGGGGTGTCCTCCCCGGCTGCCTGGATCGGTCTGAGGGAGAAGAATGCAACCCTCAAGCTGGAGCGCTTTGGAAACTGTGGCTTGTATTTTTATTCCATCAGAGCTGCTAAAGGGAGTGGGGGGAATGACATTTCGTAGTATTCTACCTCCTGCCGTGGGTGAGCTCTACAAAGGCTCATCATTTGTTTCCGACGCTCTAATAGCGCTTGTGGAAACCTGATGATACAAAACCTCAGTGTTCTCGGTAGCTGTCGTTGGTATTTCCCCATCTACCCAGGGACTGAAAAATCCCCTCTATCAAGGAAAATACGTGTAGCATTGTGATAATCTAAAACATAGTCATATATGCTTTCTATAGGTATGTAGCATGCTGACAGTCCCCCGGATTTAAAAACATGTCTTTATGAAGAGGCATGTTCACTGGCTGCGTGGTTTCTACAAACCGTTCAGTGTGTTTCTTCTATCAGAATTTCACTGCCCGGGGGAAGGTAGACCTTTGTTTATACCCTATGTGTGTGCTGTTCATATTTATAGTACCGTTTGGACTTAATTCAATTCAAGTTACATAATGATTAAGACACAAATAGGAAGTATATTTGCAGTTTCTTGGACATTTTAATTCATTGCAGATAAGACTGTCTCTAGCAGCATCACTGCCAAAATTGTCACTTTGTCAATGTTTGTGTGAAAAGGGAAGCGTCCATAGCATCAGGTGGAGACAGCATTCCTTGGCAAATACACAGTCATCAAGACCTTGCTATCAAAAGGACACCTAAGTAAAGGATTTCAATGACCCCATCCTGTAGCTCTGAGAAGCTGTCAGGATTGGTTTAGGAGAGGAAGAATAGCAGTGAGACTGGGCAGGCTTGAGAGGGAGAAAAGCCTGTCTGGTGATGTTTTGCTTTAAAGACGCTTAGACTTCAAGTCTGCTCAGCTGGCAAGTCTATCCAAGTTAATGCAGGGATAGCACCAAGCCTTAGAGGCTGGGCAAGATCTGTGAAACTAAACATCCTGACAAGCTTGGGGCACGATCCTCCTCCCGGAGAGTTTTAGTAGAAACTACCAGGGGAGCAGGGTCAGTGAGTACATGCTCCTCGTGAGATTTGTTTGTTCTCTGATCACTGAGATGTGCTAACAAAGCTCTGGAAATATTTCCCAGAGAGATGAGGTGCAGTACAAACAAAAAAGTTTGTTTCTGGTTCTTAACGCCTTTGTCTTCTCCATTCAAACAACATCTGATAAACTGTCTCTTCACTCAGCCTTAGTGGAACTTGCAGCTGTCTTGTTATAATTTTTTTCTTTTTTCGAACTAGGCTTCTGCAGGCAGCTCTCACCAAAGCATTTGAATTGCCTTTGCCTCCTTTCTCAGCTGGATGCTGTCACTGGGGCTCAGCAGGTTGGCCTCATTCAGATATATGCAGACAGTATAACATCTTCAGCTCAAGATGAGGGAGTGGTGCTGTTTGGAGCAGCGTGCTTCAGTCTGAGCTTTTCCATTGGCTTCAGCATTTTGAAATGTCCCATTGCTGCAACGATGCCATATCATACGTATTTATTCATGCTTAGCCTTTTTTCTTTTTCTAAGTGAAAGTTAATTGGCAAATTCTGGCTTGCCATTCAAAACAAGGCGAGGGGTCGAGATTTGCAATAGCATTCTTGCCAACATTTGGGATTTTGCCAAACAGCTTGCTCTTGCCACTTTTAGAAGAAAATCTTGATCTTACATGACTTCCATGAGCTTCATGTAACTACATGCGCAGGTAAAATATTTTCCATGATGCTACTGTATTTAAAGCTACCTGATGGAGGACATTTCGGTCAGTGTTTTGCTCTGTCTCTTGTTCTTATATAGACAGCGTGTTGGGGAGGGTCTGTGTTCTCAATTCTACATGGCTTAGAGGAACACGAGCAGAGATACCTGGTGAAGGGGGCAGTGACTGGGAGTACGTAATGCAGTGGGGGATTCCACTGAAGACCCCTCTGTACCAGAATACAGACCTGCTGCTCCTGACAGGCTGAGCTGGGAGCCAGAAAGGGAAGCACTTAAAGTTGCAAGCCACTTCACCTTCATCAGAGTAGACATACATGCATTCTAAAAACGAGTTTTTTAATGTTTTCAGGAGTCACTTCTATTAACTCATCATGTTATTGCATAATGCTTTCTGACCCACCAATGCTCACTGCTCTTGAAGTTAAGTAACAATTGCCTCTGAAAGGAGGCAACTTTCCATTTTTCTCTAGTATTTTTATAGGAATTTTTTTCATTTTTAAGAATAAGGTTCTTTTACCTAAATAGGTGTCTGAATATTATAAACATGGATGCATGATAAAAAACAGGCTGTTGTTTAGTTTGTTGAGTTGGGCTGTTTCTACTCTCATCGGGATATGAGCACCCTAAGAGAAAAAATCTTTATTTCCCATCAGTAGCTGGAAGTTTTTTATTGTCATTATCGCTGAGGTAGTGGCACTGGGTATTTGATTTCTTTGATTTTATATCTTTTAAATCTTTGGGACATGTTCTCTTAACTCACATTTAGAAGGTAGAAATGAGTGTCTAGTTTGTAACAAGAATATTAACTGCAAAGCAAAGTCAACTTTCTAATTTCTAATTGTGGAGATCTTTTAAGATGTGCAACAGTGTTCTATGGGATACTGGGAAAATAAATTGCCTGGGACATTATACAGTAGATTTTATCCTATTGTAAAGGTAGATTTTTTTGTGCAACCATAGCTTCCTATGTTTATTTATCTATAATTCTCTGGCTATATGGAAAGGATATGGAAAGAATTTCATTATTTTGAATTTCTTCTTCAATATTATGCAATTACAGGGATCGTATTGCATGCTATAATAGATACATTGCTCAGCATGCTCAAATTCAATCTAAGTAAAATGCATATATATGACTAAATATAAAAACTGAACAGAGAAGCTTAACAACTCAATTTTTTTATTGACCAGAACTTGAAAGTTTCTTATCTTAGTTAGCTATTGGTACAAAGTCAGTCCCAGTATGACTTCCCAGACCACTAAATACTATAAAAGCCTTAGACATAATATGCATCAGTCAAGATATTTAAAAATCTGTTAGTCTAAAAACCACCTGTATTCTTCATAAAAGATAGAAGGACTGCAAAGGCTATTCTGCTTTTTGTCCTTCCCAGTGCTTGTTACAGCACATGCAGAAATTTCAGTGCAAGTTGCACACTGGCGGACTCCCGAAATTTCATTTGTTTACTGTGCCATACACTGCTGTGTTCCAGGGGTTGGAGTAAACTGAGAATGAGTTTTTTTAGACTACTTTTTTTCACCAGCATGAAAGTATGATGATGTTAACTGAATAATCAGCAAATAAAGAATATTATTTTGAATGTACTTCTTCTTGGATTATTGTGATCGCATGAACAATATGGAAACGCTAATGAAAAAGTCTTAGGCCACTAAAATTAGTGGAGTTTTTAATTTTTTTGTTTCTAATGCAGGAAATCTATATTTAGCCATAATGGTAGAGCACTGTGACTTAGGTGTCTGGCTTCTATACGTCCCTAATCCTCCTCTGGATAACTATAAGGAGTAGTCAGCAGCATCACTGCTGGCACCAGCAAGAGACTCAGATCAACAGTGTATTAGCTAATAAATAATATATGTCATACTGGCGTAATGCAGGTCTGAGCATTTAGGAGTAGGCTGCGATAAGCAGCAGTTGTAGTCTTTACAAGGAACAATGGCAATTGACCAGTTTACCTCTCATAATACCGTGACGGGGGGACTGTAGTACACTGTAAAATTGTGTGAGGGCATTTACAGTCTGGGCCAAGGCAGAGGAGCTGAATAGCCCTCTTACCACAGCACTGGCACATGATGCAGAAGCTCTAGATTTGTCAGTGCTTCTCCCTGAGAAATCATACTTACTATTGAAGGGTATTCTTCGTGCTACCATCATATTCAGGTATTAGCTTGTTAGGAAATAAACATCAGCCCTTTATGTTACGAGGAAATGAATGCAAAGCTGTGCTGATAATTAACTGAACAAAGCTCTCAAATGTAATCTTCTTTGATGACACTGGAGATGAGCTTCTCCCTCTGATTGCCTAACAAGTTAAGAAATAGAAATCAGTTATGACAGTACAATCCAAATACAGAATAAATTTGCCTCAGAGCTTTAAGAAGATATCTCAGGGCAATTCATAATATTTATTTCACAGTACCTTATCAATGGTTAACTTTTAGAAAATTAGCTGTATTTTCAATATATAGAGATAAAAATTACCATCAAGTGCAACAATGAAGCCATAATGCTGCTTTCTACAGAGTTTTCAGTTGTGTCATTTGCCCTCTTAAAGTGTGAGGGTTTGGTTTACCTGCAAGGTTGTTTACATCATCTCAGCTGGATGTATTCTCAGGTGACTGAATAATCCTGCTATAATTTACGGCTGTACGTTCAGTGTAAATTTACATATACCGGAGAGATCCTGAGACGGTTTGAGCAGAAAGAGCTGGCAAGCTGCAGCAGCTAGAAGAATCCCACTAATGTATTTAAGCAGACTCAAAACAGTGAATTGGCCTAATTATCCATGAAATCACAAAGCTGTGAGTGACAGTGGCTGTTGAGATTAATAGCACACACTGTCGATTTACCTTGACAGGAGTGCCATCTAGAAGGTCTTGCCTTCTAGAATATTTGCATCTCATGCTTTCTTCGTTCTCATTACTGCTGACATAGAGCAAACCTCTTAACTGGGTAAGACTTCTGCTTGAATTTATACTCAGGGCTACTGATAGTCACTTCAGTCCCTGTTTAGGCATGTCAGTAAAGTAGCATTAGCAATGCTGGGTATCTTCTGATACCCTTGAACTAAAGAAGGGATGAGAATGTTTGGCTGCTCCAACATGTCTATAGATCACCTGGGTAGAAACCACATTGTCTGGCTTTTGCTCAGTAACCTTGTGATTAGGGTACTCATTAAGAAAAATCAAACTTTTAGGCTTTCATAGATTAACATGATGCAAACAAATACTTCATTTTTGTAATCCAAGATTCCCCCCAGCCAAAGGACTGGTCACACCCCTCAGTTACAGACTCATTCATGTCTGTTGCCTTTCAAGTGTAGGCTGCCTCCTGCTTGCTCGGGGATGATCTCCATCCCTGCAGCCGTCCTGGGCATTACCTATATCAGCAGTGGCCTGGAAGGTACAAACCACAAGTTTGAATCACCAGGGATGAACGTGGTCCCTGGGTGAATGTTTAATGACTAGCCAATTACATTAAAGTGGAACCAAGTCCACCACCTAAAGGTGTATTTTGAAAAGAGTGAATCTTGTTCAGCTCTTCTGAAGGACTGTGTTTTAAATATCTCTTGTAACAGGAGGTGCAAGAGAATATCATGTAAGTAGGTTGTATCCCTTTTGATCCTGCTTATACGTTGGGCCTGGATAGGAGTTGAGAGCATCTTCCTTCTGACTGTAAAATATTATGTTGATCCTGCCTTAGAGGTTTCTACACCCTTCTTTGAACTTGTGTCTTGAGTGTTTAATATTAGAAACCCCGAACTAATGGCTCTGATGAAGCACATTTTTAAGAGGATGCTGTGGCTTTTAAAAAGACATTTTGGCTTGATAGAGGTAAATAAATTAATTTATAGTGGCAGTTTTATAAAAGTGTTCCTTTTAGCCTGTCTTGATGTAAGAATTATAACAGTAGCATGGGTCTGTGCATGATAGTGAATCCTCCCTTTCTTCTATAGTCAGGTCAGTTTGAGGGTCAAAAATATCCATACTCCTGGTATCGGGTAGGACTAAAAGTCAGTAGAGCTTCTTCTCTACAGTGTTAAACTGAAGTTCCTGAGAACAGCTTTCCCTTACTGATACCCAGAACAACTGCGGGACCAACTATGTATCTTTACATAGTATGTGGAACCAAAGCTCTTAGGATAAGTTTGGGAAACAAAGTTTTCTGCTTTCTGGGTGACTGCTTCTCTCAGATGGGCCAAGTAAGATGTTGGGTGGTACAAGACCCTGCACGACAATTTCTAGTAGTAGTTTGGGTTGTTTTTCCAAAGCATTCTGTAGTGAAGACATCAAAATGTTGAAGGGATGGATTCTTCACAATCAAGACTAGACTGAAATTTGTCTTAATTTTTAATGATAAAAGCTTTTTGTAAAGACTTGCTGATGCTGTTACCTCAGGGACATTTCCAGCTATGTACAAAGGCACTTGTCAAAACTGAGTCACCCAGAACTCAAGGCCTTGATTCATTCCTTCATTTCAGCTTCAGGGCTTCTGTGAAGCACCAGCAATAGGAAGGCAGGCTGGGCTCCTGGTGGGTTGAGACAAATGTCTGCTGAGTAAATCTGCCCCTCTCAAACTTTAATCTTTGGCCATGTCTCTTCCTCTGTTGTCCAGGTAGGTCTAGACTTACCATTTTACCTTGATTGAATTAGGGAACAGTCCAGTTCAAAATTAAATTTTTCACAGAGGCAGTAATTGAACAAAATGTTTTAATTTACAGAGACGTCACTTAAGAATACAAGTATGCTTTCCTTAATTGCTGTTTTAGGATGGTGGCATTGCATGTTTTTGCTCTATTAGAAAACTCAACCAGGGTTCTGAACAAAGTGCAACATTCAGAGTTTTGGGTGCAGTCTCATTCAAAGAGGGATAAAATCTGACTCTCTTGTCAGATGTGCCTCATTGCTTCAGACATCATTTTCTGTGCATATGGAATAATTTATGTTGTGTAATATTTGCCTGCCTATATACCTAGAATCATCATTCAGTACTACACTACAAGCTTTTCTTCAGGAGAACAAAAAAGAAGTTCAGCAGTGCTTTCAGCTACTTGGCAGCACTGCTATTGCTAGGAAGCAGTGGAAGACTGATGGGTTAGAGAAGATGACATATTTAGAATAATACTAAAACTAATTGTTTTAGAACAACTGGTTATGTGGTGCTTCCTCAAAGAACAAATGATGTGTTGACAATCTTCTCCATCATCTTAATGCACTGCAATACTATTAGAAGAAAAAAACTAAGTAGTGGATAAATAAATTGCAATTCAAAGCTCTAATTTATTAATATTAATATGTTTACTATTATTAGTGTATCCTGAATATGTAACATCTGTACACTCTCAAAGAATTGTATGGAAGTACCAGCCAAACCTGTGGATCCAGAGTGCTAGCTGGGATACAGATGTGTAGTGTGATTTAGACCTGAAATGAGGACCTTATATAATCGCATTTCTGTAATATCTGGTTGTTTAAAACTAACGAAAATGATCTACCATTCGGCCTTGTACTTCTCTGTGACAGCTCATCTCCTCTAAAATTTCCAGGGAAGGCTAAGTAAGTAGTGAAAGACAGTATCTTTGGCAAAAGCAGTAACTCAGCTCTTAGCAACCAATTGTAAACATAAATAGTAAAGTGCAGACACGACCAACAATTACATCCTAAACAAGAGATGTTTCAACCTGCAGTGGAAATGCAACTGTTTTTGTAAGCTGAGCAGGAATGCATCAAGATCCTTGTTTGTAAGGACCATATAGCCGTGCTTGTCACAAGCACCAACAGCAGATCATGGCTAGTAAGGAAAGACAGAGAACCAGAGCTGATCTGGAATAAAGGCTGGTGGAGATCTTGATTCAGCACTGGGATGGGCTGCAGAGCCATGTTCATTGCTCTCTTGGGACCCCAGTACAGGCTGAAGGGGTACTTCAAACCCAGTACTCAGCTCTAGACTTGTGACGAGGTTCTACTCAAAAAGGCCGCTTAAGTCTCAAATTCCGTGTGAGTCTTGAGGTAAAATTATCCTGACTGTTCTCAAGAGCATTCAGCTTTTTGGTGTGAAGCAGTCTGCGTCACCTGTAGTGTGTCTAGAGCCCACCCACACGGCTTTACCTTGTGTAGGAGCTTAAGTAAGTGATTATAAGTGCTATTGGGGTAGTTAGAAAACTCAGATAAGCTGAAACTGCCAGGCTTGTGTGACTGCAAGATTTTACAAACATTTTATCAGTTATACTCTCCCTCTTTTTCTGTCTTCTGTCACCTTACCTATTTTTGTCTGGATTTTCTTATTCAAGGCTTTTAGGGAATATATAAAGTCTCAGAGTCTGCTGCTCCTTGGTTAAGTTCAGCTCATCCATCTAAAAGACACTTCTGTGCTCAAGATGGTGAGAACAGGGAGTTAGCAGACAGACTGATTTAGTCAATCTGAGAAGTTTGTCTATAACAGGCCCAATCTTTTTCGAGTGTTTCCTGCAATCTCTGAGACTTTGTGCAGCCAACATTTAAATTTTCACATACCAGAAATAAATAACCTGTGAGGTCTGTTATGAAATGGAAATAATCATTGTTTCAGACCAGTTACCCATAGCCCCAAGAGCAAGTTTTTCAGGATTTACTCTCAAAGCAGTTTCCATAGACCAACCCATCCATAGCTGTAAGCAGAACTCTCAAGGGTCAGGAATGATTTGGTCATAGTTTCATGTAAGGACTTAGCTCTCCAATAATGGCTCTGACTGTGGTTTTATTCTGGCAAGAACCAGCCATTGCTCTCAGGGAAGCTCTGTCACAGGACTGACAGGCAGAGGTTCCATCTTTGTCCCTTCAGACCATGTAGCTTCAGGTGATTTCACCCACTGAAGACTGAGGACTTGAGCCGAAGTGCTGTCACCAGTAGTTCAGAGAATCAAAGCTCATCTAATTCTCGTCTGGGCATGCATGAATGTGGTCCTGCATATGGATATGAAACTGAGACATACACTTGAAACTCAGTAATACTTTAACATGTTTCCTGACACTTCCTGCCCTCAGCTTGCCAATCCTTAACTATATGAGATGTGACTTCTGTGAGGTGGGAAATGGAAATAGAGAACTCATTTGAGTGGGTTGCTTTTATGCAGAGTTTTAGTTGTCACCTCAGCCATTTTTATAAAATTGAAATTAAGGGAAAATTCTAGTAATAAAGATCCTACAGGACACCATTAAAAAACTGCAGGTCTTCATATTTTGAAACAAAGAACAGACATTTGATAGCTGAGATGTGGCAGCAGAGATCACAGAATCACAGAATGTGCTGAGTTGGAAGGGACTTACAAGTATCTTTAAGTCCAACTCTTAGCCCTGCACAGGACTATCACCAAGAGTCACATCATGTACCTGAGAGTATCATTCTAATGCTTCTTGAACTCCAGTGAGCTTGGTGATGTGACCACTTCCCTGGGGAGCCTGTTCCAGTGCCCAACCACCCTTGGAGTGAAGAACCTTGTTCTAATAACCAACCTAAACCTCCCCTGACACAACTTCAGGACATTCCCTAACCCTAACCCTAACCCTAACCCTAACCCTGTCACTGATGACCACAGAGAAGAGATCAGTGCCTGCCCCTCCTCTTCCACTCACGAGGAAGTTGTAGACTGCAATGAGGTCTCCTCCAGGCTGAACAGACCAAGTGACCTCAGCTGCTCCTCATACGGCTTCTCCTCAAGGTTCTTCAGCATCTTCATTGCCTACCTTTGGACACTCTCCAGTAGCTCAATATCTTTCTTATGTTGCAGTGCCCAAAACTGCACACAATATTCAAGGTGAGGCTGCCCCAGTGCAGAGCAGAGCGGGACAATCCCCTCTCTCGACCGGCTGGCCATGCTTTGTCTGATGCCCCCCCAGGACAGGGTTGGCCCTTCTGGCTGCCAGGGCACTGCTGACTCATATTTAACTTGCCATAGACCAGAACCCCCAGGTCCCTTTCCACAGCACTGCTTTCCAGCACCTCATTCCCCGGATATTACAGCAAACAGAAGCTGAAATAAAGGAGAATCATGCAACCAAATAAGCGGGCATATGAAGCTCTAAAAATGTGTTTGCTTGGTAGAAATGTATTGGTTTGTCACAACTAACTTGCTCTGTCTTTTTTTTGGCTAACTTGCTGGATCTCAGGTTGTAGGCTCTAGGAGTCAGACCCTGAGGTGAGCATAGACTTTCTAAGTCTTTTTAGAATCATGGAGTACCTCCAGTTCTCCAGTTGGAAAGGACCCATAAGGATCTTGGAGTTCAAAGTGACCAACCACGCTCTCAGTGAAGAACCTTTGCCTAATGTCCACTTCGAACTTTCCCTGACATTACGCTTAGAAAATCTAAAGCTAGTTTTTCCAGAAAGTGTTACTTATCTGCATTATATATAAGCTGAAAATCTGATAAGTCAATTTTAATAGCCAAACTAGTAAATGCAACAACGGTCTCCCCACGTATTTCTTGATTTCAGTAAGAATTTTTGTATGTGAAGAAAAGCCAACACATTGATCTTAGATTCTTCAGACCTGGGAAAAAAAAACCCAAAACATTGAATGGGATCACCCAAATAATTTGTCTAATAATTTCAAAATCATTTTGATCCAGAGCTTTCTTAACTTTTAAAAAATGCAATTAAAGATGAGTACTTTTAAAACCAGATTTTGTTTTAAAACATTGAAGACACTTTGACCAAATTGTGAAAACTTCCATTTGTTCTCAAAGCCAGGAAATTAATTAATAAAATATTTTTTTTGCAAACAGCTTGACAAGTTTTGACAAAAAGACATCTTCTGACAAATGGTAGAAATTTGTCTTTTAAAAGTCAGAAGAAAGCAAAATTGTTCCCTTTTCCTGGGGGTCTTACGATACAGCCTTTTCTTACATACCATGTAAGTTTTTCCTTGCTGCTTTAAATGCAGGATGTGCTCCATCACTGAAGCATGCTTATTTGCTGCAGCTTCTTTACTTTCTTTGGCAAAATTTGTATGGCAAAGACTGGGAGAGATGTTTATGACTAGGGCATGCAGAAGTACCTTGGATGTGAATCCTTTTGGAACAGAGGTCTTGCACGTGGAGTCCCTGCTTGGACCAGCTGGCACAGTGACCCCCGTGTGTGCAGTTACACTCACCTAGACTCCAAAGCAGATGGCTGTGAGCAAACCACTTATTAGGAGCAGACCTTGAAGCATGCTGACTCTTCAGCCATCCCTGCAAATGATTTGGGAGCGTCCTGACTGTACCGTGGCAGGCGATGCTCCAGCAATGTGACAGCACAGACAACTGGGTTCCTCAGCCTGAGGGTTTAATCTGCTCACGTAGGCATGTCCATCAAATGTGCTGAAAATTCTAAGGACCCTGTAAAAAGCAGCTATCTCAATTTGAGCAGCCAAAATTGTTGGATACTTTGGGCATTTATGACCTTCATTTCTCCATTATAAAGCAATGCTAATGATTGCCTCCTACTGAAGGGGGAACGGGGATACCCTGGAATGACTTGGGTAGGACAGTGGGAGCTCCCTGAGGTAAATTCAGCACTTTGTGTGTAATGTAGGCCTTGCAGTAGGAAATGCTGAATAACATCAGAGGCCAAGTACCGAATGAGAAAGATGAAAAGAAATGGTAAATAATTACCCGTTCACATAAAGCAGAAGGGGAATCACACCATTAAAAGCTGTATGCCTGTGGTGCAGGGGAAGGCACTTAGCCTTCTTTCTGGCTTTCCCTAGCTTTTTGAGTAGCAGCCTTTGAAGTTTTCACTTTTATTTAATGCAAAGGATTGGCTTTGATTTGAAGAGGTTTATGGAGTATTACATGTATTTTGCTACAAAGTAATTTTATTATTGCACAAAAAAATATGGAGTTTCTTTGGAGTTGCTCTTATATATATGGGAGTAGAATTTGTATCTTTTTCTGCTGATTGCTAAGAGTGCTGGTGAGTGGCAGGCTGGCTTTGCCTGCCTGCCAAGGGGTGGTTACATTTCTCACTAGCCCATGGTGGACGAGGTGCATGGTGGAGTTGCATACAGCCAAAAGGCTAAGGCAATAAACTAAGCTGAAAAATATTTGAAGCCTTCTCAGGAAAAAAATAATAATAGTGTTCTGAGTTAGTTACAGTAACTAAAATCCAGAAAGGTAATTTAATGAATTATAAAGCTCACTTCTAATTTTGTAATAGTGAAAGAAGAGGTGATTTTGTATTAAATTTCTAATATGGATTTTAAAATTAAAAATGTTATGTAGTTAGAGTACTTCAACATAATTTTCTTTTGTGGCAAGGTAACCCACCTAGTTGATCAAGGGAAGCCTGCTGAGGTAAACTTTTTGGATTTCAGTAAATCTTTAGATACTGTCTCTCACAGTATCCTTCTGGACAAAATGTCCAGCACACAGCTGGATAAATATGTCATGTGATGGCTGAGCAGCTAGCACGTGGGTTGGGCGCAAAGAGGTATAGTGACTGAGGTAACATCAGGCTGGAGACTGGTCACTACTGTGGTTCTGCAGAGGTCTGTCTTTGGCTCAGTGCTCTTCAACATCTTTGTAAATTACTGGGACGCAGGACTTGAAGGGTTACTAAGCAAGTTTGCAGATGATACAAAATTGGGAGGAGATTTTGACTCCCTCGAAGGCAGGGAGGCCCTGCAGGGAAACCTTGACAAATTAGAGAGGTGGGCAATCACCCACCATATGAAGTTTAACAGGGGGAAGTGCCAGATTCTCCATGCGGGATGGAGATGCTGGATGTATGTACAGACTAGGGAATGAAATGCTGGAAAGCAGTGCCGTGGAAAGAGACCTGGGGATCCTGGTTGAGGGCAAGTTGAATATAAGTCAGCAGTGCCCTGGCAGCCAGGAGGGCCAACCCTGTCCTGGGGGGCATCAGACAAAGCATCGCCAGCTGGTTGAGGGAGGGGGTTGTCCCGCTCTGCTCTGCACTGGGGCAGCCTCACCTTGAATATTGTGTGCAGTTTTGGGTGCCACAATATAAGAAAGATGTAAAGCTATTAGAAAGTGTCCAAAGGAGGACTACAAAGATGGTGAAGGGTCCAGTGGGGAAGCTGTATGACGAGCAGCTGAGGCCACTTGGTCTGTTCTCTGTTCAGCCTGGAGAAGAGGAGACTGACGGGAGGCCTTGTTGCAATCTACAGTTTCCTTGTGAGGGGAAGCAGAGGAGAAGGCACTGATCTCCTCTCTGTGGTGACCAGTGACAGGACATGAAGGAATGACGTGAAGTTGTGTCAGGGGAGATTCAAGTTTGTCACCCAGAGGGTGGTTGGGCATAAAACACGCTCCCCAGGGAAGTGGTCACAGCCACCAAGCCTGACAGAGTTGAAGAAGCATTTAGACAATGCTCTCAGGCTCATGGTGTGATTCTTGAGGCTGTCCTGTGCAGGGCCAGGAGTTGGACTTCGATGATCTCTTTAGGTCCCTTTCAATTCAGGAGATTTTATGTTTTTGATAAAGGCACAGTTAAATACAGACTTCATAGACCATGTTTGCAGGAAAGCTGTGCAGGAAGAAATTATCATCAGAGAACAGAAGAAGGTGTGAAGAAAAGCACTTAGGAAGCTAACTAAAAGAATTTCTTTATTTTAAAGTTATATACTCTGCTTCTTGTATATATTTCTATGATGGAGCTCTGTAAAAAAGGCAAAAGTCACCCCTATGATTCCAGATTCTTCGTTTGGGAAAATGCTTTTTATATTTTATCTTTTCAGAGTGCTACATGTTGTGAATTCTGGTTCATTGCTTGGTACATACATACATACATAACACCTTCTCAACACTAAGCTTAATGGTGTTTCACTGCTGACTTTAGTGTGGCCACTGGGTTTTTAAAGCTTTTTAGAAAAGATACATTTCCTCAAGTAGGAAGCTGCAACCAATAATTATTCTGACAAAACAGAAAATGTTTATCAGCTTTGCACCAGTCTTCATGACGCTATAATTTTTGCATTGTTGAACAAGTATGGGTGGTAAGTACACTGCAGAAAAGCTAAAACAATGCGTAGTCTCGTGCATCTTTAGTTTCTGCAATCAGAAAAATAAATGAGGATATGGTTAACCTAAGATCAGCTCCTTGATTTCTACTGGTCTTTACTCAATATTGCTAATAATAGGGTACACATTTTCATTTTTAAAAAGAGAATAATTCCCTGAGATACAATAATGAATAAACTAGTGAACTTCTCTAGAAATTGCCTGAAGACTTGACTGATTTCACAGAGAATGACAGAATCTCTCTATGAATTTCTTAAATTTTTGTGTTTTCTTACGTAAGACAACCTTACGTAAGGAGAAACATCATTGTACATTAAAGTCTGAAAGGGTTTTTTTCAAAGAATAAAGTTTGCAAATATTTCCTCTGTAGAGAATTATCCTCTTATAAACACTTACTCTTTGTGTGGCTGTCTGTATGTCAGAAGACTGATAAATGCATCACAGACCACTAGGAGATGCTTAAGTGAGGAGATCTTGAGAAGACTTGAGTCCCCCCCTTCTCCGAAGTCTCACTATCATCCCCTTGCATATAAGGCAGTGAGGAATTGGGTAAAACCAAAGGAAAAAAATCAGCCTAAGGTCAAGAGTTAGAAGGCAAAACACGAAGCAAACACAACAGAAGGGTACATATACTGTGTAAACCCACTGATGCCAGGGCTTTGATTTTGGTAGGCATTTATTTTTACAAGTGGAGTTATCAGAATATATTTTTTGTGAATGAATGTAAATGTTAAAGGTTTAAACCTCTATGTAATTAGGCACAGAAGTGCTCTGGCTTGCACTGGGACATGCACTACTCTTCACAGTGTAGTGCTGGATGCAGAATGGGAGGAGGCAGAAAATTTTGGCCCTTGTGGTTTTGAAGTAGGTTCAGCTTGACAGTGAAATTGCTAACTAAAATGGTGGTGCTCTGGGCTGTTGCCATAATTTGGCTTATGCACTTGTCCAAAAAAAACCCCAAAAATGAAAATCTGTAAATATCACTCTGATGAGTAATTTTCCTCTTTCCTAATGTTTTTGAACATTGCAGTCTTTTAATACCTATATTGTACGTGGCTGAGTGTTACTGTTAATTTATCTGTTTGGAGGAACTTTTAAAATTTAGACATAATGAGGTTTAGCAATTTTAATTTTATGTCAGCAACATAGTCAATGCTGTCATAAGCATATCTGATGATACACTGAAATAATTCTTTGTTTTTCCTGATAATTTTAGTAAAGGATTATTCTAGGTCCCTCACTGCTTTGGTGATGATCTGGTCTTGGTGACCTTCTAATTCTCTTCCAAATTTCTACCTTTTTTCTTGGTGAATTCGTAGCCATTTATTCTTGTGCCATCATGGTCCTTCAGTACAAATAGTTCTTCTCCCTCACAGGTGTTTGCTCCTAATGTGTTTATAGGCAACAACCCCTCCCATCACAACCTTCATGCTTCCTCTGCAAAGAGGATCAAATTCTTGTATTCTTTTTCAAGATCCTAAGAGCATTATTTTTCTTTTGCATTAGGATCATATGGAATAGCCATGTGCCAAATGTCTTTAAACCCAGCTTTTCCCAAGCTATTTTATAATTAAAATAGATCTTGCTGTTCCTGTGCAATGCACCAACCTGACTTCAGTGGGAGCACTGGGTAATGAAGGACAACAGGAATGGGTCTCTAGCCCAGGCTGATTCAGAATAAGCAGCAGGCAGTTTTCTGTTTGCACAAATATTTCTGCTCCTGACAGTTCAGGCCATGTGGTTTCCCTTTTTGGTAAACTGCTCTGCAAAGCTGAGGTGGTGTTTGTTTATTTGTTTAATAAAAAGTGCTTCTGTTGATCTAGAGAAAACATCCCAGTTGTCAGCTCTGGAAACAAAACTTGGGCCAAAACACCCCCGAAGAACCCCCAGAGCTGCAGGTGTTGGGCTAAGCTTCCTCTCAGTGCCAGCCAAAAGCTGGTTTTCAGCAATTTGTAAGGTATTTCCAGCTTGCTGTCACCCAGATCATTCACGTCTTTTCACCCTCTTAGCAGAATAATGAAGCTGAGTGCGGATGATGGACTGACCGAGGTGTTTTAGGGTCTGATTATGAGTTATGTGCCTGTCACTTCTTCTCCAGGTTTGTAGCAGGGTCCTGGCTCTGGATGTAGAAGCCATAAAAGATTTCATGTGCAGCTAGGACTAAATTAAAACTCCAAATCCTCCAAAGCAATTTTAGGTTTGTTTCCATGGCATTGATTTTTTTTTTTTTTCAATTTTTTTTTTTTTTTTTTGCTTTTAATTATGGCTCGGGGGCGAGCGGGGTTATTCTTACCTTTTCCAAAGTTGCCTTGAAGGATACAATGACTCAAGGTTGCTTCAATTTTTAATCCGTGTTCATGTCACCTCTCTGAAAAGCGGGGTTAACTGTGGCACGTGGATAGAGCTGGGAACAGTGGGGCTGATGGGGTTGTTCAGTGGGGGCTGTGGTCTCAGGAGAACAGTCAGCATTCTGGTATTAATGGGTATGAATTCTCGTGTATGATGTTTTTATCACTCCACCTCGTGTTGGTGTTTGAGGTAGAGCCGATCCTCGCTCACCGCGGCGGGGACAGCTCCAAAGCCGGTCCCTGGCGCCGACACGGAGCGTTTGGGGAGCGGGATGCTCCCGGTGTGATCCCGAGCCTGTTAGAGAAGGCCGGGGCTCCAAGGGGGAGGATGAGGCTCTAAAGGAGAGGGTAAGGCTCCAAGGGAGAGGGCAGTGCTTCCATGCTGGAAAGCCGGGGAGCAGAGTTAGGGAGAGGACCGCGCACCGGCGCTGGGGGCTCAAACTTTCAGTGACACGGACGAGCTCGAGCGTTACCGCCACCGGCCCCGCCTCGACGCGTTGGAGCCCCGCACTCCCCGCGGGGGCGATGCCGATGCCCGGCCGAGCTGCGGGGAAGCGGGGGCGGCCCCCGGGCCGGGCTCGGGCCTCCATCGCGGGCTGTGCGGGGGCCGTGCCGCAGCCGCGGGCCGGGGGCGGGGGCTCTTCCTCCCTGTCGCCCTCCCCTTGCCCGGCAGGGGCGGGAGCCCCGCGCTCCCCCCGGTGCGGGCGGCGGGGGATGCCCCGAGCGCGCAGCGCAGCAGCGGCCCCGCGCCCTCCCCGCGGCGGAGGCGGGAGAGACAGAGGAGGCAGGAGAGGAGGCAGGCTCGGGAGGCAGGAGAAGAGGAAGCAGGCAGCGGCAGAGGCTCGGCGGTGATGCCGGTGCTGCCGCAGCGCTCGGCGGCCCCGCGGCCGCCCCG
>JAWMRA010000078.1:118994614-119132568 GCA_035584735.1 Pseudotriccus pelzelni
GACTTCTTTCACTTCAATACAAAAAAAATAAAACAAACAACCCCCCCCCCCCCCAAATTGTTGAATTGTTGATTTGCAGAGAACAGGAGAAAGAGATGTCAACTGTGGGAAATTACTAAGGAGGAGTTTCCAAGTTTGGAACAGGAGATTGTCTAAGCATCCTTAATATTCTCTCTGTGGGCCATGATACCTTTGGTAGGTTATTATTTAAGCACTGGGTCTGACAGTTGACCACTGTAGAGCTGGTGGGTAGATTTCCTTCCTGTTTGATACTGATACTCCAAATTCAGTGACAAACAGCTGCACTGGGCACAGAGAGTGAGGATGCACTTGTGGATTATTAAAAATGATGTTGCTGATTGCTGTCATGCAGTCATGTCTACAGCAACTTAGCAGGTGAAAAGGGCAGAGAAGAGTCTTACAGAGGGTCCAGAGAACAGTGTGCACAGCCCATACTATATAACATGTAGCACTGGTCAGTGGGACGCAGAAGAGTTAGGATTTTTTTGCCCTCTTTGTAAAGAAATAATCATTGTCTGGTGCTAGAAAATTTGACTTGTCAGGATGACAGTTTAATAGTTTGGTGAGTAATGTTTACCCATGAAGTAATACAGCTAATCAAGATTTGAGCTGGGAGAGGGAGGGAAGCAGTGTACTTTGGCGATTTTGGTGTGCTACAATTGCTTTATTCAGTTTCGGTATCTGCCAAATTTGAATTTTTCAATAAATTTTGAAAAAAATAAAATTGAAAATAGAAAAAACAAAACAAAAATAAAATTGAAACAATAAAATTAAGAAAATGAAAAAATAAAATTTTCCCATTTGTATACTTCATACATTAACTGGCAAGTAATCAGATTAAGCTAACATAGTTGCATCACAAACTGATTTAAAAAAAAACCCCAAAACTAAACAACAACAAAAAACCCCCCACCAAACCCCCCAAGTTCTTCATACAAATTGTCACAGTTGATTTTCACAAATGGAGAAATACAAGTGAGTTTTTCCTTTGCTTAAACATAGTGCTCTTAGCTGCTCCAGTTGTACCAGTGGTTCTGTATATTACCACAAAAGAGTATCATCATAGAGAGAGCAAATTGCTATCATTAAATTTTCATCTGTGTATGAAAGTGTGCAAAGAGAGATAGAGATATTGGGGGATATACTGTACATAGCAATATTCTAATTTTTTGTCCTTTTTAGCTTCAGGAATGGAGCTGTCTGTCTGAAGAGGACTCTGCCCAAATATTTATAGTGTCCAAGCTCATTCTCCTAAGGACTCTGGTGTTACAACTTCATCTCTTTCGGAATGGCTGAGAAGGCTCCACCAGGGATCACCAAAAAGTCTTCGAGGTCTACCCTTTCTCTCCCTCCAGAACCAGTGGAGATCATTAGGAGCAAAGCCTGCTCACGGAGAGTTAAAATAAATGTTGGTGGGCTCAACCATGAAGTGTTGTGGAGGACTTTGGACAGACTTCCAAGGACACGATTAGGAAAGCTCAGAGACTGCAATACCCATGAATCTCTGCTAGAAGTATGCGATGACTATAATCTAAATGAAAACGAATATTTTTTTGATCGACATCCAGGGGCTTTCACTTCCATTTTGAATTTCTACAGGACAGGGAAACTACATATGATGGAAGAAATGTGTGCTCTTTCTTTTGGCCAGGAGCTTGATTACTGGGGGATTGATGAAATATATTTAGAATCTTGCTGCCAGGCAAGATACCATCAAAAGAAAGAGCAGATGAATGAGGAACTGAGGAGAGAGGCAGAGACAATGCGAGAGAGAGAAGGGGAAGAGTTTGATAATACCTGCTGCCCAGAGAAAAGGAAGAAGCTTTGGGACTTGCTGGAGAAACCCAACTCATCTGTGGCAGCAAAGGTAGGATGAACAGTAGGCTTAACACAAAGACAGTAGAAAATAGTTTCATGACCAATGCATCTGACTTTGAGGAATTGACAACTTTCACTAAAATGGTCAGAGAAATGAAGAATCTAAAAATATACATATCATGAAGTGAATACACGCAAATCTGTCCTAAAACCCACTGAAATCAGCAGAAGGAACCCTGCTGAGTTCAGTTGTTTTTAGACAACTACTGTACTGTGCTTTTGCTGTAATGTGATCAGAAACATCTGTGTGATTCTTAATGACTGCATATGAAATGAAAATATAGCCAGAGAGACCACCATTTACTTGTTTGTTAGAAAAACATTTGGTTATGAGGAATACACATCTCAGTATTGCTTGTCCTGTTACAGGCTCTGCGTAGGTGTGGTGTCACTGTTTCGTAAGTTGTGCTGGGTAGATTATCAAAGTGTCAGCAGCTGGTCTGGCATGGTTTTACACCGGACAAGGATAGCAATACGTTTTCTCTTACACTACATTTTTGCAATCAAGAATTAGAGTGTTCTGTATAAAAATATTAAAGTGCATATATACACACACGTATGTGTATTTATATGTATGCCTCTGTATATTTGTATGCTGTGTATGTATATAAACAAGTATATATTCTATACATATATACACACACTTATACACACAGACACATATATGTGTAAAATATGCATATATTCTGACAGAAGCAAGAACACATTCAAATGAAGCCGTGTCCTAGTACTGCTGCCTTCAAACAGGCAAGCTGGCTAAAGTCTCATTGATACAGTGGAAAAGTTAACCCTTGTTGTGAAAGTGGGACCGTGCACACAGATGTCAGTACTGCTATTTAAAAGAAAGATTTTCTTGCATTTTGAGGAGCTGAATTGTTCTATTTGTGATGTGAGGCACTAATTAATTGAGGTAAATTGTGGAAGCTTGTCCCTGGTTTGAAAGACTCAAAATGAGAATATTCAATGTTTAGATGTTCATGTTAAGCTTAACTGTGGTTTTATTTTCTTCTGTTGTTGATTTGTTTTTGGTTGCAATGCTCTTGGACTAAGGTAAGTATTAAAATATGATGGTGCAATGGACAAAACCCAGAATTTTGGCAAAGATTTTTCTTGCAGTAGCAACTTCTTACTATTGAAGCACAATACACGATTTTTTTAATTTTAATTTTTCATTGTGGACTACCTAACTGTTTAAGCAAGGGCTTAGTTTTGTAAAAAAAAAAATTAATTTTGCCATAATAAGATTCATAATGAATAAAAGCTTATAGAAGAAAGATGAAACTATTCAGAATATTTTAGAAAACTAGATGAATATATTTGCTGCTTCTGAGATACATGTTCTGGGCCATATGTTCCTCTCCCGGGGAAGGAGCAGAGGGAAAGCAGATGGGCATAAGTTGTGCCAAAAAGGGTTCAGGGAAGCCGTGTTACACACTGTGATCCCCTGGTACAAGCTAACATCCATCAGCCTCCCCAGCACTTCTGTGACACAGCTGCTACACTGCCTGCAGGACTCAGGGACCAGCTTTGCAGTCCTGCTTGGCTTGAAACGTCAGCAGTGTGTTCCGTAACAGACCTGTCCTCCTGGATGCAGGAGGGAGGATCGTCTTTCTGAGCCATGCAGCTGAAACACTCTGTGTGCGACCTGGGAGACCACCTGGTCATGGACGCTGCCTCTGTGACACCAAGCAGGCAGATTTGTTTGTGAAATCTTTTCACATATATATATATTTATACATATATACATATATACATATATATATATATATATATATATATATATATATATAAAAGGCAGTTGCCTTCAGGGCTTGAGACATATGCTAAATTAGTGTATTCCTAATTCTAGGTAGGAGTCAACACAGTAAAATGAACCAGATGAATAAAAAAAATGAATGTACTGAATTTTCAGTTCTTTGCCTGTGACTCGCTTTCATTCTTTTGCATGAAATATATGATGGTTAAAGTCAGAAATATAGGATGGTTAAACTTTCATGAGTGCTTGCTTTTGACCAAACTCTTATGACTTAACAGTGCCCCGTCATGAATTTTCTTTAAAGGAGCTTTGAGCTTTTAAGAAAACTCCCCTTTGGGCACTCAGACCAGATTTTTTCTCAGGTTTTGCAGATTAAAATGGCTGTTTCTTTAATTTCCCAGGGTGTCTAAATAATTATTTTTTACCTTTTTATTTCCCTTTTCCTTCATCTCCTGGTTTGATTGAATGTTATAGATCTATCCTGTCTTCCTGCAGGGAGTTTCACATTGCACTCGTATATATGTTGTAATAGTTTTCATTATTTCAATTGTCTTCTGCCTAAGTTAATGCCATTTGATGTGGTTTTTCTGTGGTTCTGGTAGCTAGAAGTCACCGTAATACGTGCACTCAGTTTCTCTTTCTAGTGACCTTCGGTCTGTAAATATACATACGAGCCAAAATTATAGTCAGATACACCTATGGCATCTCAGACAGCTGTAGAAACTTGTCTGAATGACATAAAGGAGAAAAAACCCTATTACAATACATTCAAACTTGGGTAACATAAACCAAAATATGCTAAAATCAGTTGGATGTACTTTGAAACAGTCTGGAGCCATCGCAGACTGTGTTAGTTTCTGTGGCAAGGTTGTATCTGAAGTGTTTGCATAACATCACTTTCAGATTTCTTATCTTCTGTTCGGTCAAATAAGTTGCTAGTTTGTCCTGAAATAAGAGGCATAACCGTCTTCTTTTTTCTGTAGGAGCAGAAAGGATGGTGGCATTTTGACAATGGGAAGTTGGGAACCAAGTGAGGAAGTATTCAAATACTCACACTCGAATACTAGCTCCCTTTCAAACTTCTGTAGAAAAAAATGAAACCATATCAATGTGCATAGCTATCCTCCTGATGTCTGTTCAGTCATTCAGATCCTGTGTAGTATCCAAGCAGTTGACAGGAACAGCTTGCTTTTTAATCCCTTTCACATCAAAGATTAGGAATGTGAGATAAACACTCGGATGTGGTTTTGATATGTGACTGTGTCTTGCCACTTCTTGATTCTGCTAAGATCCCTTCTAGGTCTGATCCAAAGCTTACTGAATTAAGAGGGAGTCCCACTTTGGATTAGGCATCTCAGGACAAATCCTGCGCCTTTCGAGGTCAGCAAAGGTTTGCCATTGACTGCACTTACAGCAAGGTGAAACAGAACAAGGTGACAGTGAATGAGCAGCAGGTGTTTTACAGGACTTATAACAGTAAATAGGACAAAGCAAGAAGGATGTGTGGCAAGAAATGAAAACTATGGTTATCTAGTAAAAAAGGAATACTATAGGTCAAGTAGTGTTGCACAGTATGGGCACAGTTTACTATGTGAGTTTTTTCAATTTTAGTAAATGCAGACATGCACCTCATCTCAGTCACTAGTTAATATGTTAGAAGCAGAGCAGTTCTTGCTTAGTCCTCACCCCAGCAAAGCTCTCTGTGGATTCGGTATGTATTTTAGCTGAGGAATACAGGATTCACCTCCATTTTCTGGTGTTCTCATTCATAAGCTTTTTAAGTAGGATTAAGATAAAGATGTCCAGAAGTCCAGCCACTTCAGAATATAAAGTGCTGTGAAATAAGAAGGAGTGCTGGGATTTAAAAAGAACAGGAATTTTGCATATACTACATCCCAGAGAATCCCAAGGTCTGGTCCCCAAACCACAGTTTTGCATGAGTCTGGCATTCTTTGGTCCAGAGGAACATCTGGGTTTTTAGACCAGGCATTTATTTATACTTATTGTATAAACAGCAGTTTGTAAAAACTCTATTTAAAAAAAAAGATATTTTAATATTTTGGTCTTCTATTTGACAGTGCTGGACCTCTAACAGCCTCCATAGTGCAGCAGCAGCTTTGACCAACATGTCAATAATTAAAAAAATTACTAGTAGCATGGGGTTTGCTTTTTTTAAAGTTATATGACCTAATTGGGTTGAAAGTGTTCTCTGTTAATTCTGTTTGTTTCACTGCATTGCTGATTTATATTTATTTCCTTCTGTTAATTTCTTTTTTCTTGGGGTTAGTTTTCTGGTTTATTACAAACTGTAACATGAGTATTCCTCCTTTGTAAAAAGCACACTAATTTATCAGCTAACTAGTGGATTGTGGATTATAGAAGGTATAATTATCCCAAGCCTGATTGGAAATTGCGAGCAGTTTGTGTGCAGTATTCAGTAACTAATCCCTTATGAGAAAAAATTCCTTTGGGGAGTGGGGAAAAGAAGATGCATGGAAGAGAACATTCAGGCCACTGATATTTATTTAGTTGCAAGTCTATTATGGTTAGGCTTGCCCCGATGACTTGCCAAGAGAGGGCACACCTATTTTACATTAGGGGCCTGATTCTTATTTTGCATGAGTCTGTCTTATATATAATTCACACTGGTGCTCATGCATGCTCTTTACAGAGCAGCTTAAGAGGGGTCTTGGGGTAAGGGCTAAGTAGCAGAGTAATGCATGACTTCATAACAAAGCTGAGTATGATATAGGATATTTCAGTATTCTTTTGCCAGTCCTCAGAAATGATCTCCTAGATTGTCACACAGTGTTCATTCGCGGGATGAACCCTAATTAATGGTACCCCACTGGTTCTTTTGTGTTGAAGGTAACATCACATATACTCAGAGGACTTTAGGAAAACTTTTGGCTGGTTCGCATGTTGTGAAGGACAGCTATCACACATAAGCAAAGTGTCAACAGCTAGATGTTTGCATCAAGATATTAAAGTGTTCAAGTGAAAGAAATACTTTTTTTAATGTTTGCATGCTTTGTTATGTTATGCAAACAAAGTACTTTTCTTGCTTATGCCCTCTTCTTAGTTTAGGTTCTGTTAGACCTGTTCTGTGTCATCCTGATTTTGTCAATATTTCTTCCTACAAAAGCTTAACGCTACCATAACATAACACTACTGTAGCATAACACTACCAGGAGTGTTATGGTTTGCAATGTCACTCCTAATACTTTACAGAAATTTATCTGCTGAAACTAAGTTATGGTAAAGCACAGATAATCGTCACTGGAGATAAATATGTAACTTATCTCACCAATGTTTTTGGTGAGGACGCTTCTTACCACTCTTTGCTTTTAAGGTGAAGTTAGTGCTTGTGCCAAATTATAAAGTCAGTCAATGTGACTGTAAGACAAGGAGATTATATTTGATCCTAGTCATTCATATTTAATAACTCAAGTGTTTTAATGTCTTGAAAGATAAGTGAATATATTGTTTTTTCAATAGATATTATATCAAGGAACAAGGAAGACTGGCAGTAGTTAATTGATTTTGTTTTAAGAACTTATGTATGCTCACTGCTGAGCTGGTCATTAAAAGATTATTTCCCTTCTTTATACTTCTTAGATGGAGTATCATGTAACCCATGATTCAGCATTTTTGGTCAGCTTAAAGTATCATGGGAATAGAGCTACCATCTGATCTATCTTGCTCCAGAGGTGTTTAATACCTTAGTTACATATGGGTTGCCTCTAGCCTCGAGATCTTGGTGGTGGTGTGCTGAAAGGTCTTGCTGCAAACTTATTAAAAGAACTTACTGAAACCTACCACTGGAATAAAATGATTAAAATGTCCCTTCAACTGACCTGTTTATTATTGGCACTTAATTCTCAGTGAAACAGATGCTGAAATTTTGGAAGCAGTGCCGGGGGCAAAGATGCAGTGACTCATATTCAGACAGTCCATCGCTGGCTTCAAGCACTGGCACCAGGGAATATCCCTGTTCGCTGTATGAACAGAGAGAAGGGAACTTTCCTTTCTAGATTTTGATAAGGGGCTTCACTGACTCTGGTTCTATGGACATATTAAAGAGGATGAGTCTTGTTAAAGGGGGAAAAAAGCCAGGAATAATTATTTTTAAAAGTGGGAGAATTCCATTTTCCGTGTTTGGTAATAAGATCTAATTGGTAATGTTTTGCAAAACTAAGTTCTAAAGTAACAAGTAGAGTGTGCCTGCACTTGTGACACCATTCACAGAATCACACAGTAGCTCTTGCACAGAGAAACCTACTAGGATTTGGAAGATATGATATTACAATGAATTACCAGCAGGTACAATCTTCATGAGAACAGCTATCCTTTGCTGTAATGGATAGAAAGCAGTATTCTGATTTACCCCAGTGCCATGTGTCTGTAATTTATGAGAGCAGTTTAACTCTACAAAGACTGCCTTTTTTGCCAGTGGTCATATCCTTTTTGTTATAACTGTTGCCATAAATCAAATGTAGACCAGCATCAATTGCATATACCTTTTAAAATACGCACTTGCAGTATTTCTAGTCGGGATGGTGATGTTTTGGACATTACAGCATACCCCTCCATAATGTCAGAGGCATCTCACAAGCTGAATTTTCAGCTGTGACATGTCACTTGAGCTGTGTAATGCCTGAGTGGACAGACCAGGCTGTTGTGCCTTTCCCTTCACCCAGAGACAGATCATATGTCCTAAAAATGTTGCATTTCCGTTCTGTGTTTTTATAAGCAGCTGCCAGTGCATTGTCTTCTCTCATGTAAGATACTTGGAAGCAATCAAATGTCAGGAAGCTACACTAATAAATTAAATGATGAAGCATTATCCAGAACAGATCTGTGAGAAACAAAGGGCTGCACTTTTTGTCTGGATGAACAGGCTCTGTCTTGCTTTTGTAAAGCTGAGAGCAAAACAATCTATATGATGACCTGCAAACTGACCTTTGTTTGGGTTCTCTGATTTTTGCATGTTATTTGTTTCAGAGAAAAAACATGGTCTTTATCTTGACATGTGGCAGACTCATGAGTTTTCTGTTAGATCAAGATATTTGAATATTTGATGTGTAGCGCTGAACCGCAGGTCCTTTGAGGGAATGTTGAAAACAAGCATGTGACACTGGCACAGCTGTTTCAAAGTGACTTTCAGACCAAAACAGTATCCCAGTAGAGTTTTTATATGAAGCCTCCACAGTCTACTCTTTACATGCATTGGTCACTCTTTCTTTGGAGAGGTGTGCAAAAAGGCCAGGGTCAGGTGGGATGAGTGAGTGTGTTTGATTTGCACTGATTGAGACCCAGAAAACACTCCCACATTTGAATTAATTTCATAAGTGTACAGTATCCTTCCCACATGAATTTATGGCATTATGGGTGAGTGAATACCTGAATTCCACATACTATACTCGAGAGAGGTCTTCTAGTGTTCTAAAGCAGCAATGGAAAGAGGCAAGTTGCCTTTGAAAAGCATGCTTACTTTGGCACTGTAACCATTAAGCCTACATATTAGCAAACTAGCCTTTATTTCCAAAATAACTGTTTGGTTTTGTTGTAGCTTATCTTATGCATATACTATGTGTAAGTATATGTAATATTGACAGCTGAGCCCTTCCCATTTTTTTTAAACTCACAATATTGCACAATGAGAAGATGCGTGAGATGGTTGAAGCAATCGGAACAGTGGTTTTCTCTCACTGTTTAAGTGCCTACAAACTGCTTGAATCATATTTGCTGAATTTTCAAGTAATCTTGTAACTACTTGTTATATGTATTCATAAAGGTTTTCTTCTAAAATGCAGGTTAAAAACAGGAGCCAGAACATAGGATGCAGACCTGAAGTCTGAGGAAATTTCTATCTGAATGGCAAGGTGAACTCCTGAATTTGGTTCAGTCTTGTCTGACCTCTGAAGCTGAGGTTCATTCCTCACTGAGAACATTTTTATGCCTGCTGCTTGTGGGAAGTGGTGTTGTGTTTCCCTAAGCTCCTTCCTAAAAGCTAGCGCTTCACCGAACTTATAAAAAAGCTTCTAGGATTATCCAGGCTTTTCTGTTCTAGCCTCTGAAAGGTAAGGTAATTAAAAGTCCAAAAAGAGCAAAGTTCTTCACAAAACAGCTCTTAAAGGGAGATCTTTACTTCCCCAGGCAGCAAAGGGCTTCACTGCAAAAAGCTGGGGTACATTTGTTACCCAGAGTTCAGTGTCTTCTCTCATCATTCATTAGATTCCTCCTGAAGCAACCGCGGGGGTTAGGCATTGTTTTAAATAGCTCAGGTATGGCACAGGCCAGAGCTATCCCAAGGATAGCCAAGTTGAAGTGACAGTTTCAGGTGTCACTGGCCACTTGAACAATGCCCCACTGAAGGGGTTGCTGGTGGCATTCTTTGGGGCAGTCCAGCTTGCCGTGATTTCACATGTTGTATTTTTGGTGAGCTCCTGAGATGGTCCCATTTTTTGTACTCTTCCAGTAAGTTGGCTTTCTGTGACAGACAAAAATTGCATCAGGCTTTGTTTACAAACTTCTGTTGTCACAGTTTCTTTCCTGAGCACTGTAGCCTTTTTTTTATTACTCACTGAAGGATCCTTGGGTGACCCGACTATTCTGTTTTACTGAAGCGTCTACCAGTGTGTTTGGCTTTGGGGAGGGTTTCTCTGGAGAACAGCGAATATTGCTAAAATAAATTAGGTGAGGTAGTTCTTTTGTAGAGTGCAAGACAACATCTGTGTTACAGGCTTGTTCTGAGAAGAACTGGAACTCATTTCCATTTCTATTATTTTCACAGAGCCCTTGTATTTTCATAAATTTTCTTTTAAAAATTTTTATATAACTTCCTTTGTGGGGTTAAATGCCATTTGAAAAAACTGTTCCAAAAGTATCTTGGTCTTTGGTCTATGTATGTATGCATGCAAATACATTTTGTGAGATTATAGCACAGAAAAATTTGGCTAGTGGTCCTGAATTCGGTCATAACACTGACATTGACTTCAAAGCACTTTAGGTTAGCACAGAAGGCAGAACATCTAATAGGAAAAGAGTACATAGGTATGAGGCCTGTCCTGTTTCACTGAACCATACAGCCTTTTTTTAGAATTGAAGCAGGATGGACAGATGACTTAGAAGTAATATAGAGCTGAGGCTGTAAGTTTGGGAGATATCTGATGATAATGAGTGTGTTGGGTACTTAGCAGCCCTTCAGGCCAGCATGGTGCAGTTTCATCTCTTTACTGGCAATACGTAAGTTAACTTCATGAATGGCAAGCACTTGTAATTCTGTGACAGGAATTGTAACTAGCCACTTCTGCATCTCCAGGTGGCTCAAAACCCAGTTAAAGCTCTGGGAATGGACAGGCCAAGCTCACGAATTCAAAATGAGGACCAAAAGCCTGGAGTCATTTTGAAATGCTTCTACTGTTTTCCCCTGTGTCATGGCAGAACACTTAATAACTCTTCATGCTGAGCACAGGTGGCTTCTCATGCCTTTCCTTTGGCTCATGACCTGTATGTGGTCAGCTTTTTTTTTTTTTTTTGAACTTATGATTCAAAATTTTCTATGTAGTTTTACAGCCTTTATCTAACTGCAGGTCCATGCAGTATCATTTGCTGTGTTTAAGGGCAGAAATCAGGACAGTGGCACCAGGTCTGTGAAACACCTGGTTCCATGTCCAGGTTCCATGAGGCTGAAGGTCCTGTGGATCACTTTAATGAGCAACTTGTATTTTGAGAAGAAAGACAGTGCTTCTCCATACAGGATTAGAACTCGGTATGTGTGTTCTGTTACTTTAGTAAATGAAACATGAAAGCTTGAAGACTGAAGTGTGTGGTTTCATGATAAAGTTCATTATAAAAGATATTATAATCTGAGAAAATTCGCAGTTATTTTCTTTGCAAGAAATAAAGTCCCTACACTTTTACTGTTTGTTCTGTCAAAAATCAATAAATGTTATTGGAACCAAAGCTGTACAGAGTTGACCAGTTATTTTAGAAGGTATACAAGCTAATGCCTCTGGGTTGAATGCTAAATAATACAGTTTCTCTGTGCCTTTAAAATGTCTTTTAACTTGCCTTAAAAGTGAATTTTTCAAAATGGTAAAAAAAGGGGGAAAAGAAACTTTGCAAGTTGATTTATAATGCCATGAGAGTGGCCTGTTAGGAAACTGAAGATAGAGTGGTGTAAATGCTTGCCTTTCCTCTTCATGAGTCAGCTAATAGGCATAGTGATTTAGTTATGGGTTAGATGCAGTTATTGGTGAAAAAGTTCCCCTGTCCCCTTATCTGCATATTAGGACATCCTAGTCAGCACTCAAAAATCAAATATTTCACTCCACCAGCTCTGGTAGTGGATTTATGTCCTAGTGCTCTTTTAGCCTTGTGCACTGCGTTTCCTGCCTCTCATCATGACTGTGTTTTCATAAGACGAGGTTGGGTGTACCGTGAAAAATGAACTGAGCAATCTTACCCACAGAAATAAATGTGAAATTCTGAAAAAAAAAAATGGCAAAGAAAGAAAGAGATATCCATAGCAAATACCAACCAGCCTGAAGTCTGCTCCGATGGTCAAATCATACGCATTTGTTACAGTTCTGTTTCGCTATTTTTAAATGGGAGAACTCAGTCCAATATCACAAACGTACAGATCCAAGCAGTTTCTTTACTTCTAGTTGCATTTATTTTTTTATGGTAAATATTGTGTTTTATAAATACTTTTGCTAACCAACATTTGACCCTCAGGATCAATTCTTATACATGCTTCAGTGAACCTGTTATTAATTTACTGTAATCTGAATTTTAGATTGATATATTATGCTGCCTAATGGTGGCATTGGTATGCATGGATTTAATTCTAAATGACGTATGAAACATTTGCTCAAAATGCGGTAGCTACGCCAGTAATAGTAGCTTCTTCAGTCTGTTGAGTTCAGGAAGAATCAACGCAGTTTGTTACATACTTTTATGTGTAGTTTTGGATGAAATAAGTATGTTGAAGAGAGAGTCTTTTAATTAGAGTAGCTGACAGAGATGAGAGATCTTGGACTGAAAGATAATCTGCTTGATGAGTGTATTATAGGGAGAATAGATGAGGGCTTGATGTGCAGCATTCTTAGTCCTTGTTAACATGGAATGGTGGGACAAGTTTTATTAAAATACTGTGTCACTGATGTTAGTAATGTCTGTATGAAGAATAAGCTCTTCTGAAATACTTCTCATTTCTGAAAGCAAATTAATTTCCTTTGATGACGATGAGATGCTTTGAGGATGAGAGCTGGTGTGTCTGACTTACAGGTGTCCTCTCTCAGAGTGATTTCTGTTGTTATTTGAAAATAATTTTTTTAGTTTAAGTATGTATGAAATTGAAAGGAAAACCCTAATCTTAGAAATATCCATTATTGCACTGAATCCCTGGTAACGTGTCTGAAGCATCTCAGCAGTAGTGCATTCACATTAATGTAACTTCATCTGTTTCCTCCCTAACTTGATTTAAAACCAAACCCTAACCCTTACCTAAAGTCCATGTTCCCGAGAAGGAGGCTGTGTGTGACAGAGAAAGGGTTAATAAAGCAGAGTTTCTGGCAAGGTTTTACTGCTGCCAATCTTTCATGGAAGTGTCCTCCCCCAGGGCTTTACTGGAAAGGCACAGTGCAGCTGCAAAGGGCACAGTGCAGGCACAGACGTCTTCTGCTTGTGAAGTCAAGCTGAAAGCCAGCATGCAAAAACTGCTGGAGAGCCTGTGTCAGTCACTGCAAAAAGGAAGCGCAACTGCAAATCTCTGATAATTTTGCCCCCTCCCTCTTTAAAAGGGGAGATGGGAGGAAAACCTTCAAAAGCTCTGAACGTTTCCTCATATTCTACTTGTGTGAAAAGGAGTGTTCTCCCTCGGGAACTAGGCTGAACTCACGTGGTCCTGTCAGGAGGAACAAGGCTTCAAAGGCATGTGTTAACTGTAGATCCCTGTGGCAGATCAGTTTGCTGCAGGAGCAGTTCTTCCATGCTGTGCCATAGGCAAATAGCACCTCTGGACACAGAAATGGCATTGCCCCTGCACAGAGGTACATGAGTAAAACTTATAAGAACAACGGATGTTTTTAACTGGATTTCCCCTTTTCCTTTCCCACACCTCTACAACCACAGTTTTCTTTTCCCTATACATGCATGAAGCAGTCAATTAGAAGTCAAGCAAGTCTTTCTGTTTTCTTTAGGTCTCAACAGAGGAATCTCATGACACTTTTACATTTTTGCTAAAATGCTTATTTTTTTTTAATATTACGATAACTATTGTTTTAAAACTTCTCTAGAGTGAAATCTCCCCTCCAGAGAGATGTTCACCTAAGTCTCCTGAGATCTGCATGTTTATAGCTGAAGGGCAACCAAATATTGTCTGTGGTGTGCACTGCTAACGTTGATTTAGCATGTAAAAAAAAAAAAGAAGATGGTTTTTTCAGTGGATGGAAAACCCTGATAAATTTATTCAGTGATGTCAAATACTTTGGCATTCTTTGTTTGGTGAGTTGTCACAGATAAGGTAGATATCATGGGCTTAAGGGTGCTATTTTGAAACACAGTTGTTAAAGGAGATTTACAGCACTCTAAAAAAATGGGAGTGAGATAACAGATCAAAATGAAGATATAAAATGCAGAGTCAAGTTGTGTCTGAACAGCAAAAGCTGTCTTTTCTTCCCTGGAAAAATCTGCAAAATCTGTAGTCGCAGTTTTGTCAGTGTTTCTTTTGCACAATAGTGTATATCTCACTATTGTCCTTTAACCATAGGAAACCCTCAAAGACAGCAGGCTTGGTGGTGATGAGAGTTCAGCCTCTGCACAGCAGCTAGTGCTCCATGAAGTCTTGTTGCAGAACAGCGCTGGGCCCTGCACGGGGGCTTGCTTCAGGGGCAGCTGGGCAGCTGGGGGACAGAGTGGAGTGTCTGGTTGGCTTGTCATGTGTAAAAGGCAGGAAACCTGTATCAGCAGCAAGATGCATGTTAGTTGGAATAACATATGTGATTTAGATAACCAAATTGCATCCTGTAGAAGTAACCTAATATTCCAGATGTAGAACTGGCATTATTTCATATGGTAAGGATGCAAAGAAGACAAAAAAAGGGAATAGGCAGTCCAAATCGCCAGATAATTTCCCTAAGTCTAGAAGAGATCATTAGAAAAGAAGAACAAGGACAAGGTAGGTAGTAAGAGAAATATAGGCACCAAATATCTCAATATGTTGAAATCCTAGTGCATGTTAGGGTTTTGGTTCCTAAAAGCCATGGCATTATTACTCCATTCCTCTTAAAAATCCTTAGCTTGATTTATAGCTCTCATATAACTTTTTTCCTATAGTCAGACCTTTTGGTCAGAGGTGCTATGTGATTTCATACGAAGGTTCTCCCGTTTCCCTTTCATAGCAGGGAACTTCAACATAGTGACAGCAGGGTTTTTACTTCTCATCTGAGAGAGGAGATCTGATGACGAACCTACTTGTGAGTGAGATTATTCCTTCTGTGAAAGCAAAGCAGTGTTTTCTCCAACTGTGTAGGTCAGAATTTTAAACTAAGCTGGAGACAGCTGTTCCCTCATGTTTGCTGACAGCTCATGTGTATGTGTTAAGCATGTGCATATAGAAGTTCCTGCGCAAAGTGAGGTGCTTTGCAGCTGTGCTGTCAGACAAGCATGTCACCACACCAGCCTGAAGATGAGGTACACCAGAGAGGGGTTTACATTGTGCTTGAGAATATATTATATTCTCTGGTTTTTTGTTTTGTGAATCACTCCTAGTAAAGATTTAGTGCCACAAGCTTATCTCTGGGGTGAAAACTCATCTATTAAAGAAAGCATGAGAATTTCGTTGTATTTGGGGAGTAAAGTTAATGAGCCTTGCTTACAAATTAAATGCAGACAAGTAGATATATGTTCCCATCTGTCTCTAATGTCATTGTTTCAGTACTGAGTTCCATGTAATATTGAGTGATATGAGATTTACAGTCATTTGACAGAGCAGAGAAGCCCTGTTGTACAAATGTGGACCTGAGGTACACTGTATCTACTTTAAGGTCACACAGAAAGTCTGTGAAAAAATGGGAAGCTGGATTCAAATCTTTCATGTCCTACACAGCCCCCTGCATCTGGAACATCTTTTTTAATCTGTGGAAATTTGGTCTTACATATTTTAGACTTAAAGCAGGTAGAGTTTATCCTCCTGTACCATTACTAATTAAATAATGTTCTTGTTTAATAATGCTGGCAGAGATTCACAAGCCTTAGGGACTCAAATGTCTTGTTTCTATTTCTTTTAATGGGAAATAAGCTATTTTAACCAGTATATTGTGTGTATCTGTGTAATGGTGCACATGTCAGTTGGTCCCAGACTCTTTTGACGTGTTTAGTTCAGTGCTATTGTTTAAAAGCAAATTTACAGATTATGCTATCCTTATGGAATTTAGCGACTACTTATTGTAGTAACCATTTGCCTTTGATCAGATTTCTACAGTGTATCTTGAAAAGTGAATTAATATTTAATTTAAATCAATAAAAAAGACTTTGTGAGTGGAAAAAACCCCAAAAATAAATGCTAAGAGCAGAGATAAAAGAGTAAGAAAGTCTTCAAATCTGTGTCCAGATTTTGTTGTAGATATTTACCCATAGTCGTAGATTCTTCATTCCATCCTGGTCTTTTGGCTTGAAAATTCCTATTGTTTGATGTGAGATCGTAAAGCATCTCCTCTGAGGTGCTGCAACCTGCCTACTCTTCAGACAAGCTAAGTTTAAAATCGATGCAGTCAGCACCCTCCAGGTTTTGAAATGGGTTGCAGGGCAAAAAATTACTAAGTTAATTCCAGATGCTCTGCCAAGACTGGAAGCTAGACTGTTGCATCACCCTTTGTTGCTATCCTCATATTAACTCCTCTTGGTAAGCATCAAGGCTTACTAACTTCTATGCAGGGCCACGCTGACAGCCTCAGTGTTGCTGTGCATTGTGGTGGAGAGACCAGCACGGTCAGTGATACTTGATTTCAGCATGAAGTTCCATCATATCAGATCTGTGTCTTCCAAACTTTTTGTGTAATATGTTATAAAGGGAAAGAAGCTAAGTTCACTACAGGTGGACAAGAGAAGGGCTGAGGCTATTGTGTATTAACTCAAGACAACAATTTAAAAGTAAATAATTTGTCAGATCTGTCCTGCAACTGCAGTTGTGAAGGAAATATTTGTTTCCTCTCCACTGTGACTCGTAGTCACAATTCGTCTTCATTACAGTAGAGCTACACCAGTCAGTTGAGAATCTCTGTATGCACCTCACCAATCTCAAACACCTTGGAGGAGGAGCAGGTGGTGGGTGGGAGGGAGGAAGAACATCTGGGTGTGACAAATGGCACTGAGGAGGGCCATGGTTACAATGGTCAGTGCCATTAGAGCACACCAGTGGGGCTGCTGGAGGTTCCACAGCACCTGACATTTTCTTAGACCATGTGTATAAATCTTCTGTGAATTCAGTTTTCTTCATTTTTTCTTTACCTTGTTCCAATTTCTCACTCCTGTATGGCTCAGAAAATGTCCAAATTAGGCATTATGAAAAACAGTTGGTGCAAGAGGTAAGATTTAATAAAGTCTTCACCTAGAATTGCGTTTAGTTATTTCTCTGTATCACAAACAAGTGAACTGAAGACATTACAGAAATTGTTTTCAAACAGAAAGTAGGGGAAATATGTCATGTGAAGGACACAAAATCCAAGTGGTCATCCACTTGAGAGAAAGTTAAAAAAAATACCTTCTTAGTTAAGAATAGGACAAATTGTTTAAAACGCAGTGCTAGCAAAGTCCTAATTAAGCCAGGTATATAAAAACAGACAGATCAATGTATTTTAAGGTGCTATGTAAGTCATGTAGCTCTAAAAAAATAAGGCAAATGGAGTGAAATGCCTAGTTTTATTTGAGGATATTAACCAAGTGAGTGTTTCAGAGCACTGATGGAAGAAATCCCATCAACTTGTAATATAAAACTACAAAGTATGTATCAATGGCACAGTAAATCCCCCACTGGCATAAAATTACTATACATTAGGAGTGAAGAGCTCACACCATCAGGAGGAACCCACGATCCCCAATCTAACAGAAAGATTGAAAAACCTACATCTGTTCTAACCACTGCTCCATCTGGGTTTGGACTGGGATTGTGAAAAGCTGAAGAAAACCAAAGAGATTGCAAAGGCAAAAAACACGTGATAAGGTGTGATATAAAAAGCAGATGTTTAGACCTCATGAATATATGTCTCAAATATATAACCGTAGAAAAGCTATTAAAAATGAGAATATTGTTTGGACATTTGTCATCCTTTAAAAATCAAAAATTAAAAAGGACATGCTATAGAAATACTTAATGTCAAAATAAAAGATTCCACAAAGCTAAGGAAATTTGCTGGAATAAACTTTAAAGAAGCAGATATGGTAAGAGGAAAAAAAAACCCCTTAAAATGAAAACAAAACCGATGCAGCTATATTAGCACTTGTTAAAAATATCAGTTAAAATGTAAAAAAAATCCTACAAGCTGGCATAGTAACACAGCTAATCAAAGAGTTTTACTGCAAATAAATAAGCCTTCAGAAAGTGGAACTTCTGTCTGTTCAAGGGAAACAGAAAACATAAGCATAAGGAAAGATCCCTCGAATTATGCTATAGGCAATCAGGTGGGTTTAGCCTTCAGCTCTGGAAGTCCTCAGCCACGGGTGGCTGAGGCTGGGGCATACTGAGGAAAATCACCGCCTGAGATCTTCCCTTTTGTCCTCTTTCCCTGTCACTGGGTACTTCCAGATGTGTGATAAAGAGCTGGGTGAGCCGTTGCTGTGCCTTGGCAAGGGCATTTTCACCTATGTTATGAGAAAGCTCATAGTCCCTTCTCACGTCCCCACCACTGCAGTGTGCTGGGAGTTTTCTGAGTGAGAGGGCACTGCTGCATGCATTTTGGATATTTGAAGGTCAAATGACCCCTGAGTGGATTTTTGTGTTTGCTTGCTTTGTTGAGTCAGTCTGTGTGTCCTTGTGCCGATCATACCCAAACACTTGGTCAAACAAAGTGCGACTGTAGGGTCTTCCTATCGCTCTGCAGCCTGAAGGGGAAGCAGTTGCCCTGCCCAGCTCTGAGGTGAAGTTGATTAGTGGAAATGTAGTTATAAAAAGACACCCAAGGGAAATGTCAAGAAAAATGCAATATCCCTCCCTCTGCACATCGCAGCAGCTCCCCTTGTTACGAAGCCAGTGGCAAAGCGCAGCTGGGACCCGTGTCCAACAGTGCGGAAGATGAAACTGCACTGCTCCTGTACAGCTGGTTAGCATCTCTCCTGCACTGCTGTGTCCACACAAGATAACACTGTTTTTCTTTAGTAAAGCCAGATTTTGATCTTTTGAGTCTGTTGTGTTTTCAGGGCTTTGTTTTTTTGTTGTTTCATGTGGTGGGTTTTTTGGAGGCATTCTTTTGTGGCTTCAAAGCATTTAGCTACTAGGCTTTCTCAAGGTCATAAAATGTTTGCCTTGAGAAATAAAGGAAAATGCGTTTTCTTTTGAGTGCTAGTGTGAATCACTGACAAATAGCAAAGAAATCAGCCTTCATTAATCATAGTCCTTGTGGAAAGCAAATACTGAGCAGGTGCATGTTAGGGAGTGTCTTATGTCAGGTCTGCTTTCAGACAAGGCTGATGTGGAAGCCTTCCTTGTTGCTCTGCAAACTAGTGCTCGTTCTGCCCTACAGATGCTGATTTCATTAGGGGTTAGCTAAACACCAAGATTTGTTTGGCAGGCCATTACCCCTTTGCTTCCAATCCCTGCAGTTTCTGAGACAGATGAATACAAGTTGGCAACCACAAACAACAAGTTGAAGACTGAAGAAAATACGAAAGTCCAGTAACTTCCCCCCTCAGTCCCTCTACCAGGAGGTACACCTCACATTTTTCAAAACCATTTCATCAATAAAATTTGTATTTTTTGGTACTGGATTTAGAATAGAATAAATCGTTTCAGTAGCAATATAGCAACACTTGAAATACTGTAAGGGGAGCTTATGTTTTTTTAGCTGAAGCCTTGTGTTTCAACTGTTCTTTCTTGCCACTGATTTCATAAAAATTCTGTTACAGAAGTCTAGAGATACTGAAAAATGGCAATTGTTAGAGGACTTCATTATATACTGAACTAGTGAAGCAAAGGCAGTATGTGATTAGGAAATTTGATAAAGAAAAATAATCTTAGTTGTTTCTTCTTTGTAATCAAATGTCTTTGGAGAAATTTTTTGTCCCTGTGTAGAGATTTTTAGAAGGGTTAGTAAGGGAGTATTTATTACCCAGCAGACTGTAGTATTTTAGTGCAATGAAACAAAAATCAAGGTATCAATCTAAAAAATGAAAGCAATGTTTTTTCCTATATCTTATGGCATTTAAGAAATGTCACTTGACAAAACATGTGGTGGTTTGGTTTGGCTGACAATAGGAAACAAAGTGATCTGCATGAGGGAAAATGATGCCGCGTCTGGCTCTTTAGTGTAACAGCTTGTGCAAATAAAAGGGGAATCAAAAGAACATTTCAAGTGTCAGCAGTTCATGTGATAGGGACTAATCTCATTCACTGGTGTTTTGCAATCTTACATGCTTAGAGACATTGTATAAAGCAAAAAAACCCCCAACGAGATCTTACGTATAATTTCTGGAGACAAAAGAGCTGTAGAAGGCGTGAGAGGTTTCCTACAGCAACCCCAGAAGGAGAGTAGTAACATGGTCTCAGTTCTGCAGCAGTGCTGTTGGGTGGGTGACATGACTAACACCCCGATCTGCTCCTCACTGGGGGTCCCCAGAGCCCCAGCCCAGCAGACAAGCCACAGTCCTGCCCTGACATAAGCCCTGTTTTCCCATCGAGTCTGGCTTTCAAACCATGAGTTCTGTCTTTCTATACATATGCATATATTTTTCTATAAGTTTGTGTTATATGTGTATATGTATATATTCAGATATAATCCATGTCAACAGTTTCCAGCACTTATTTTATGGAGAGGAAGAAAATACATAAGCAATTGCTTCAGGAATGTTTTTGATATAAATCCCAAGGTGTCCCACTTTGTAATATTTTTTCCATAAGTATTTGGTAGCTGAACTGTTACTCCAGCTTTTTCAGTTACTGCTGAAATAGAATTATGCAGAAGGAGTGTTTTTTCTAGGTTTTGTTTTTTTCACTTATAAAAAAGTGTAAAGAATGAAAGAGGAATACATGAACCTTCTAAACTAACTCTGAAGTGTTTCACATTAATTGAATTTTACTTAGGTGCCTAAATGATTTAGGTACCGATTTTGAGACATTCCATGCCTTTTAGAAAAGTTGGTATAGCTGGATTACTCTGTAACATTGCTAAACACAAAATCTGCATCAGGCTAAGATTCAGTTCAGTCCTTCTTCATGTCAGTTGAGTCCTGGTACTTTGACCTGAACTGGGCTTCCAGACCCAGTCCTGTTGCAAGAAAACTAAATCCCTTTTGCCTCCAGCACCCAAACTAAGGTGCCTCAGTCAGTAGTCTGATTGTATCCAGCTCCATCCCATAGCTGGGAAAAATGGGCTCAGTGGGATTGAGCCCAGTCTCAGGTAACATCCCTCTCCACTGACCGTAGACGGAGTTCAAGACTCAGGTCACCTTTGTTCAGCAGAACACTTGCATGACATGGGTAAGGACCTGTGAAGTCATCTTCCAGTTCAGCATCACCAAATACAGTTCTCAAAAGCTTAAAAGCAGCATGTCTGATTTCACCAGAGGGACGAGGAAGGGAAGACAAAACATTTTGTTGTCCTGCTCCAAATTTACTGTATTGGTTTGAGCAACCTCTCAATCTTCTCATCCTGTGAGGCAGCAAGGTCAGTTGTCTGCATAGCCAAATCCAGGCACAAAGCTTTGAGGGTTCTTTGCAAACAGCATCTTCAGTTTGTTCCAAAAGAAACGGGTGTTCAATTTTCTCAGTAGATATCTATCATCTACTGTGCTACAATGTCTTACTTAAGTGCCCATTAGCAAACAAATTGTGTTCCAAAGAAACTTAGCCAGGTACCAGAAGGCAGCAAAAGAAATATTTATGCCATGTGGGGTTTTTTAATTTTAAACTGTCCTTAGCTTCTGAAGAAAAAGTTTGCAGCTAGGCGCACAGAAGTCCTTCCCAAGACCTGCAGCATTGTAGCACTAAAGCAAAAAATGTAGTGGCATATCCACAATATGCCACTTCTTAGAAGCTGTTTTCATCAGAAACAGAAAATTGGAACAAAGACATTGTGCCAATCTCATGCCTAAGGGAAAAATACTGAAATACATATGTATATGAATGGTCTCTGGTAAGACTAGTGACCTTATAGCCTGGTCATTCTTGCAGTGCTTTATTTCATCAGGAGTGTAATATTGGAGCTTGTATGTTGTATGGTTAACTTAGGAAATGAAGCTGCCCTACCCAGAACTAGGTAGTGGGCTATTTTTACTAAAACAAAGCATGTGTTGGCAATGGAAATAGTACTTTCTTCTCAGTTACTACTGAAAAGTTACATTGCACATACACCACATAAGCATCATACATACATGATGTTGCTGCTGATCATGACTGTTCTCAAAGCTTCTTGTCCCAGATGATGCTGTACTTTAAGTACTGAGGGTACAGCCAGGTCCTTCATCCCCTGCAGTGTTTGACTTTGATTCAGTGACACAGAATCTGCAATTAATTTGATTTTTTTGAGTCAGTTTTGTTTTGTCTGAGTAGTTCACTAATGGTTTGCTGCATTGTTGGGAAGCTTCTGGCATTGTCCATCTGAGAGTTTGCTGACAGGAATAAAAAGGTAGCTCAAACCCTGCTGAAATGCTGGTGGGATAGTCAGCAAATCACTTTTGAGTGCTTTGAGCTGGAGCCAAGTGTTTCATATTTACATCATATTCATCTGTGGAGAATTAATCTGGTACACCAGAAGGGTGGAAACTGCTTCAGAATCTGTTGCACTGGGTCCCAAACTGCCAGTACTGTGGATGTCATGCTTCCAGGAATAAAAGCATATGTGCTCATTTTTAATTCAGAGTCTCTAAATATGTCCTTTGCTGTGAGAATAATTTGCTATTCTGCACAAACTCTTCTATTGCTGTTTCTGTTGAGCAACATAGGGGCATAAAATGTTCCATTTTTTTCTCAAGTGAATCATATTGCTATAACTTTATTCTATTAGCCATGAGATGGTTCACATGTAGTCTCAGGACCAAACACTTGTTGTATATTGAACTGGCAGTATAAGGCACATGAAAGAAAAGGTTTCACTCCAACTAAAAACCTTAGTCTGCTTCTCTTGTTGACATCTAACCTGAGAAAAAGACCAAAAACCTGTGCTAAGGGAAACAACAGAATGGTGGACAGAGATCAAAGGATATCTGACAGAAGGAAAGAATGGCAATTGGTTTGATAGCAGAATAATCCCAGGAATTGTGTATTTTTCTAATTCTGGACAAAACCTACAATTTACTGCATTTTGCAAGTTGTCTGGTTCGTGGTTGTTCCAATTAGATCAGGACTGGCTGCAGAACTCAAGTTCATTGTTGTGACCATGCACAGTAAAAGATGTCTACAAGGCACTGAGTCACTGAATCGGAGATAACGCTTAGTTGTGGACTAATATTTCTATTGTGGCTAAAAACAGTTAAGCTAGATGTTAACTTGAACAGAAATGAAGCCAATTCAAGTACAAACTGTTAAATGGGAGGAAATGCAAATATCTTGTCAAGGTTTTGTGCAAGAAAAACTAATTAGTTCTTCAGGGCTTGCCTTGTTAATTTTACTGAAAAGCCAGTGTCATGAGCATAGACATGAACGCACATGTTGATGTGTACAGAAATGATGTACAACTGTTGTCTTGCCTAGTTAGTCAATAGTTTAATGGGGAAAAAAGAATAATCATTGTATCTGGTCTACTCTGGCTTTATATTAACTGAAAGATAATGGAAAAATGATATAGAATTAGGAGAAATTAGGGCTTACTAATCCAAAATTGGCCTCTTAATGGAGTCTTGCTGTATTCTGGCTTTTAGATGAATGGTTTCTCTTTATACGCTCTGTGGTATAATAGTTGCTGTTCCTTTTGTAAGATGTGATCCAGCCTCTCAGAAATTTGTGAAAACTTTCTTACATCCTTTAAATACTTTTAAAGAATTAAGCACAGATGTTTGAGGAAACGAAACGAGCAAGTAGTTTCCATGAGTTACTCTTAAGGCTGTTTAATGGATACCTTCATCATCATGGATTTGTGTCACAGTCCAAACCAGCATGCTTATGATAGATCTGAAACATAGGATATGAGGTTTACAGATAGACAGACACGTCAAGTGAGCGAGAAAGTGCTGTAATTTTTCAGGTTGATGGGAAATAGGCATCTGAAAGAAAAAGCAATATTTGGCATTAGAATTTAATATTGCTTTGCACTGGTTTTTATAACATGAGCTTACTGTAAGAGCCCAGTTCTGGAAAGAGACAGCTTTCTGCTGCTGAGAGCAGTGAGGTAGGATCCAAGCAAAATAACAGTAGCACTGGGATTGGATTAGGCATTTACTTCCTGCCTCTCTGAATTTACAGCCTATTATAGGGAAATAGAGGTAGTAAGCAATATACTACAGTATGGGAAGCTGCCATAGAAAGACAGGTCTGAGGGCTAGAACTGAAAGTTGTCATTGCCTGACAAATCCCTTCAACTAATTTACTGAGAACTTGTGTCACTGGGAGCTGCTGCTCCCTCCCCCCACCCCATACAGTTTTCAATGGTAGCCTGCAGAGGCTCTGAGCTCTGAGCTTGCTTTAAAAAATTTGTCAATACAGTGAAATAAAAGTTGTCAGCAGAAGGTCAGGAAAATCAAAAAATCTATCAAGAGCTGTTACACCTGGCAGTGTTTTATTATCTATTAAGTAGCTGGCCATCTGAAAGTATGACTAGCAGGAGCTAAAGCAGCACTCACTCTGAGCTGCAGCATGCAGTGTAAACTGGAGTGCCGGGGCTTACCACCACAGTGTGTTTCCTAGCCCATCAGTGACGTCTGATAAGCACAGTCACACGTCTGTGTCAGCTAATACTATTACAAGACACCAGAGTGGTTAAACAGCAGGCTGCCAGATACATTAAGTACCCATATGGTACGCTCGGTTACTTGTCCTTCCTCTCCCCTCCACTTTTGCTTTCCAGCACCTATGCTTTAAGTAAGTTCATTTAAAAAAATGAGTCAAATGCTATGACTTGAATTTCCGAGGCTGTTGCGTTTATTCATGATAGTCCTCAGCCTTTCCCTATGTATGCAGAGATTATAGATTTAAACTCCCACACCGTTCCCAGGATAATGACATAAACTCAAAGCATAAGTGTGTGTGGACTACCTAATTTTAGTCAGGTGGCAGTAAATTTTCCTGCATAAATGCAGCATGTCATCTTTCTTTGAGGAGAAAACGAAACAACTAAATATACTGCTCACAGTAACCTCTTTGCTAAAGTAGAACATCAACTGCTACTTAAAGAAATTTTAATTTTCTTTAGCTTCAAGTTTTTTTTTCACAAGTATAAATTGGTAGTTACAGATTATGCATATAGAGCAAAGATATGTCTAGACAAAAGGGCTGAAAAAATTATTTCTTGTATTTTCCCCCTGTCCCAATCAATCCCAATCACATATTGTGAAATAATACTTGGCAATGGTAGAGCATTGACTTTGCTACCATTGTGATGTATGTATTTATTCCTGTTAATTTTTCTTCACCTGAGAATGGGCAACGACTAAGGATGGGAATGCACAAACAGATCTCTGCAAATCCTGCTGTAATCATCTTTCCAATTGAAAAGGAAGTGGCTGTCTAAAGCAAGGCAAACACATTTGTATTCATCACAGAAAATTTAATCCCAGGTATAAGTATGCAAAACTATCCAGAATTATGCCTGAGGCATATGTATAACCTGTGGCGCCAGGGTTCAGTTTCTGTACATTTTTAGGCTGTATCACTTTGGAGTAATTTTACAAGAACTGTATAATTAAAAGTGATAGCCTGATGTCTGCATTCATACCTTATATCACGGACATCAGTGAACTAACTGCTCACAAAATAGAATAAGAAAGAAGCAAAAGCTGGTCTTTTAAGTCAACCAGAATGAAAAGGATGTTTAAAACAGATTGCATAATTATCTTTGAAAAGGGATTCTTCCTTAGTCCAACTGAAGGATTATGATGTATTTTAGAGAGATTTTGGGGTACAGTGAATATCTGAAAGATAAGGTGATTTCCTTGCTGTATTAAGCTGAGCAGAGGACTCAGAAGACATGAACACTATAAGTGGCTGTAATCTGCTTTGATGGGTTTAGAAAGTCAACAGACAAAAATAATACAAGAGGTCATTAAACAGCAGTGTGCAAGGTTTGGTGTCATCAAGATGTCTGATGCCATGTGCTGGATGTCCTGAAGTATTCACTGAACCTAGGTCATGAAACCCAAGGCAGGATATTGACAACAGAGTAAAGCTTGTAAGATCTGTGTGGAGAGGCTTAGACACACTGTGAGATTATGTTTGTCGGTTGAAAGAGCAATGTCACACAAGCATAACTGAACATTTTGAAGAAGGATAGTAATTTCTTAAATGGTCAAATTGGAATATTAAATATTGTGCTGACTTCTTTATCCTACAGAATATTTTTAAGACAGTTCTAGAATACCTTTAAACTCTGTACTTGAAACTGAGCTGGAAATTTTCTTGGAAAAGAAAGTTTCTGCAGATTTTTGTCCAGTTGGCGTTTCAAATAGGTAACAAAAACACAAATAGAATATCACAAAAAAAATCAAACTTTAGGGATTATTTTCAAATGATTATGTTTTCTCCCATGGATAAGTGTCTCAGAATAAGTGGGGGATGATTTGTTTCTGAACTTCTAAACTATAATGTAAGATTTCTAGGCAAATGTATTTAATGTGGATTTTGATACAGGCTCTGTGTAGGAAAGGCATAGTCTTCACTTCTTCCCTTTTTTCAGTCACAGAACAAACAGCAAGTACTGGACAAGTGATGTTCCGGAGGTGACATCTCATAAACCAGCACTTAAGTATGGCATAGAGCAAATGACAGACCATTTGAGGGTCTTGGGAAAGCCGCTAGCTCAACAGAAGTTTCACATTTATACTCCAGGGATATGTATTATATATTTATAAAACAAAACATGTTAAGATCACAGGAAAATGTGATTCTCCATACAAAGAGGACACATAGCTTTCTCCTGTATTGAAGAAGAGTGTGCATAGGGAAGAACACCGGAAAGTTAAGAAGTAAGGCAAAGAGGTAAAGTTAAGAAGTCCCAGGACTAAAACCAGTTCTGCAACAGATTGTCTAACCATGTCAAGGTCAGATCCAAACACATCATTGTGGAGTGTTCTGTTAACTGCACTGGATTTTAATTTTCTCTTTTGGCAGCCAATCATTAGCTGAAAATTTAAATATTTTTCTATTTCTATGAAAGCATGGTTTCTGTACAAGTTACTCAGCAGCTATCAGGAGCTCAGAGACTTGCGTGACAAAAGCCACGTGAGTAGATAATAAGCAGGTAAATCACGCACCAACGTTGCAAGGAGGAGGAACAGGTGACTGAGGTTTTTCTGCTCCTGTCATTTTGCCTTCTTGCTTGAGATTAGTTGTATGACCACATTTCGTCCATGTGGACACTTTTTGCATAGTTTGGCTGTGTGTGTATTGAAGAATTCCACATACAAACAGGCATAATAGAAAGAAAAGTATATTAAAAAGAAGCCAACATAGGTACAGTGAAGCAAATCACAAACTTGGGCAGAACAGAATAATTAAGGAACTTTATAGGCAGGAGGCAAGAAGGGTAGCAAGACTAATAGAGTTTTTAAGTGAATTTTAAACTACTAGGTGAATATTAAATTGCAAATTTCCTTCTCAAGCTCCATTTGTGCACAACACAGTCTAATGGTTTCCCCTCTTTGACTGTGTATCCATACAGCATGACAGCCCTGAGAGGAGTTTGCGGAAATCTTCTCTGAGTAAGGACTTGAAGGTATTTTTTGATACATTGCAACGAATTACTCTTGCCTCTCTGTTTTCTTCTTCTTTTTACAAGGTTTAATGAAACTAAAAATTCATAGAGGTCTCCTTGGAACAGAGACAAAGCGTGTGTTCCTAACACAAAACTCATATTCATTCCTTTTACTTATAAAGATGGTGTGTGAGGATCTAGACTTGCTGCTCTGTGGTGTGGCTGGAAGCTGGCACTAGAGTTGCTGACCTAAGGATGCTCATCCCAGAGTAGAAAAAAGCCTACCCTTTCTTTCCATCACTGCAGTGGGGTGAGCTATTTGACAGTAGCATCATTCACGGTGACCTATGGTGGTGTATCACGCTTTGGAGGCTGGTGGCAGTTACTGTGATTTCAGAAATGTTCTCCAAAGTTTTTCTCAGTTGCTCAGGGCAGTCTTAGGAAACAGGCTGGCCTGTGTTCAAGGAAACACATTTCTTCCAAACTCATCCAGAGCCACCTTTTACTTCCTTGGCTCTTGTTCAGAGTTACCATTGCTTTGTGGGCAATGAGGATATACCAAAGACAGAGAAGTGTGATGAATTTAGGATCTCTGTTACCTATCACATTTGCTCTCATGGGGTACATCTTGATTGGACTGCACAGCTGCTAACTGCTTCAGGAAAATATTTGCCTGCCTATTTCCATCTCTGAGAAATAAACTGCAAATGAAAAATCACTCCCTTCTGTGACCCAAACTGTATGATCCAAATCTACCACCAGGAATCAGAGGCTTGAATACCTAAATTTTACTCTCAACATTCATGTATTTTGGTAATAAATTGTGCCTGCAGAGATACTCCTCTGAATTAAGCAGTATTTCAGGCTTCTAGAGCACTCTTTCACAAGCACCACAGATTTTATGCATGTTAGTTTTTGTTTACCCGCGGTAAATGACAGATTAGCATTTAAATGCTTTTGTAGAAGTTATATCTGTTTCCGATGTCAAACCAAACAAGCCATTATGTCTCCCTCAAAATAACACTCGCTGTTGTTCAAAATGATTTCCTGCCATTTCCCTACTCTGCAGGAGTGTCTGAGCAGGGAACATTTCACAGTACATCTCAAATTCTAAAGTTCTTCTGAAATCTATCATTCATGGCAAATTAAGTCTAGCATGCACTGAGAAAGCAGTTGCATTCGCTGAGGAGTCACAAAGGCATACTCTGAGTCGAAGGGATTTGTAAGTACAGTTTTTCCCTATTTTTTCTTTTTTTTTTTTCTTTTTTATCCTATCTCCTGATGCTTCATTTTTTTTCCTTTCTTCAGATTCTATTGTCCTTCACCAGCCCAGTTTCTTGTCTTTCCCCCAGCACTGCTAGTCCTCCTCTCTTGTCTTTCTCTAGGAGTTTCCAAACCCTTCTAGTTTTGACTCACAACTGTATGCTGAATTTATTCTTTACATAACTTGTCATTTATGTCTTGTACCCTGTCTCTAATTTATTTGCCTCCTGCTTCTACAGTGTCTCTGTCAAATCAGTAAATACAGTCTGAGATTATCCAGTCTTCTGATTTCTAGACTTTCCCCTGGTTTAGAAGAAAGATTGGGTTGACTGGGGGTGATGGGAGTCCTCAGAAGGATTCCTGTGTGATCTGTCCCCATCATGAAAGTACATGAACAGCCTGACCTTGCTGGCTATCATTATATGCGGGAGGCAATTGCACAAATTACTCTGAGTACCTCGTACTCCACATAAATAATTCTTGATCCTTTTTCCTTTTGCATGAAGGAAGTTGCTGTCTCATCATGCAGCCATTCCTCTGGCAGCATCATGCAATTTTAAAATAACGACATGACATTTTTAATCAGTTCACAGCACTTTAGATCAAACTTCCAGCAGGAGTTTGAGAAATACTTGCTTAAAAAGAGTGTGTGCTGGAGATGTGCGTGTACATGATGGGAACATCAGCGCTGTCAGAAAGCCTGAACAGCCCTTCGCAAGGACCTGCGTAAGATCTGCGTGTGGTTCTGGTCCCTGCAGTGTGTTGGCTCTCTAACATTATGTGGGTTTGAAAGAACTAAATGAATATCTAAGTGATATCAAAGTTGGAACTCCCCTAACTGTGTTCAAGGCCAGGTTGGTTTACGGAAGGTGTCACCGCTCACACCAGCGGGGTTGTAATTAGAGGTCTTTAATGTCCCTTCCAACCTAAACCATTCTATGATTCTGCGATCAATTTGACACCTAGCAAGTAGTTCTGTGCATTTCTTATTATGTTTAACTGTCTTCAGAAAGAGCTTTCAGAGTCAGAGTCAGAAAAAGGCTTTATAAATGCACAGTATTAGATTATTATTAGATACAAATACCAGATTTTTTTAAGGTAAATTAGAGATTCAAATACCATCCTAAGCCCATTTTTAAAAGCAGTTGCCCTCATTCATTGTACATGCTATTGAGTTGCTCAGTGCAAGCCCCAGTCTCTCAAACAGACACAGGTTTGCTGAGCTGTTTCAGTTTTTCCAAACCTGGCTCAGGTTTGTCTTTACAAGCAGACTGCCGTAGCTGGGGAGCATACAACAGATGGTCACTGCATCGCGTCTCATCCCTGCCTCCCCCAGGCAGAGGCTGTGCCCCGTGCAATGGGTTCAGTATCACCACTGGCCATCCTTGCCCTGAGCTGGGATGCCTGTCAGTCCCCTGTGAACAACGGGATACTGCAGCACACCCAAACAAGCCAACGCCAGTGCGTGGGCAGGAGGGAGGATGCCACACATAAAAGAGTAATGACAACGCCAGCCTAGTTGTGGCACAATGCATTAGACACTCTGCTTTGACAGCCTAAAAGCGTTTCTGTTGACTGTGGCTTCCCTCTGAAGGGAGTAGCAGGCACACACATCCTCCAGACGCGGGATTTCCCCACTTCCTCTCTATCCCTTCTCTCACCGAGTAAAAGTTTATTCTTGTTGAAATCTGTCATCCTTTTCAGAGCGAGATGTTTTAAATCCCACTGGTGGTAATGGAGAGTGAACAGATCCAGCTGATCCCACTCTACCAGCTACTGACAGCCCACCCAGCAGCTGTGAATGCTCAAGAGTCCCAAAAACAAGCCCAGAAAAGAGCCTTGCTTTGCAAAAATGTAGCAACAAGATGATAGGCTTGCAAGAACCCAGCCCTTTTGCCCCGTTTAAAAATCCTTTGTCTCATAGAATAATAAAAAATATGTAAAAATATGGTCTATGACTTTGAGCTGTGACCTATGTGCACATTTTCAGGAAAAAGTTAAAGTTGCTTTTAGGCTTTGAAGAAACAGTGATAGGTTCCTGCTCTTAAACAGGTCTATTACTGTCTGCTTCATATGTAAATTTACATAAATTCTTGATATGACGGGTCACAATTTGAAGTAATGAGACTTGAAAATATCGTACATGAGAAGCTTTGGGGATAAAAATTCCCAAACTTGCTGAGGAGAAATCTTAGTCAAAATAAGGGGAAAATAACATCACTGCTTGAGGGTTGACAGCTCTTGTCCAAGCTCACAATCCTTGTATTTGTGTAATGACTAAAGCACTTCAGAGCCTTCAAACGTTGTAATACAGTGAGAGCCACAGCCTGTCAGGTATGCATACTTTATTAGAGATTAGAGAAATCCCGGCAAAATATTTAATACATTTTCTCTTGTCAAGGAAGCAGTATGAAAAAAATATACATCCCTAGGAATGCCTGTATATAGACATATGTATTTAATATATAAATCCATATATTATTTTTTAAAATATTTATAATTTTAGAATGTATAAATATTTAATCTAGAAATACATTTTTGTCTTTATTGAAGAGACATATCCAACACTCATGCAGGTAGAAATACTCATTATTTCTTCTCTGGGATTGATGTAGCAAACCTAGAGCATTTATTTTAGGGGCAAAAAGAGAAGTGTCCTGCCTAGGATGCCCAGAAAACTGACACTTCAGCAAACAGTTGGCCCAGGGAACCCTTAAACTTACCAGCAGCTCTCCAGTTCATCCTGGGGAATCTGGGTCTTCTCAGTGATGAGAGTCCCAGCCCTTTTGAAGTGATGGTTGTAGTCTGGATCTGTCAAGGGGAGCCCAGGGTGGTGAGGGAAGACCTTGAGTTGAATGAAGTCCATGCTGTCTTTTATTAGGCTTAGGCTAGGTGGGAACGCCCTGGTACTGCCTGGGGTGGGGAGTTTTACAGTGAATGATGTAATACTGGATCATGGGACATTTCATTAGGCTTTGACACCTTCTAAGACGTTTTATTTGCCTATAGTGTCCAGTATGGCCCATCAGCAGAGATGAGTGTCTTCAGGCTATGTGTGATTTGTGCCCGTACTCCCCCAGAGGGGAATTATCACAGCTGAGTCATTTGTGTAAGGGCAAAGAAACACTGCCCTCCCTTGAAGGATTTGCCTCTTTCCTTATCTTACCCAGCTTGTAGTCTGAGGTATCAGGTGTGCATGCCCTCAGCACCACCCGGGTGGTTACTTTGCACACTGTCAGCTTGCAACTTGATTGTCTGAGCTGTTAGCATTCCAGTCTTTCACACTTGTGGATACATTCTTCCACTGGGATAACTGGACAATAATGCCACCTTCATCTTACTTCAAGTTCCTGTCACAGTCCAAATCAGTAGGCATATTTGGGGAGGGGCAGGCTTTGGTGAGCAGTTGCTTCTTTGCCCAGTTTGCTGCAGTGGACAAAAGTCTTTCAGTGGTTTTAATGATGCTTAGGCCATAAACCATTTCAGTGTCTCACAGAGATGGACTTCAGAGGCTTCCTAGATGGGGGTAAAGCACTAGCAAACTGTGATGTTACAGCAAAATTAAGTTTTCAAGTTTTAAATATAATCCCCATATAAAGAGATTTCAGAGTTTACAACCAGCCTAGTAAATAATGCAGTAAAAATGAAAGATATGTTTTAGGACAGTAATTGCATAATGCCCATAAAAAATTTGCTATTTACAGCATTTCTAAGTGCCACATCCTTCTCTATTCGTAACTGAAAGATCTCTTCAGTAACTATCAACTCAATTCTCTTGCTAAACTAAAGCTCTGTCAAGTCTTCTCTGTCTCCCTTAGCCACTTTCCAACCTGCCTTGTAAATGTGCTCATTTTCTTTTCATACGCCACAGATGACTGCAATCCAATTTGGAAGGATATTTTCTATTAGGAAAAAAAATAATCCAATATACATTTATAAAATTCAACAACCCAAGTGTATTTTTTAAGTGTAATCAAACCAAATATATGCATGTACTTATAATTCATTTCCCAGCTTCTGCTCAAAGTATATATAACTTTAAGATAACTGTAAAACTGGCAGATTAATGAGAATCATTTAAAAGCAGAGTTAAAACAGGCAATATAAAAAAATGGACTTCACTAGAGCATTGTTGTGAAATTTTTTTTTAATAAAAGTTTGCATTGCAACAAGCAGATACTGATCATTTTGTCATTATTCAAGGTTCATGATATCACAGACATTAAGACATTGGATTTATTTGAGCTGCAGGCATGGAAGCAATTAGAATTGCAAAATAAGCAAGCTACCCCTGGTCAATATTTTAACCAGCTAGGGAGCAGGCAGTCTTATAGGGACTGATTCCAGCCATCCTGGATCAGAGGAGTGAAGGACATTCCTTCCTCATCTGCAGCTCCACGTAGGGAAGTGAGAGCAGCAAAGTCCAAAGGGCTGGCAGCTCCATCGTCAGGTCAGGAGCTGGGTCACTGAAGGGACCTATGTGGGGATCACCTCACAACCACAGTGTGTTTGGCAGCTCGTGGAAGCTGAACATTTTGACCTTCCTCCAGCCATCTCTAAGCATCTCCTCAAAGCCTTGGTGTTAAAAAGTTTAAAACTTGCTCTTCTCCAGGCCTGTAGAGATAGAGATGGAAAATGTGCACCTGGCTCAGTCTCCATGAAAAGTATTTCAAAAAGTGCAGTGTCTTCTGATGCCACCTCACCAAATATTTAAGCAAGTGCAGGGTTATATTTTTGGACAGTCTCCTACCTATTGCAAGAGATATATGCAACAGGAGAGTTTCAAAGGACCCAAAGATTTAAGTGATAGAGGAGAAATGGCATAGAGGAAAGAAAGTAATTGACATATTTTCTGTATTACAATTCTTTGTATTCACCAGAATTCTTTACCACTAGCCATTAATCCATTAATGAAACTTTATAGGGACTTAAGTGCTATAGTATCATCAAAGCTGGCCAAAACATTTGAAAGGAAAAGGTGGAATTACAAAATGTCAGAACCCTTTCAGATGCTGTTTTTAATAGTTTTAAACAGTTTTTCAGTAGAAATGTATTAAAAATGATCATTCATCTTTTAAATAGATCAGTCAGATTCAGTGGAAATGAGGAATTCTGTAAATTCTGTAAAAAATAAAAATTATTGAAGGGCCACAAAGTTCTGCAAAAGCTGTCAAAAAGTTTGAAAATTGGATAATATGCCAGAAGATTATGAAAATATAAAAAATAGATTAACCTGCTTTCTCCAGTTTTTAAAAAAGTAACATCAGTCTCCAAAGCTGCTTAGTAGTCTAGGGAAAATAACAAAATCCTTTCAGTATTATGTTTATATTTCTGTGGTCTCACTGCCGTTTCTGAGTGCAGAACTCCTACCAGCTATCTGAAAATCAATGGCTGATTTTGGATGACCCTTTAATGTCAAGTTCAGCTGTTCTGTATTTTTAACTGGAAAGACAACTCAATATTTATGACCTTTTAAATTATTTTTTTAAAATAAACTATTACTATGGACCCAGGAGCTAAGAGTTGTCAGGGAAAAAAAGAAAAAACAAGTAGTACAGAAGTGTGTAAAGTGAAAAAAAAGAAGATAAATAGTATCCTTCCCACTTAACACATCTCATGCCCTTCTTTTTAAAAGGCAGAATCCTATCTTTTCCTAAAGATGAAGGAAGTCTGCTTGCTACAAGCTTGCCCATCAAGGCAGTGTATGTATTGCATCCACAATGCATGTTGGCATTGGCTTGAAACTGCATTTGATACCAGGTTTGTCTGAGGGTCTTCTCTTTGAATATAAGCACAGCCCTGTAGAAGGGGTTGTGGGGTGTGCTGGCACCACATGAGAGGTGAGATGTGAGCCCATACTTTCAGTTAGCCCTGCATGTGGCACATATGGCCCAGCCATGTCATGTAAAGCACCGAATGCCTTCAGGTAGTGCAGTATACCTGACATGGGACAGATCAGTGGATTTCCTCCAGACACCTCCAATACTATGGGTTTCTGACTACAAGGGAAATAGGACTGCTGCCATAGCCCACTTGGAGCTTGCTGCGATGCTGAAGCAGAGGGTTGTATTGCTGAGCACTGTTCTCATCTCCCACTAAGACTTTCACATTGAGAAACTGTGCAAGCATGCTGCAAAGTCTGACCCAAAGTTTCATCAAGCCCTAGAACAACATTTCCATTGACTCTGGTAGAATTTGAATGAAACCTGTGGTCACCTATTAGCTTATACTGACATCATGTTTTATTGTCTCTAATCACCAAGAAGTAATATGACTGAATCTGCAATGAAGCTCTGTTCTTGGTGACTGATGTATTTCCCCAAATATTCATGGCACTTTTTCAAGGACACACAAAGAACTTCGTTTTTCTGCTAGAAACTTTGCAGGTTTTTCTTGCATAACATCATGATGGCAAAAATATTTCAAATGAGTCGATCCACCTTCCCTTAGTGTAAACAGTAGTCTCAGATGTTATTAAAAAAAGACTGAAGTTATGATAGATGGGTAAGTAAGGTTCTGATTTCCATGTAAATAGTTAAAAAAACCAAAGCTGTAGGCCTATTTGTCTCCTATTTTCAGCTAAATAGGAGACAATAGTAAGGCTAGTTACTATGATTATGCTGTAGGCATAATTGCTGCAAATGCAAATGATCAGTGAGATGTATAATTCCAATATTATTACTGTATCTGAAATTGTATCCATTACATAAAATTACACATAAGTTTCTTAGAGTTTAGCTTTTAATCCTGCACATTCTCTCAGCTAATATTTCATAGAATGATTTGGGTTGGAAGGGACCTTAAAGATCATCTAGTTCCACCTCTTCCTGCTGTTGCCACATCTTCACTGTTGTTTGCAAACCTTATGATATTCGATATGAAAAGCTCAGAAACAGGTGATGGTTAGAACCTCTGCTGTAATTTTTACATGATTTTCTAGCTGTCATGTTTGTAGGAAGAAACTTATATGCATGGCCCAAATGCACAGAAGTGAGGAGGCTAATCCATTTTCTTTAAACCATATCACTGTCTTCTTTTAAACCCATTTTACATTTTCTGAGTGGGTTTAAGGTTGATTTGCAAGTCGACTTAAATAACTGGGGAAAAAAATGTTTGTTCTAAACAGAAATATAGGCAGGAAAATATGATAATGATGGTACCAGATGTGTTGAAGATCTGGCATGTGTCTTGCATCCTGTATTCTGAGTGGGACTTGTCTGCTCCTCTAGATAGGTTTCCTTTTTTACTGATTTAGGCTTGAGAGTGGAGTTACAACTATTAATGTCTGGACAGTTCTTACCCCAGTGTGTTCCAGGCTTCTGCTGAGTAACCCTCAGCAACGGAAACTTTGGGGAGAAGAGGTGGAGCTCCGTACAGTTTCCCAGACAGGACCTGAGGGACATCACCTCAGGTTCACATGGGAATAATTGTAAGTGTACACAGGAAGAACTGAAACAAATGTGATTTAAGATCCACCTAATGTCTTTGAGTCATTCTTCTCTGGTTGGTCATTTGAAAAGTTTAGGAGGGTTGGATACTTAGTTGTCCTTCTAGTGTTAACCTCACATTTCCCTGTCTCCAGATTTAAGCTACCTTTAGTAGACTGAGATAATTGCTTACCTTCTTGTTTCCCATGTTAATGTGATGAGAATACACAGTAGCCTGAAAGTCCTAGCTCTCTTGTTTATTGTAAACCTTCCAGCTCAAGTTCCAGTGGCAGCATGGTGGCTCATGTTTCATAGTGCTTAAGACTGACACATGCCTGAGAAAAATAGTTCTTGGAGAAAGGCAAGTCTTCCTGCTCTTGCTCCTGCTGACCTGAGAACTCCTCTGGACTGGAAAGTTACTCTCTCAGAGCTTTGGGCCCATGGGGGTCCTGGGCATTCTGGGTGCTGACTTTTTCGAAAAGTGTTTCCCTCCTCATGTCATTCAGACCTGAAATGTGCTACTATCAATTTTACGCTCATTTTCTTCTTTGGAAGAGAATCATTCAGATGTGCCACACCAGGATATCCATTTTCTTCTTTCCATTTCACTAAATGAATCTTACTAGGAATTTACAAACATGGAGAAAGAGATTTGCATTTACATCAGGGCTGTTTTACCTGGCAGCCCTGTGATGAGGCAGTTTCACAGGGCCTGGGAAGATAGATAGGAATCCTTAACACTGCCACAGTGGCAGAAAGTGATGAGAATTAGACTTGTTCAGATTGTGACCTTGTTGAAGTGAACTTTCTCTGAGCATTGTTTCTTCTTTCAGTCATTTCCAAGCTTGGAAAAACCGTTTCGGATATAAACCACTTAAAGCTTGTTATTGTTCTGAAAAGCACTTGAAGTCTTTCAAGAATAAATTTGTATAATATTAACTCAGAATGATTTGCATGACAAAAAAGTACTCATACACAGTAAATTGTTTGTGGGAAAGCCACAGCAAAAAAAAAAGCTGATTAGTGCCATTAAATTAAATAGCAGTAACCTGCTCTTCCTTCCCTGTTTTTTTACCAGTAATAAGCTCCAGTTTACTAGAATATTTCTTAATAAAAATGTAACTATTCGCTGCCTGATCCTATTAAGAATATTTTGGATACAAGACACAGCAAACCTAAAACTGCTAACATAATGGAAAACAAATTTATGAATTAAGTATAAATGCAAACATTCCTCTTTTAAAGGTATTTTATGGTCAAAGTTGTAGTTGATAGAGCCACTGCCTCAGAGATATGCAACATGAATATATTTGGAGTCTTCTCATAGTTTATGTTATCATACTTTCTGGCTGTGCCTGTCTGATTGCAACACATCTGCAACTGAAAGGTAACTTTGGGGGGGTACTCTTATCTGCAGTACAATCACCAGAAAAGTATATTTTTAATCTGTTTTACTACCTAATGGAACCAAAAAAACTGTAGATTGCCTTATGGACCTTAGATTTGTGTAGAACTAAAATGGGTTAAATGCAAACCCGGGCTATCTTTAAATTAACCAGATTAGAAACAAGCACAGCAGTGCTCAGATCTCAGTACATGAGTTTCATTCAGGTTCTTGAATGGATTTTGCCCATTTTGTGCACAGTTCCAGAACCAGAGGCAATGGGCACACACTGAAACAGGGAACACTTTTTCACTGTGAGGGTGACTGAGCACTGTACCAGTTTGCCCAGAGAGGTTGTGCAGTCTCCGTCCTTGGAGATGCTCAGAATCCGTGGTCCTGGACAACAGGCTCTAGAACAGATGAACAAAAGAATAATAGCCTGCTTGAACAGGTGAATTGACCAGATAATCTCCAGAGTTTCCTTCCCACTTCAGCCATTCTGTTATTTCCAGATATCTTCAGGGATCTTCAGAGATCTTTGTACAGTCAGGACTGAAGGCAACTAATCTATTTGCTCCTTCTGTCAGATGGCAGGAGGAAGGAGGATAGTGCGCTCCTTCACTTCTTTCCTTCTTCTTCTCTGATAGCCCATGAGATTGGAAAGGATTTTCCCTCAAAACAGAGCCGTTAGATCCAAGACCCCACCAAGACTAGTAAAACTCCTTAAAATCACTGGTTCCAGGAGGCTTCGGATCTAGCTCACAGGAAAGGCAAATGTATCTGTGGGGTTAAGATAGAATTTTCAGCATTGAGGGTGGAGAAAAGAGAGAGAGAAAGGAATTGTCATCTGTATTTATTGGTTGGTTTTCTGTTTTGATAAAAGACCTCTCTCATTTGATTATTCCTGTATTTATCTTGTACATATCTTCTTGCAGTTCCCCACCCTCCAGCCAGACAGTTAGGCCCCTGGGGAGAAGACTCCCCCACACAGCCCACATCTCAAGTGACTCTTTCTTTTCTCGTTTTCAATGTAGGCTTCTTCCAGTTACCATCATTCACTTTTGCTGAGTGGGTTTTTATTTTGTTTTTCTCCCTCCTTGATGTTGTGAGTAGTTTTACAGTCTGCGACAAGCTGGAGTGGCTGCCAAGAGTGTCAGAAACTCCTCCAGAGATAATGTGACACCAGAAATATGAAAGGCCTGTGATGAAACTTGCCAAGCAACCAGACAAATGGGAACTTTGAGTTATCTAACCTAGGAGATAGTAGGAGATCATGATTAATAAAACCTTTATTAAGAGAGAGATACGTACGCTCTGAAGCAAGAGAAGACACTTCAACCAATCTTCCCTACTTTGATCCCTGTGTAGGAGGGAGAATTTATGTGCCAGTTTGGTTTGGCTCTGCACTGTTGCAATAACCCAATGATTTTTACTTCCCTGCTTTTTCCTCCAGATGGGCTGCTGTTCAGGACGTGGAGATGATCATTCATGACACAAGTAGAGCTGCATATGGGAACCTGTTGTGGTCCAAAGTCTGCTGGTGCTACTTTTGTTGCTCTAACCGGCAGCATTGCTGCCAGTCACTTTGCATCAAAACATGCTGTGGTCAAAGCTAAGAGTTTTCCTGTGGTCTTTCCCTGTACAGAAATGAGCACTATAGTTCAGGATGAACTACCTCACATCTTCTGATGAGAGTCTCCATGCTTGAGTATGCAGACAGTTTACAATAAGTAACAGATCTAGGAACTTAGGGAGGTATGTGAATTATGTTATATTATTTCAGGAGTTTGCACTTAAAACTATTCCTTTCATGTTAAATATATTGCCTTCTTGGTTAATTTTATCAGGTTCCAGGCACCATACTTCATTTTCAGAGAGCACTTCTCAGGACCAGCCTCCCTTTCTGAAATGTATAGGAATCAAAGCTTAGGAATAGCAAGTTCCATTTGTGGAGTAAAATTAAAAATAAAACCTTGGAATAATTTGTTATTTTTCTTTTAGACATGTGTTATGTAATCTCCGTTTCTTGTTGGTTCTCAAATGGTAGATTTTGTTTTGCCTATGACTATCTGAATGCAAGCTGGCAGAATGTATCAGATGCTGTTTTCTGTTATTCCTCAAACTAGTACTGATCAAGTAGAAAACCTCACTTTAAAGTAAGTGGCATTTTTCAAGCATGATAAGGCCTTTATTTCCATTTTCAATCCAGCTATTTAAATTGCTTTTTTTCTGATTAGTGATAAATATATCTGGCTTGATTCTGTAGAAGAGCAGAGATGTTCTGAAACGGTGCTATTTGGGAAGCGTAGAAGTCAGCCACGCTGTGCAGGAACCTCAGTGTAAACCATTTTAACATCCCACCCTTTCGGGTTTTTTTCTACAACACCCACTCATTTTGCACAGATGGAGAGATGTGACAGATCATGGAATTAAGAAACCAAAAGCTTTTTTTGTTAAATTTTTAATCCACTCCTCCCACACTTCCATAGTTCCTTGATTTACAGTTTAATTCAAAATGAATGAACTACCAATCTTTACTAGCAAGCGTCTGTTCGTAGCATGTGCTAGCTACCAGCCACATGTCTGACCCTCTGATGTTTATTTTATTATTCTCAAAACAGACAGGCTTACAGCAAACAATATTTATCACCAGACCACCATATCTTTTGGGCATTACTGTAGAGTTAGGCTTTGGGCAGCAATACTCACTGCTCTTTGAATCACTGATTGCACCATATTTACTTCAAATAATCACTGTTTCCTAATAAAGAAGAAGGAATGCTTTTCAATAGAATGTCTTTGATCTTTTTCCGAAATGCCAAGAATAACCAAGAGTGCCATAATAAATAAGATAAACCAGACTAAAATAGAATTAAAAGACAATATGGACAGCAGTTTATAAGTGATAATTATGAGCCATATAGAGTTCTCACAGTGTGCATACCTCACATCTCTCTACCTATATCTGCCTTGCCCTACAAGAGAAGGGGACTTAGAAGCACCTCTAGCTACTTCTTTCACACTAAACCAGTTAATGTCACTCATTTCTTGCAGAAAGTAACACACTGACTGATCAGAACATTTCCATCATAGATGAAGTAGGGGAGCAAGGAGGATTCAGAGGAAAATTAAGTAACAGTATTCATGTTTTTAACAGGAAAAATGGAAAAAAAGTCTATTTTCCTGACCAATTGTCACCTCCATTTAACGAGTTGCCGAAGATGATTTGGGGCTTTTAGTTCTACATGCTGTTTCTCTCCCCTGTGCCAGCTGTGAAGATTCTCCACCAGCAGGAGCTTTTCTCCACTGAGGAAAGGCTCGGTCAGATATTTTACTGGTCTCTCAAACTCCTTTCAGCACTTTGGTTGCATTCATTTTGCAGAGCAAACCAGAAGTATCTGACTCCTTGGGTTTTCTCTGCTAGTTTATATTTCTCAATGGCAGGGACATGAAGTACATACTTGAGATACTGAGATATGTACTTCCCTCTGGGGATGCTCCTTATTTTCTGATGTACAAAATAACACCAAGACTTTTCTCATACACCTTTAATTTCCTGAGTTATTTGCAACTTTTTTTCTGAGTCCAGTTGCAGTTGTGTAAGTTCACAGTAATCATTTCGAAGTAAAAACAAAATTCTACTTATCATTTATACAGATATTCCTAATATTAAAAACTAGTAAAGATGTTTTTCTATTTTGCAAGTTTTAAACTTAAAGGCAAGATTGTTCTTCCTTGTAGAAATCCCTGTAAGACAATTCTGGGAGAATTTCAAAGCATACACTGTTCTGATCTGTGATCCTGAAGGGTTCACTGTGGCCCAGAGAGTCAGGACTTCAGTCATACAAGATCATGCATCTATTGAATGTGTCATACAAAACTTTATTTCTCCGGGATTTTTCCAGCTGGAAATTTTCCTGGCTATCCCTGTTGCTGAACTTTAAGTAAAACTTCAGCTAGTTCCTTGAAAAGGCTGGATTAGATTTCTGACATGGATCCTGATTCTTCGCAACATATTTTGGCCCTTTTTCTCAAGTGGGCTAAGCTAAGATGTGATGTGGCACAGGAATTTAGCAAGCATGAGATGGATGCTGACAGGCAGGGCAGGGTGGAGCTGTGACAGTAAGAGAATAAGGATTTAGAGGTGCCAACCTGGAAGAGCAGTACTAATGTATGTCTAATCCAAGCAGGCTGCTCCTTTATTAGTAATTCTTTGAATTTCCACAGGACACCTGATATCTCCTTGTCCAACTCATTGTGGTGAATGTGACTGCACAGCTAAGAGGTATTAGATAAATTATTAGCAAGTAAAGTAGCTTGGTTGCATTTAATCTGTACAGAAATTAGAAACCTATTTTGAGAACAGTTTCCATGCTGCAGTGTGGAATATTAGCAAGACAAATTGAGCAAAGTGCCACTTTATCATCCAGGTAGGTGTAATCCCGTAGTTTTGCATCTGCCATAGCAGAGGGCTATTTCCCCCATCCCCCTTTGTGCGTCTGCCTCATGTTAAGGGCATGTTTATCTCCTGACAGTTATAACACTGTCTCAAGGGTCAGTTGGGCTTTTCAGTTAAGGAATAATAGCAAGTGTCTAAATTTTGGATCCCTTTCAATTTATCTGAGCATTGCAGAACTGCCTCCATGCTAGGAATTCAACATTAAGTAGTGCAAGGCAAAGGTAATGAAGCTCCTCTGCATGATGCTTGGCTGCAGGACTGTCCTCAGGGCTCCCTGTGATGCAGGAGAGGACCAAGTACAGTATGACCCTTCTGGGAAAGGGACTTCTCAAACTCTGTGTCTGCACAGCCCCTTGAGACTAAAGACTAGCACTGTAGCACTGACCTCTTCAGGGTCCAAATCAAATATTATCATTTCTGCTTTCTGCTTGGTGTGGTTCCTGTTGTGAATTCACTTTCCCTTCAAGCCTGGAAAATCAGATTACATGATCTCCCACATATTAACTGAGTTTTCGTCTCTTCCTCTTCCCTTTGGGTTTGCCAAAGCTAATGTTGTTCCTTGTCAGGAAGTTTTATCTGGCTCCTACTCTAAATTTCCTTTCTTAGCTGCATGCTATGATTTCCAGTGTCACTCTGAGAAAATTCATCTCCAGAGTCATATATTTATAAAGTACTACAGAGTTCCCCACTCAGCCTGCTTTTAGCCAGCTACACGTTTAACTCCCCTGGACTTTCCTTGTGAGTCAGCGCTTTCCTCTGCTTCTCTTCAAGTGTCCCTCCATTGCACTGAGCATTTCTGACAGTGAGCAAAGCTCAGTGCCGCCTTGCTGGAACAACCATGTTAGATAGTTACATAAAAGGAGCACCACAGGGAGCACCAGGCCACCTCCCTTTCCCCTACTGTGAATCCTATGCACCCTTAAACTCAGATTTGCTGCAATTTTGCATTGCAAAATCATGTCTGAGCTACTGCTTACATCATCTGCAGGCCCCTTGACATTCCTGCCTTCCTGACTTTCTCTCCTGTTGGGTCTTAGGGGCTTTCTAAAGAAAGAAATCCTGCCAGCGTTAGCTAAGGAGAATGCAGAGCTCACCAGAGCCCACCCTGCAGGGGTTCATGGGGGACTGCAGCATCCTGCTGGTGGCAGAGCTGCTGCGTAACCCCGTGCTCACTCAGCCCAGTGCATGGCATAGCTGCATCCAGCTACTTCAGCATAACTTCCCTTGGGAACAGATTTTCTGGAATAAAAGTGACTTGAGCTGAGAGTAAAGGAATCATTTTTATCCCAGACTGGAATGGCTGCACAAGGGGCATATCCTGGTACTTTTACCAATATAGTTGTTCTGTAGAACTGCATGGGCAGCTTTTCACATGTAGACAGGCTTTAAAGTACATTCCTGTTCCTGCATTTTCCTAGAGTGAATCATAATTCACAATCAGTCTGTTCATGTTCCTAATCTTTATAGACCCCTTTGTGTTATTTTATTATCAACACTTGGATACTCAACTCATCTCTGTTTTGCATTATGTGCTAATTTCATTACTATAAGTATTTCCTCTCTCTAATGGAGGTACTTAGCAATAACCATGTCTTGCTCTTGTTCCTGCGGTCCTCAGTAGACACATTCTCAGTACTGCTACATTGTCATTCATCATCACCTTTTGTTTATGTTTTCAGCCGGTTTTCAATCCTCCTGATGATGTTTATATCCAGGGTAGTTTGTATTAATTAGGAAAATTAAGGTTTGTTTTGAGAGACTCCAAAACGCATCACTAAAATTCAGATAGCATCTGCCGTGCTCCCTCCATTCATTACCTCTATTAGTCTGCCTGACAAATTAATAAAGTCTACACAAGACTTTCTCTTAATAGTTGCATACTGCGTCTTTCTTAAGGTACTTTCATCCTCTAAATAAAGACTTCTTTTCCTTGTAAAATTACTTCTATTACTGTACAATCAGTTCATCTAACCTTAAGTAGCATAAGGAGTCATTTCTCAGGTAACGCTTGCTTCAACCAGTGTAATCCAGTGTAATCCCAGCTGACAGGCTGTGTCCCTTAAAGGAGTCTGCTGTAGCTTTCAGCCTCAGATGCATGTGTAAGATGGGAAAGAGGGTCTAAAATTGACACCCCTGCCAAACATTTTTTAAGGACTTTCAGTTACTTGTCACCATTAGGGTGAACGAAATGCTGAGAGAACATCTCTGAAACTGTCCCAGGGTCAGCTTTCTGTTCTGTTGAACATCCACTGATTCTTGATCTTCTGTCAGGAAAAGCTACAAATGCTCTTTCTACATTAGCACAGCTAAACTGAAAATCTGGGAAAGGTGGGATTTCATTCCATTTTCCTGTAGAAGGTTTTTTGCAGTCATGCAGAACACTGATACTGACTTGTTTGTGCTTATTAACTAGCCTGGGAGAGGAAGTTATTTTCTTTTCAAAAAACCAAGGCGGAACAAAGCAGAAATCTTGAGGCTCTGGTATCTGTCTCCTTCTGTGTGAAGCAGTAAGTAAAAGAATTTGTTGCCTGATTGACAGAGGTCCACTGTAAAGCGTAATTTTTTCTAGTATAGGGATGAAATGCCCTGTGGAAATATCATCACTAACTAGAGAGAAGCCTAAACAAGTAGGTGATTGCTCTTCACGGGGCTAATATTATGTGAAATGGATTACCATAATTTTTCTTCAACTCTGGCTTCTTCAGTTGTTTGTGGACTCACAGACCTGGAACCCATCAGCAAGGAAAAATACAGGCAAACTCAAGACATACAGTTTGTTTCTAGATAAGATAGGCTGATTTGGCAGTGCCACTATTAACAGGGTGGTTAAAACTACTCTGGTATGGTAATATCCATGAACGGTGCACTGCAAATTAGATCCAAAATACAAGTCATGGATGTTTTCTTGTACAGATGATGAATACAAACTTTTGGCATTGAGTAGGAGAAAGAACACAAAAGTGATCATATTTTTTAATAAGTGATTGCTAGAAATATCAATTTCAGCCTTTTACAGCCTAGATCTAAAAGGCTTATTTTTTGAGGGTTCTTTCTGAGTGATCTACCCTCAGATTTTCCCTCATTAGTGAAGAAGTACTTGGCATGAAGTGGATATTAATTGATACTAAACTATTGTAGGAATCTATAGGATTAATAGTTCACTAAAATAAAAACTGAGCATGATTCTGGGCATTACAGTAGATACCAGAAGACATAATAGCCATTCATTGTCTTGAATACATTTTCTATTGGCGTGCAGAAAATTAAGATTAAGTGATTGTTAAAGGAATCTGTGTGTTTAATTAGTTCTTCAGGGTGTGTTATGAAAAATTGATTTAGTTGTGACATGGATTGCCATGTTCTTATTTGAGTGACATTGTGGGTAATGCTGTGTTTTTAATGTCAGGCTGCCATTCTGAAGCACAGAAATTTGTAGGAACAATAATTACCTTTGCAAAAGATCTTACTTGGAAGGAGGAGTTTTATAGATGTAGCCAATAGGTATCAGAACACTCAGAACTGAAAAAATCATTATTTATAACATCAGCACAGTGTGGTCAGCATGCACTCCTAACATCATTGCAATAAGGATGCCCCCAACCTAGGGGGAAGCATAAGTATTGTTGGACTGTGTAGGGCACAGAGATAGGTACCAGGCACAAGAACACAGTGAATAACGAAAATCAGCCTGCTCATCTTTGCCGGGAGGGTTTTTTGATGGTGCTAGTGACTTACTCAGACAAACAAAGGGTACTTTTTTTTTAATGAATCTCATTACGTAATTAAAACCACTGAACACTTTCTACAAAGGAAAAATTTGTCAGTACTTTCAAGTGTGGAATCTTCATTAAAGAATTAACCCTGTATGTGTAGGTCCTGGTTTAAACACGTCTTACAGAACCCCACCTCCAATAACAAAACAGGCAAACACTTCACAAAGAGAAGATGAAGTAGTGCAAGCTACTGAATCATCTGCAATGCAGGAGATCACATTGTTCAAGAGAACGAAAGGACAGATTTTTGTTGTAGTACCAACAGAAGCTGTCATTAACTGAATTTTTTTTACCTCTCCTTCCTAGAACATCTTTCTCATGGAAGTACCGACATCTTAGCTATTCTATAGGTTTGTCAGACTGCTTCCATTAAATGTACAGAAGAAAACAGTGAAAAATCAGAGATGGAGTTTAATGTTTGAAGCAATTGATTAAATGGGCTCAGGGTATTGCTGTGAGAAGGAAAGGATTTCAAATTAATCAAAGCATTTGAAAACTAGTTTGAAATCTCTTTCATGTTCTGTTTCTTCTTTTTAATTCTTTGGTTGTTGGAATTGTTTCTGGTTTGTTTTTTTTTCTGTGTTTTTTTCTCTTTTGGTTTGGTTTGGTTTTTTTTTGTTGGGTTTGTTTTGTTTGTTTTTTTTTAATGAAGCTCCTGTTCAAACCCAACGTGACATTTTCAATCCTTGGATTAGAAGCAAATGAGACGAAATAGGTGTGCGTAGGCTTTTTTTCCTAGCTAGCTGTAAGATAAATGCCACTGGCCACCTTGCCCAGTTGGTGAGTGTATGCGTCAGCAAGGGCATCACATGCTGGGGCTGTTTCACAAATGACTTAGGCACAGAAATAGCCGGCGGGTCACTGAAGGACCTCACCAGCGGCAGATCAGATCACTTAATCAGACTTTACAAGTCGGCTGCTGAACCAATCCCTTCCCTGCCGCCCCAGCAGCTCCTGCCTCCACAGGCGCAGTCTCAGGGCTGTCTTATCCAAGGATTGAGCAACTCAGTCAACACATAACAAAGATTACCAACATGGAGGAGAACCCTTGTAGATTACAAGGCTTTGGAGTCTGCACATCTATGATTTGCATGCCTTTCCATCATTCTTGTCTCCTTTGCAATTTTGTGGTTTTTTCCCCATACAGTCCAGAAACTGTTCAAGATATTCCTCAGAAATGTCTAGGCAGAGACATGTGTCTTGTTTACTTCATTAGACAAGCTTATTACAACAGGAAATATCATGGAAAAATAGACTGTGTGCCTGAATAATCAACAGGGTTATCCATATTTTGATTCGGACTTACTGTAATTATCCTACCAGAGGCTTAGGAAGTCTTGTTCTTGTAAGATACAGTCAAAAATCAGATTAAATGGGCCTGTTTGCTGCAATGTTGCACTTAGAAAAGCAGTGTGGCAGCATGCAGTCATGCCATAGCTGATTGTTGGTGTGACATTTTATTTAGTTTGGTGGACATATGTATATGACTACAGCATTTCACCATAGTGTGAAAGTATCCACGTGCATTTGAAGATGCTCTATGTAAAAGAATTCCAAGAAATTTGGCAGTGGTCTTATCTCTGTCAGACCAACAAAATGCAGTAAGTACAGGAAAAGGAACAATTTGTTTCACAACAGATTCAGAAGTTTGTTTGCAGTAAATTATTGTTGTACACGATAATGTTCTATTATCCACATTACTTTTCACTTACATAATTCATGTCTTTTTCCATAGTAAATGCTTTTCATCCCTGGATGAGCTCCCAGTTTTGTAATGTCTGCTATCCTAGCTCACACTGGGAGCTGGAAACTCCAGAGCTATTGGTCTTAGCCTTTGCAGCTGCCCACCACAGAGACAGGTATTATATCAATCTCAGTATATTCATATTTAGGGCTGTCACAAACTTAAATCCACTGTGTTGCAGAGCACAGAGGGACGAGTAATGCCCAATGATGAATGGGCCACATACGGACCTCCTGCTGCATGAGGCACAGTTTCACAGGAAAACTTTTTCATCGTGTCTTTTGGTTTTCTGCTTGGTAATCAGAAATAACTCCGCTGCTGTACAGTTTGAAGAGACAATTAGGCAAATCAAGTGTAATTTCTGAAGTTCTGAACCAGAATGAAATGGATGAAGAAAACCACTTCTTTCTGAACAAAAGGAAAGAACAAGCAAGTGAATGAAAGCAGCAATATTGCATTGCTTTTTAATTATCTTGAAGCAGTGTAATATTGGTGATATATCATTATCAAAATTTATTCAAGTATTTATTGCTAGAATTTGATATATTTTATAATATATATCATCATTGTGTGTAATTTGATTATATTTTGATAGAATGAGAAAGTCCATATAAAATAATTGGGCTTGGATAGATTTGGAATTAAAGTTTTACCTCATCTGCCTATTTTTATCCATTTAAGTACAAAAAATAGGAATGATGCAGAACAGCTAACATTTTATTTGCATTGATATAAGCCTGCCAATTCATCCATGAAAATGAACTTTGTAATAAAGACTGTGCATTTTTTGACTCAGCCAAGTAAATGTCCTGTATTTCCTATCAGTAAATGACATTGACATTTAGTATGCTAATGATGATAACTAGGGCATATAATACTAGAAAACTAATTTGCAAGATTAATTCAGAAAAACCCTAAAAAAAAAAAAAAAAAGGCAAACCCTTTTTCTATTCACCAGTAGCATTAGCAATCTCTTTATTTACTTTTTACCAGAAGTCTTTCTTCGTCAAAGGAGGCTCATGGAATTTAAAAAAAAAAAAATCACCCCAAAATATAGGAAAACAATTTACATACATTTGTGTTGGTGTTTGTTTAAAAGGTAATTTAAAAGGTAACAGTGTTGATCTTGTATAGATATGCGTAGTCATTCACTTAAGAAGGAGAAGCAACATCTAATGACAGATGCCTGACTACAGCTTAGCCCCTGCTGCAAGTCCCCATGATGTTAACATTGCAGCTATACTAGTGAAAATCTGAACATGGATGAAATTATGTACTCCACTCGTAAGAGAGAAGTAGCAATAAACAATGATTTAACAAAGTTTGGTAATAAATGTGACAGTGGTTCAATAAGATTCTGTGGCAAGGTACACTTGACTATTTACTGCATAGAGGATGAGGTCAGACAAAATAGTAAGGGAAACCCTGCCACGGAGATACAAGATTCAGAAAAGACTCCCTTGAGTCCTCAGAGGGAGTTTGCCCTCAGAGGGAAGTTTAGGTGCAGCTAGATCCAGACTTTGTCCCAGACTTGGTCAGTGATTTATGTCTCAAGAATGTTATGTGCACAATCAATCATTTCTATCACTCAGCAAAGATTTCAAAGTTTCAGCCAACTGACACTTATTGCCAATTGACTTACTAAGTATCTGACACAATAAGAATTGTCTCTGCCCTGAGGAGTAACCTTGAGAGCTGTCCCTACTCAAGGAGAGATCATGGCATGTAGCACACTGCCATGCAGGAGCTCAATGGGCCCTGGACTGTCCACTATTTGTGGAGTAAGATGATTGAGTCAGTCCTATTTGCATACCAATCGCAGAAGTTAGTTTCTTTCCAATTTGGCTTGAGTCAGACATTGAACAGCATTGTGGCTAGGTGTGTGCATTGCTCAAATTAGCCCTTGCCTATTGCATTGTTATCTGTCTCCCCCAAAACCACTTTGAGCCAGATGCAGCCATCACTGCTGTATGCATCCAGTGTGACTGCCACTGGTGATTATCACTTGAGCAGGATTACGGGAAATAATTGCAGATGTGCAATTTATTCTCCAAAAGAATGATTTCACTGTGTAAATGGATTCTGTATTACACTATGCAACTAATTGTATGACATGGAAGCACTTCTAATTTGGGTAGGAGCAGTCATAAGGCTGAACAGTTAATTTCAGCTGAGAAGTATTTGAACACATGCTTTGTAAGCTGTTCCTCATACAGCCCAGTAATATTAATTTGTGCAGTTTGATGATGAAACTTTAGAGTGTTCAACTCAGTATCCAATCTTAAATGCCAACTTTTTCTAAAATAACAAAGCAAGACATACTGCAGTAGAAACAGGATACTAAATTTTCATTAATGAGGACATCTATCAACTATTTGTTGTCCCTCATTAAGCTGTCCTGATTTGAAGCAGCCATAGAAGTCTGAAAGATACCAAGTCATATAAATATTATGTTAGCTAGGAGGAAGAGCTCAGTTATGGCTCCTCTGTGAGTCCCTGTTCATGAGGTATGGTGTTGGTTCACTAACACAGATGCAGGAGTCACAGTTTGTTTCCAACTTGCTCCCCCTTCGGTGGCTGTCCTGCTTTAGAGGCCTTCTCAGGACTGGCTTTACACTTAGGGTGGTGATACCTTGCACCCAGGTGGGATGAGACTCAAAGCATGTGTTATTCCTCCTCTTATGTGTGCCAGCCTGCAGGGCATGAGGAGGAAAGGAGACGTTCTCTCCCTGGTATAGAGTCTAACCATTACCTCAGTCACGAGGTCGCAACAACCCCAGAGTTAATATCAGAAACAGTATTCTGTAAAATGCCTGACACTGAGCTGTAAAACACAATGCCTCTTGCCTGCCAGTGCAGCTTTGCTCATTTCTTATAATGAGGTTTCTTGGCTAATGGATTTACTGACAAGCATTCACTGAGCTTTAAATCTTAAGCCAATATTGGAAAGCATCATCAGATAATGAAATTCATTCATCAGCTTTTCTCGTTGTAAACGCAGTTCTATATTGTGCCCATCCAGCCAAAGACCAGCAACTCACCATGAGGTTTCTTTGTCCAGGTAAATTCAGTCATGTAGAAATGCTAACAATGAACTGCTTCAGATTAGCCTCAGCTAAAGTTATTTTAGAAAACTGTCTACCAGTTATTTCAATTAATGAAAACAGTTGAAAAATAGCAGTCTGCTCAGGAGATAAAAAAGAAGTCACTTTTCTGAAGTACATTTTTGTGTGTGTGTACACAGTGCTTTAGTGCTATGTATATGTCTATATATCTATATATGTATGTTATGTCTACAAACATAAGGTTTCATTTGTTATTCATTACACTTCATTTCAGTTTCTTCTGTTAATTATTATTCGACAATTTCTTTATTGAGGGGCATGGACTTAGAATTTCATACTCAGTTAAACACCACTTAACCCCCTGACACAATCTGCGTGTATCCCATTAAGGGGAATTTTTGCTAATACTATCCCAGTTAAACAGTTCATTACCATTCACTATCATTAAGCTAAAAAGGTTCTCTGGGATATATCCTAATAAGGTGCCATTCTAATTATGCACATCCTGATTAAGAGAAGTGTGTGCTATAATACTTACTTGTCTGTCTTGGAAGAAAAGAACCCTAAATTTCAGAATGCAGCTGACCTTATTTAGTGTTAAATGCAAGACATTCTTGGATCTGGTTAAATTTTCCTGTGTAGCAGCCCTTATTTTGTGTCATCACTATGAGAAGTTGTTCTTGGAATTATCTTGCCCTAAAATACATGCAGTTTGCTTCATTTGGAATTTGGCTTTCAGTTGAACAAGTGGAATTGTCTTTCTGGATAGAAATCATATCCTTAATGACACTTTAAAATTTTACCTATACCCTTAACCAATTAATTATGATCTAAACACTATTACTTGGTTGTAACTGGTTATAGGGCTTAATTTTGCTGTTCAATGGAAGTTTTGTAATGTCTCTGTTAAAGTATTTATGTTTAATAGTGTTTGTGGTACTTACAAAGCAATAATTTCTTAACCGAACCTTCCAAAATAAACTATGAAACAAAAAGCAGTGCAGTTTCTTTTTAGGTTGAGTATCTTTTCTTTTCCTAATCTGAGATGATAACATGGATTCTTTTGCAGTCTAAGGAAACATCTGAAACAGGCATATGTATACAGTGCACTCAGGTACCTCAGTGCTGATTTTATTTGGCAAGAAGCTGATTAGCAGCACTCCATCCTTAACACCTCTAAGTCTGTGGGTGCACACAAATGGGTGCATGTAACTGACATCCTGAAAAAAGGTACAAGGATCCTTAGAAATAACTGGAGTCAATGACATTTGCGTCATTACCTGCAGACAGGTAAATGACACAGCTTATTCCTTACATGGCAAGCTCCTTTGAAGCTCTGTCCTTTGAGTGCTTCTGTGGCATAAACCCTGGACTCGGCTCATACGTCTTTGTTGGCCCCATAAAGCCACGGAGTGCCGTGTTTCAAGCCATTTTTACGAGGCTTTATCACTGTGTTCACAGCTTGGCTGCGAATTGCTTGTTTCAAGCAAGTCATGAAATACGAAGTGGATGTACTGAGAGTGCTGAATGCCAGAGCTGACTTTGCCTGTGTGCCTTAGAGCCATGTGTGCTTGGATGCATGGCATACAGCGTGTTTCCCCAACTAAAACACCAACCTCTTTTGTCACACACGTGCATAGCTGCCTGAATTAGCAGAGATTCATCCTCCACCAGGACTGGGGAGCAGAGCCACGTGCAGCTCCTGTTTCAGGTATCTGTTCTTCATCCTCTGCTCTGGAATTGCTGACACTTGAACTTCTGCCACCAATTAAAGCTAGTTAGCAGTTCACTGGTCAGGGGAAATACTTGAAGCCAGTGACTACTGCAGGTTTTTAGTCCTGCTGCAGGAACAGAACTACTGGCTGAAGAGACACTGAATGTGTAGCTAGAGGTCTGATGGCATCTGGTCTTGTGGCTGGTTGCTGCTGAAACGGGCGATTCCATTTCTCTGACCTTCTTCCCCTCCTCTTCCTAATCCTGCCATACAATCCTGCTTTTTCTATTATAGCTTTCAACAGACCTTATAGAGAGCTGATTCAAGTACCTGGCCTGGAAAAAGCCTGTTAATTTTCTTTTGCTTAGTTCTTCTGTTTTTTTCCAAAAATAAGGAGTGAAACCAGCTTATAGTGAGGTCAGGTAAGCACCAGGCCTTGTAAAGAGAAACAGGAGAGGCTTGCAATTAGGAGCAGGACAGGTGGGAAAAGAGTGCATTGGGATTCCACTTTCATGATAGCACGATGTTACATCTGGCACATCTCAGTCTGGGCAACGGCAGAAGTACAGATTGACAGTATCTATCTCTTTCCCTTGGGAAGCATTATCACATTCAGAAATGGAGCTGGAGAGTATTTAGCTATCCCCTGCTGCAAGGTTAGGTTGACTTTACTACTATGGAAGAATTACCAGTTTTTTTAGAAAAGAGTGAGTGGGAACAATATTTCATATTTTGTCCCAGGTGAGCCACTGTCTCCTGCTTTGCAGATACTTTTGAGAATTTGGTATTGCTTACAAAAATCACCAGCTCATCTTTAGTTACTTTTCCTTAAAATGGCACATTGCCTGGTCATTAGGTTGCTTGCAGTGACTAACTTTTTTCAGCTTCTAATTAGAACAGTCATTTAATTGGTGAATTTTGTCCTAATCAACACATGCCAACTGAAAAGGGTATGTTCCTGTACAGTAGTCAACTGGATCCTAATTAATCTTATCCTAATTAAATTCCTATCATGATATGGTTTACTGAGTCTTTCATATGAGACTGGTTACTGTAGTTTCTAATTCATGCATGGTTGGATGAGAACTATTTCGTGCTGCAAATTACTGTCAATACTTTTTCTTCTGAGAATCTGTCTTTCTCCATACAAAGCAAAAAGCCACATATGTCCAAAAGGTAAAATGGTTCAGGTTACCTAATTCAGGCAGGCTGGAAAATTTGCAAGTGCTTTCAGTTATCCAGCAATGTGGCTGGATAAACCTGTGTGAGTTCCCCTTGGGGGCTGGGTGAAGAACAGACAGGGAGAACCTGAGGTGGAAATGTCTGTGTGTTGGCTTACAAGGCAGGGTCTCCAAGCATCCCTGTTCCGTGAGGTCATGCAGTGCGAAATGAGTTAGAGGAGCACCATCAACTGTCGTGCCTTTGGACATGGAGCATTGGTGCAATGGACAGGCATCCTGGCAGGAGTATAGACCCCTTTGGCCACAGCCTGGTCCCCCTGGGCCAGCTGCTGGCTTGACCACTCAGTTCTGCTGGGGTGTATATGACCCCAGGAGAAGGGAGGTGCTGCTGATGCTGTGTTGTCAGGGTAGGAGTTGCAGATGTCACAAGTTTGGAGTGGTACTAAATGAGTGTTACTAACTCAATCAATTTGACCAATGTGTTAAAAATCCTCTGAGAGTGTTACAGCCTTCCTTCCTGTAGCACCAATTCTTCGTTCCAGCTGTTTCACTCCACCCTCAGGCTGCAGCAGCATCCCAGATTGTCAAGTGCTCTGCACCCTAACGCTCTGTAACAAGTTGATACGTTTCCATTGCCGAACCTAATAAAAACAGTGGTTGTCATGGTTTACTAGCAAAACTTTATTGCTAACTCAGAATCGTGGCAAAGTGCCTGAATAGCCCACGCTCTGCACTCTGTATGGTCTTGGAGTAGTTATCGGTAATTGCATCTCCACCCCCTCCCTATACATGTACTCCATATACCATCCAGTTCTTCATGTTTATTATTCAAGGCACTCCATTTAATGGAGATTATGGCAGCTAACTTACAAAGAAAAGGGACTGTCAATTACTTTGAAATATAGTGTTTTCTCTTGTTTATCTTTCTGTAACCCTGCTTTGTAATGCTGTTTTCTGAAACTGATTGCTACCTTCTCGGTCTGTGAAGGCTTCCAAAAGGTTAACTGATGTCACAGGGTCATATCTGTAGCCTGATCTTATTCCCAACTACTTCTTGGGCAGATAACTTTCAACTTTTTATATACCTGAGCTCTAGTTATATGACAGGCAAACACAGCAATAAAATGCAATTCTGCTTATATAACAAATCAGATTATTTTGCCTGCAGACAAGCACTATATGGGAAATTGTATGTGACCTTTGTGTGAAAATAAACATCTGCTTCCAGCAGCTTAGAATATTTATGACATGAGACTAACAGAAGCAGTTGGAGAGCAGGATCTTGTGATTCACAGTGGTCATTCTGAAATCCAAAGCAAAAATTATAGACTGATACTTACCTCTGAGTCAAGGCGTTCCTCTCTGCGTCTAAATGTTTCTTTACATTGTCCTAGAGTTCACATCTGCAATAGCTTAGTACTGAGCTTCTGTTTAATTCCCATTCAGCCTCCAGTTGAAGGGATCATAACTTAATACATAGCAAACATGTCTGTTTCGGAGCAACGTAATCAAAGAAAGGGGAAATATATTCCATTTTGGAAGTGCTCAAAAATTTACATTTCACTTCCAGGAAATGCTAAAGCTGTGAATGTGAAGGGGAATTGCGTCTTGAGATATTTAGCATCTAGTGCTAACAGTGCTCATTAATCACACGCTGTTAAAGATTCCTTAATGTTGCAATCCATAGCACTTTTGTGCCTGCTGAAGTCAGTGGAGACAGCTCTGAGCTGCACAAGCCAGTGGTACTAAACCAGCAACTGCATGGTGCTTTGGCAGGACTGTAAAAGCTGCACAGTGATTTGGCAGAACACATAAATATTGCTGACACATAAATTTGACTGGATACTTTTGTCTCCAGTTTTTAACATCTACGTTAGAGTGCCTCCAGTCTAACTGGGCATCTGCATCTCCACAGAACTGACCTCTTAATCTAATCTGATATGCTAAATTGTCAAAATTACCCTATAGAAAGTGACATTCAAGGGCTGGTCACATGCTCAGGAAATGAACCTAAGAAAAACAGATCTTTATTTTGTTAAATACTGTTGAAACCCATAAGGATAAATTGTCCTTCAACTCAGAAAGCTGATAAACTATAAGTATCCCTGTCTTAGTTTGATGAGGAGTTTGGTAGGTAATTTCTGTAAAGTCAGTGATAAAGTACCACAATTCACTCTTCTGAATGAAAGTCTCACAATATGGCACAAAATAAGTAAAGCAGAGAAGAAATAGGAGAAGAGAAATATACCTGATGTCTTTCCACTTAGGAGAAGCTGAGGCACTGAACAGTGCTTCACTCATCACATCTAGTGATGACCCATGAGCTCTGACGCCTGTTGAGTCATCTAAGGAATTGTCTCTGTAGCAGATGCTGTGGCTGTCCATTTTCAGGAGGCTGAGCACCCAGCTTACTCACCTGGGCAAACTACTAAACTTTGTCTTGTCCTAAAAATCCTAAGCACCAAAAGACTTTTGTCCCTGATGTCCACATGGACTTGGTGGAGAGAATGAGACATCTGGAAAAGCAACCCAAAAGGTCCATGTTTGGAACAGGGGATTATTTGGAGTTTACCAATGGGAAACCTTGGACATTGGCATCAGTCATGATCGTCTCTGAAGCTTTTGTGTCTGCGTCAGGGTTGCCCCTCTGTGAAAGAGCCAGAGTTCAAGCCTCTCCCCTAAGGTGAGGGTTGTGTGCATACTCTTTGGAAAGAAATAGTAGTCTGTTTTGTGTTAAAAAATGTTAGAAGAGTCTTCAAATGTTAGTCCAGCCTAGGCAATAGTCAGAAAGAGCAGAGGGCACCACATCTGTGTCAGCCCTTTGGCAGCATCTCTATCCCATAGGCACATGGGGGGGGTCCCAGAACTCTGTGGGTGGGAGGCACAGGTCTGAGCACTTATTTCATGATAAAACATTATCAGTGCTGGGTGTCATCTTCAGGAGAGCTGAGGCATACTGGTGTATATTGCTTGTGCACATCGCTGTGCATCTGCACTGCTGCAGGCATTGCTCAGGCAGAGAGAGTGCTAGATATGTGCGAGAAGGAAAGGTACCTAGCAAGTAGTTACTTGCAAAGCCTATGAAATGGAAAATTTTGCATTGAAAGTTTGCATTTTGATAACTGAAATCTTCTAAATCCTGTTTAAGGCATTTGTATTCTTCTCAAGATCTGGCTACTGAATTTCTGTGGCTGTGGCAGCTATGTAGGATATAAACTGATACCAACCTGAAACCCTCCTCTTGCTAACACCAGTGTGAACTTCCACCACAAAAAAGGCCCAAAAAATCTTTTAAAACTTCCTTCATTTTAATTTTCAATGACATGAGCAAAATTAAAGCAAATATTAATTTAATTCTGTGCATAGTTCTATGGGGAAACTAAGTGACTAGCAAGACCTTGACAATGTCTCTGGAGCTTTTTGCTTTCATTGCTTTTGCTATTAGCTTTATAACCATGTCTTTACCTGATGGCATTTTATATTAAAGGAAGATTTTGGGTTATAAATTAGATTGAGCTAGTAAAAGCCATGTCATGTCTTTTATTGCATTTTTCATTTGTTGTTATTATTTTATGAGAATTCAGGCTGTGTACAAGCTTCCAGCAACTGTAGATCTCCCCCTCACACTCACACATCCAGTGCTGTTAGGAAAGTGAGTAGGGATAGAAATGAATTGTCATCTGTGTGGAATCTACAGAAAAGTTCAGCAGGTCTCAGATCTTATAAATAAATTAAAACTCCGGGAGAAGTCCATCTGGGGCTGCTTTTTATGGTAATTTCAAAACAAAACTGCAGTCATGGGAAGCCGGATTACCGCTGCTTTTTGCAAGTTCGCTAATACACTTTCTTTCAAAAGCAAGCACTGAACTGAGTAAAAACAAAATAGTTGCAGCCAGCTAGATGAGGACTGTTTACCTCTCAGCCAGAGACAGCCCCAAACTTAAACCTCTGTTGGGGGCAATCTCAACAATCTCTTAATCTAACTTCACCAGTCCTTGCTGCAGGCCTTCTATTTCAGACAGGCAAGTACATAATAACACATAGTGACAGTCAGTGCCGAGCTTGTTCATTGTATTTCCAATTTTCTTGGAGCAGAAGGACCCCAACCAAAGAAAACAGAAAAATAGTTGTGAAGACTGTAAGAGTTCTTCAAAGTATTAGAATCCAACAGGCAAGGCCTGTTTGTCCTTAAGGCTGTCATGCCATAAACAGACTGCCGTACCTGTTGTCTGATGGAGATCTTCCCACATCAACACATGGCATGTGGTCACACTGAGCTCCTGGGTAAACCATGGAAGGGTTTTTTAATTGTGAAGAAACCTCACACAACAGACCAGATAAAGATGCGGGGAGAACTTCAGTCAAGCAACTACACAGAAATTCAGCATCAAATGATACATTTAACAAATAGTTATTCAGTAAAGTTACATGGAAATATGTATTATGTATGGATTTCTCTCATACTTACTTATTTTAGTCTGTTCCTAACATTCTATAGGACAAGTAGCATGATTTTATCGTGCACTGATCAGAGATGAGTTTATCATCTCTGTAGCTTACAGAGAACCAGGGTAAGTGCTGCACTGTGATCCTTTGGGATCCGTGTGCTGTGTCTCGGCAATATGGCAGCTGGAGGAAGGTCTCTGTATGGCAAAAAAGTAAGTCAGAACCAGTCTTTTGGATCCTTCTCCACCCAAGGCACCTGCACACTGAGAACAGCGAGGGGATGCAAAGGCAACAAGCACAGGGCATTAGCTGTGCTCATACCTAATGGCCACTGTGAGTGTGAAAGAAAGCAACTGATGGTGCTCGTATTTCTATGTCAGTGAGCTCACACTGGTACTACAGAGGTCTCCAAAGCTGGTATGGACATGGACATAAATACGTAGGGCATGTTAAAAGAGAGTTTCTCTTTTCTTCCACTTCATATAGACACAGGACTTATTTTTAATGGATAGGTCCAGGTATATTTCTCTTACAATTTGCTAGAATGGTTTGAGGCCAAATTATTTTTTTTTGTGAGTTATTTCTCATCAACAGACATCAAATGTATAACAAGACAATATTGCATGCATTGTCAGAGCTTGTTAGATCATGGCTATGTTGCCAATATTCTAAGGCAGTGCTCATTGGAATAACATTTGGTTGGCTGGAAGACATAATTTCCTACTGAGTGTTTTCATCCTGGGAGTTTTTTGTGCCTAAAAATGTAGTAAATGGTAGCAAAAGAGCAAGCACCAAATGTCACTGTCACCTTGCCAAGGTCTATCTTTGTCATTTCTAGACTTGGATCTTTCTGTATATATTAAAAATAAATAGCTCTGAAGCTGAAAGTGCAGGATATCAGGGTAAAAGATAAAACGCTTGAGCTTACAACACTGTAGTAGAGTTTCTTTGTCTTTTTTAAGCAGTTATAAATGGCAGATGTCATCTTGGCATGAAGTATAAGGCTTCTTGTCTGCCAAGGAGAACCTGGTTTTTAATGCTGCAATCATTCAAGCTGTCAGTTTTGCTTAATAATACTTAAGGTAACCCCTTGGAGGCTAAGTATGTAGTATAGATGTCAATATATATTTTACAAAGAACTGATTTTACTGGCAGCCTGGAGAATTCTGGTGCCCTAAGGGTTAAATAACTGTTTATTAGTTTTTCTTTTCCTTGAGATAGCCGTTTCATAAATTGATTATTGATTTTAGGTTCTTCAGAGTCGAAGATTTCAAAGGCCACATCAGTTCTTTTAGGCTTATACAATCACACCAGCCTACCACTGCCCATAATAGAACAGTCATAGTATTGTTTATATTCCTGTAAGGAAAAAGCTTTTGCGAGGCTATTTTTAGGAGTTAATGAAGTCAACACTGGTGTGGGAAGCCTGAATAAAGCTTTATGTGTGTATGTAGGTGCTATTTACATATGCACAGGCTATTTCTGTATGGACATCAGAACCCTTTTGTTTAGCCTGCTCATTCAGTATACTCTGTCTCCATTGTGCTTGTAATTTTCTGCAGTCAAAAACAGGAGGTCAAAAGAAAGACATTATATAAGCTTCAAAACTTCCACATACACTGATATGACATGAAGAGAATTAGCTTTTGTTCTTTCTGTTTCTCCAGTTTAGACAAAAGTGTTACCATTTATTATGAAACTGTCATTATTGGAAGATTAAGAGAAGCTTATTGCCTGAAACTTGTGTTTTCTTTGCAAAGATATTGTCCATGATAGAATTCTGGCATTTCAGTCTCAGATATTCACATAGCATCAATGAGATGACATAGATGCTATTTTTTTTTTAATATATGCATTTTAAGCAGTTCCTTACTGTCAAGCCTCAGATTGCACAGACTAAAATAAATTGTTAAAAATTGTCATTAATTTTCATGAAGTTGTGCTGATTTGAACTTCATGCAATTTGTAAAAACACTGTCATTTTTATTCTTACACTGCCATAAAAACTCCAGTCTTGGACTTCAGTCCACTATGTTAGCAGTGGGTTGCTACATTTCTTCTAAAGTCACCAAGAGCAGAAGAAAATCAAACAACTGTTAGTACAATTGAAATGCCATACAATTTAGAATAATATCAGGGAAAGCATTGCAAAGCTCCCCCCACTTTAATGGATCTTCATCCCCGCTTAAATGTTTATTTGCTTGTTATGCTGTGCATCAATTATTATCCATAATCTTTAGTCGTGAGCTTTTAAAAATCCTCTTCCACATTGTTATTCTCAAAGACATCAGTATTTGTTTGTTGTTGCCATTTTTTTTCCCTAGGAAATACATTTCTGAAGATTTATGTAGCAGGAAATATTTTTACTGATTGTCTTGAGAATAGTTGTATAAAACTTTGCAGAATTAGATCTTGAGATCCAAACCTGAAAGCTCATCAACACAATCTTCATTCTAATCCTGAGAGCAAACTCATTAAATATATTTCTCTTGTGAAAGTGGTTGAGAGACAAATAACTGAGTCTGTATTTGTCCAAGCTGGCTGTATGCACTATTTTAAATTTTCCCTTATAAATGATCCCTCCAGTTGTTTGAATTGTTTTGTAATTGAAATCCACAGTAATTATGTCAAGGCCTACAGGGGAAACTGTATGCCTTCCTTAATTTGGGTTTTGCCATGTAGTTGTGGTTAGATTTATTCTCTAATTTAATTGGAATCTATTCTCTAATCGAACTGGAATGACAAAGGGGTGCAGAAAATACGTATTCAGAGGTGGAAAGCAGTGTAACAAATTACAACTCCCCCTGTTTTGATTCATTGATGTCTGGTTCCCAAATCAATGGCATCGAAACAAAAGATATACGAGGACTTCTGGAGCCTTCTAGTCAGATCAATATACATGTTTTCATGGCAGTGCAATGACTGGATACAATTCCTCTTTTTTTTTTTATGAAGGTGTTTGTGGACATTCCATACCCAAGTGAAGTATTTTTTCCCAAATAGGAGATGAATGAGATGATCTGGCAACTAAATATAAGGATTAAATGTTAACTTGGCCGTTGCCTGTTTTGATGTGCTGCGAAATTTTCTTCCACTATATTGTTAATTTGAAATCTTACCTTTTATGTAGAAATGATCCTCCAGGATCATTGAATCCAGTTGTTATCCCAGCACTGCCCAGTCCACCAGTAAATGGTATCCTTAGTTGCCATATCTACGCATCTGTTAAATACCTCCAGGGATGGTGACTCAATCACTTCCCTGGGAAGCCTGTTCCAATGTTTGACAGCCCTTTCAGTGAAGAAATTTTTCCAAATATCCAATCTAAACCTCTCCTGGCACAACTTGAGGCCATTTCTTTTGGTCTTGTTATGTGGGAGAAGAGACTGACCTCCACCTCACTTGATCCTCCTTTCAGGTAGTTGTAGAGAGTGATAAGATCTCCGCTGAGACTCCTTTTCTTCAGGCTCAACACCCCCAGCTCCCTCAGCTGCTCCTCGCAAGACTTGGTCTCCAGACCCTTCCCCAGCTTTGTTGCCCTTCTCTGGATAAACTCCAGTACCTCACTGTCCTTCTTGTAGTGAGGGGCTCAAAACTGAACACAGAATTAGAGGTGCAGCATCACCAGTGCCGAGTACAGGGGGATGACAAAAGACTAGCGGCTGATAGGTGAGCAAAGCTAAAAAGAAGAGTAGTGAAATAGATATTATATACTGAACACAGTCAAGCCCCAGCTGGACATGGTCAAGGGCAACTTTCTTTAGCTGACCCTGCTTTGAAGCAGGATGGTGTTGGACAAGTTGATCTCAGAACATCCCTGTCAGCCTCAGTGGTCCCATGATTCTGTGGTAAGAAATAAAATACCTGTTTGATCCAAATTTAGGAAATACTTCTAAGGCAAGGATTTAAAAAGCTTTAATCTTCACAGAGAAACCCTTCTGCAATATAGCAGCATTTTTTTAAACTCATAACAACGTAACAATTGTTAAAAAAAATGAGGAGGCTTTAAATGAAATTCAGGTAGGGATTAGTCAAGAAGACTATATTTATCTCATTCACATAGCATATTCAGTCTTTTCTGGGTTTAGTGTACACAAGGATATATTTGAATTTCTTTAATTTTGTGAGAAAACCAGACCATGTGTCCTCTCCAGCAAGCCTCACTTAACAGTGGTATATGATAGTATGCTCTCTGGGTATGACATTGTGGCCTATCTTTTATTTATTTCGTGCTGCTGTTGCTGGAATTAGCTGTATAAAATAAAGTGTAGAAAATTCCACAATTTTCAAATTCAAATTTCAGTTGAACTTAACAGATTCTATCACTATACAGACATTTTTTTGGTAAAAAAAAAGCACAGAGAAAACATAAGAGCTCTAAGTCTCTCACATCTTTCATCAACTGACAAGAAATAAACAATAATTTTCCTCAGCCTTCCCTTCATGCTGAGGTTTTGTTTTAAGCTATTTCAAACGATGAAGTTTTTCAAATATTGCAGCTGCTCTTCTCATACCTTCTGATTTGCTTATCAGCTCTTCATTTCCAGTGGTCAGGCATCCAAAGCAGCATTATCAACATCCTTCACTCTTTTAATTCCTATCCAGATTTCTTTTTTTTTCATCTTTGCCCTCTTGGCATTTGCTCTGAATCACCTTTTGACAGTTTTTTTATGGATAGCATTAATCCAATCCATTTATTTCCTATGCTGGGCAAAATCACAGCAAGCTCAAAGCCATTATCTTCCAATTTGTATCCCTGTCTCAGACCTGAACACTGAGCATTTTAATGAAGTAGTCAATAGATAAGGCAAATGAGAGTCCACTTCATGGATCTCAGTCTTCTGATGTTGGTGCTTTGCAAGCATGTCCTCATTTTCCACACTGACTCTCCCAGGTGGAGAAGAGTAAGCCCACAGAGTGGATTGGTGCTGTGCAGCCAGTCCTGGCTGGGTTCCACTGGCTAGCTGAGTTCTCAGGCAAAGAAGCAGTGCCCATATCATAGAATCATAGAATCATAGAATCAGATGTGTTGGAAAGGACCTCTGAGATCATCAAGTCCAATCCTTGATCCACTACCACCACAGTTACTAGACTGTGGCACTAAGTGCCACCTCCAGTCTCTTCTTAAGTACCTCCAGGGATGAAGAATCCACCACCTCCCTGGGCGGCCCATTCCAGTGCCTGATTACCCTCTCTGTAAAGAATTTCTTCCTAATATCTAACCTAAAGCTTCTCTGGCAGAGCTTGAGACCATGCCCTCTTGTCTTAATGTGGGCAGGTGTCTGATTTTGTCTGGATATGCTGCAGCTCAGGACCAAAATTACTCTATGGCAGCTTTCATTCAGGTGCCCATTTCCCTTTTTTTAATGCCCACATAGCCCACGTTAATGGAATACTTAAGCACAAGCTTTTAAGAAGCAAAATGAGTGACAAAACCCCTTCACTTAAGCACAAACATGCCTGTGTTCATAAACCATAAAAAAGAATTGTGGGAGGTATTCCACTGCTAATGCCCACTAGGGATGGCATTATCCATGTTTGCACAAACTTTGTTTCATGCAGCCAACAGTGTCAGGTGCATTAGTGCCAGAACAACTCTCTTCCTGGTCTCTCTAGTTTTCACAAAGATGAAACTGAACTGATGATTTTATCTACCCTACAAAAATATCACTTTAGAAATGTATAGTTTTCACTCATTCAAGGTGCTGTGTCAGAGATGAGGGACAGACATGAAGGACAGATATGAAAGACTGAAGGAAAACTGTCTCTGGTAAATAATATGGACTAATACTGAGAGGAGATAAACCACGTTTCATCACAGTAAGCATTGCTGATTGGCAGACCAAGCCACCTTCTTCCAGATCATCTCGTCATTACAAAAAGAGGAATGGGATAGAACAAACACTAGTAACACCAGAAGGCTGGATATTAGCAGTAGGCATAGATTAGATAAGTGATGGATTTGGCTGAGTCCCATGAGGAGGAAGATCAGGATAAGCCCCATACTGGGGCTGTGATTAGAGATCTTCTGTTGGAGAGAGGCAGTGCCTGAGACTCCTGACCACCTCCCCATTACCAGTGAGCAGATTGGTGTCTACAGTTCTCCACTGCAGCATGAAAGGTTGCGTGACATCCTCTGATGTCACTCAGGTAATCAAGGGTTGATCTTACCAGACAGCCTTCAGCAGAGCTTTGCCAAACAATAAAGCCTCAGTTGTTCCCAAAGCCCAAGGTAGGAGTTCTGATGCTTTTAGTGTTGTAAGAAACGTCAGATAAGCTCACTATTTGTGTCGCAGTTTGTTTTGTCTATACCAATATGAAAGATGTCTCAAAAAACCCTGTGTCCCTCTGAGTGGTAAAAAGCTTTCAGTGAATTATAGCATTTTTCCTCTTAACTCCATTTTTGGTGCAGTGTTTTGGTCATATGCTTGAAAAATAAAAAAAAAAATTAAAACCTGGCAGAAGTTCTAGGGAAACATAATGTCTTGCACTGAACCAGATGATGGTAGCTGGAAAAAGTGGACATGCTTGAGGATACAGTAGTCCTTCACTGTTACATCAGTGCTATTGCTACTGCATTTTTAAAGAAGAAAAACCTAAAAATAGGAGGAAAATGTAATTATTTTTACCTATATTCCACTTGAATGTCTCATAGAAGTGATAGCCCAGTAACAAAATTTGAACTTAGGCATCATGTTAGATAATGAAATTTTCTCTTCTCTAATGAAAAGTTAACAGACTATGAAAAAGAAAAATACAAAGAACACATTTTCTGCCATAAGCCAGGCTTGCCTGCAGGACAGCAAGCACTTCTGAGTGCATTTTGGGAGTGGTTTGGAATGGAGTGGTTTGGAACTGACTTGCTTCTTCCGCATAATATCTATCCTGCTTTGGGAAAAGTATGTGTCTGGCTTCAAGGTGATCTAACATCCCACTCATGGCTGTCTTTCTTGAATGCCATTTGTATTGTACAGTGCAGGCCTGGGGACTTAATGTTTATTCATGTGGTTGGTACAGTCAGTGAGCTGATAAGAGGAAAGTGATCCAAATGGTATAAGTTAGTATGCCTGAATAGATAGAGGGAGAGAGCACAAATTATGATAAGCACTGGTCCTTTTTTCTCCTGGATTATGATGAATGAGGTTTGAATAGAGATATTTGAAGAAGCACAGTGAAGACACTCAACAGATGTTTATCTCTGAGTCATGGAGTAATAAAGTAGAATAGACATGAAGTGAGTGCTTAGCGAATCCTCTGGGCACAGAATCAAATACACCTGCTTTGCTTCTGACAAACTTCTGATTTTTCCTTAGGCACCTTCAATGATGGCATCTTCCCAACCATCCCAGGCAATCTGTTCCGATTTTCCTGCATGTTCCTTGCTGAAATTTAAGTCTGTTTCATCTTGTCATTTCGGCAGTAGATGTAGATAGATGTTTGTAGCAGTCCTTTTTCACTAATCTGACCTAAATTACATCCTGTTTTCCCCCCACCCTCTTTCAGATGAAACAGCTAATACATATTTCCTCATAGGTAATTTTTAATAGACACCTGGTCATTTGCATTGCTCCCACCTGGCACCCAAAACTGAATGCAGTAAGACCACTGGCTAAGGGTGTGGGAAATTTCAACCTCCATGGAACTGAGTGTAATGGGAAGGATTAGAAAATCAAATGTAAAGATGTGGGATGAAGGTGCCCCTTCGAAAGCAGACTGAATGCGTTAGGTGTCATTGGCTCTACATGCATCAAAATTTGAAGCATATATGTGAAAGGATTGGAAGTAGATGGGGAAGACTTCAAGTAGATTATGTTTCGTGTTTTGGCGAAGGGGGAGTGAGAGAATATCTGTTAAGAGCAGATTAATCATACTTGAAGTGTTAAGAAAACCATTTCTTTGCAGTAGAGCTTGTGATGTCTACCAGAAAAGAAGAGACTTGCAAGGTCAAAAAGGCAAAGAAATACTTGCAACGCTGAGATATGAGATGATGAAGATATCAAGTATAGATTTATACGTATGGATGAAGAAATATCAATGAGTGTAGAGCTAAGTAAGGAGTAGCTTAGAAAAATTTAATCAAATGCTTCCTGTCTGGGTTGCCTGAAGGCATTTATGTTCCTTATTTGCCTTTTCTGCATTCCTTTCTCCATCAGTCCCATTATCTTCACTCTCACAGCAAAGAAATTCTGAACGAATTTGCCAAGGAAATATGAGTCCCTGGAAGTTTACGAAAATCAGTAGCTAGATAGAGCGGCCCCAGGGGAATATCCCTCAGTGCTGGTTTTGGTTTATTTGTAGCAGTGGGCTGGGAGGTGGTAGAACCGTAAGGGCTGCAGATGGGATTTGCTTTTAATTAGAGAGTTTGGATAGATTTGTCTCTGTTAGGATGGGCTCTCCCATGCTCTGAGAACGCCTGTCTCCCCATTGCTTACAGAGTGTGTGTGGATGACTCGTTTAGGTCAAACCCTTGCCTTTCAGCAGAGACCAGGTAAGATGAAGTCCAGCTCAGAGTCTCACAAGAGTCACAAGTTAAAAAATACAGAGGGAGCAGATGGTGGCAGGGTGGCTAAGTGGCATTGCCATGGGAAAAGGGGGGCAAAAAGGCTGGAACTGGAGGAAAGCGCGAATAAAAGCAGCCAAGGAAAGTGAAGGGAGCACAGATAACAGCTGAAGGAAAATGTTTCATTCTGGTGAATTGGAGAGAAGTTGCAAGCTGAAAAAGGCCCCATTCGCAGAGAAGAAACCTTCAGAAACACACATTGTTTCTCCCCAGGTCTTCTCACTGGTGACCAATTTCCCAGAATGAGTTCTCCAGCCCAAACTTTCTACCTGCTGAGGCTTGTTTACAAACAACGTGGTACATTATTTACAGTGCTTCTGAATTACATTTAACTGGTTTTTCTTCCATACCACTGCATGTTAGCGGCAGTGGTGCCAAGTTCTGTAAAATACTCGCTAGCTAGCACAATTGAGCTGCCACCCACACTGGAAAGCCTGCAAACATTTCAGTAAACATGGGAAGGTGTTGGCAGTCCTCTTTTAAAAGAAGTCTCAAAATGATCTCCTGCTTCTCTAAGGAGACAATGTACCCAATATATAAACAAGTATGTATTATGTATGAGGGGTGTCCAGTCAAGACTTTGATAGTTGGACTTAGAATTTAATTTCTGATTTTAGAAGGGTCTTTTCATTCTTTAACTAAACCCCTCTGAGCTCTGAACAGAAAGGCTTTATATTACGATGGAAAAGATCAGCTTGGAAGAAGTAAGAGTTAGACTAGATGCAAGCCAGTTCTTGAGCTATATTCTCTATTTAAAAAGACCTGCTTCCCATCTCCTGACTCCTTATTAGTGTATTGACATCAACCAAATGGCACTTGGTTGGACATTTGTTAGACATAACACAAGCCCCAGGTCATGAGAGCTGAAGTGGTAGCGTCTGAGGCAAATGTCCTAGAGTAAGTCATTTCAGGGATGGAGATTTCAGGAAAGTTTGAAGCCATGTTAACAATATTAGAACTCAAAAGGGAAAAGAGAAATCCACAGAATCAGCTGCAGTTTCAGTAGTTGGAGCTTTATTGCAAATAAGCATTTCAAATGTGACAAGTTAATTTCTGTACCTGTTTTCATTTATTAACTTTCAGCCTCAGTAGGCCAAAATCACCTCGGAGATATGTTGGAAGGCAAAATTTGAAGAAAGTCTAATGGAGACAAAGATTGCTGGATGAACACTGGTGTCCAGATCCTGCTCTAACATCTGCTCTGCCTGCATTAGTTACTTTAATGCCAATGGGCTCACTCCTATGAATAAAAAAATAAAAATCTGTTCCTGATTATCTTCTTCCTGCACTTTTAATACTCCATCTTGATTAATATTTAAATCGTTTGCTTCAAAACAAATGAAAGAGACTTCCTGAATGGAAGCAGGTTTTTTGTTTTACTGTGCTACAGACAAGGCAGAAGCAGCAGGAAATTATTAAATATTGTTAAGTCATTACAGGGCTCTGGTGGAATAATTCTGGTGTTAAGCTTTGGAAGACTTAGAATGTACTGTTTTCAGTGGGATCTTTTAAGGAGAAAATGGCCACGTTTACAAAATTCATTTAATGTTTTGGAGAAGAAAATTGTTCTTGAAAAGTAGTCAGTCTGGGACTGTTAGCATAGTGTGATACTGCATGTAGCATCTATTGTTTTTCTAGAAGAGAATGACAAATTTCTCCAAGTACCAGGCTAATAACTCATAAACATAAAGAATTGCAAAATGTAATATGCACAAATAATCAGCTGACTCCTAAAGCATCTAGTTATCTAGCTCCTTGAAGAAGAATCCAATCTGTTATTGTGACAGTAGGGGGTAGAAATTGTTTATCGCTAAAAAAAAAAAAAGCCCACCTCAACCCATCTCAAATTCAGAACTCCCTATCTGGATTCCGCTTCATTTTTAGAAGTTGAGCTTATTTCAGAATTTTCAGCTTAGTGTGGGAGGTTAGCTGAAATCCTCTGTAAAAGCCCTTTAATTTTACCTGAAGTACATGAGGAACATTGCTCTGCCTGACAGCATCAGTCACATATGAGGCAGAAAAAGGTACGCGGAGGAAGCTGCCCTACTGCATTGCTCATCAGGGTAAATAAGGGTCATTCATCCAAGTTGGAAGAATCATGACTGTTTTAGCTGCCTAAAGGTCATAGAAGTCTATCAAAACATTACAATGAAGAGGCTAAATATAGGTATGGAAGGATTTGGAACCCTTGGCAGAAATTATTATCAATGCCTGTTTCAAGTCGGGTGAGTGCAGCGATTCAGATTCCAGCGTCTCTGGTGACATACAGAACAGCGTAGGAAGGTTGAACCATGAAGGCTGGTTGAAAGGAAACCTTGCCTTACAGATTTTCCTTAGAGAAGTGCCTCAGCGTTTTGGTGACAGGTTGTCATGACAGTCCCAGAGCCACCGAGTGCGGGAGGGTTTCTTCTGAGATACATCATTGGATGCTGTTGGAGATTTAACACTGGTAACAGCACTGGAAAAGAAGCAGACCATCATAATGTTCTTCCTCCCCTCACTTTTCTTTCCCTACCTTTTTCTGTATTGTTATATTTAGAACAGTTTCAAACTTGACCTGCCATTTCCTCCAGGAAGGCATTGAACAAGCCATCTGAAGAGAGCTGTTGTTTGTCTCTGTGAAGTAAGCCCCTCTGAGATCTGAGTGTGACATTTGCTTGTATAAACCAGACAGCAGTGAAGTAGTGATCACTTGATTTCTGTTTCAATCAGGCTGTGCAATTGCTTTTTAGTCTTGACAGTTTCCTGAAATTTAACTTTTTGAAACATCAGATTAAGAGATTCTGCATGAGTTTTCAATATTTTGGGACTGATCTTCATTTGGCTTCATTACCTAGCATTGCTGAACCATGTCCTCAAATATAACCTGGCTTTGGCACACACTTGTGCAGCTTCATCTGACCTCTGACTGTCACCCTCTAAGTTCTTAGCAGCACCTAACACTTGGGTTTGTATGTAAAACTCTGCAGCATGTCAGTGCATGAAGTACAGCAAGTTCTGCCTCTGCCGCCCCTGAGCAGTGTTGCTGCCAGCTGGAGTAGTCATAGAGTTGGCAGCGGTCTCCTGCCTTGGTACAATAGTAGGTACGCCTCCAAATCCCATGATTAAATATGGTGGCTGTTCAGAAATAACTCCAGTTATTGTCCCTATCTGATAAGCTGGTGCTTGTTATGCAAAACAGTAGACCTTGCTATGACGGGAGGCAATGTGAGCTCCTTCAGCACACTCTAGAACATATGAAATGGACCTTTGGCTATGAAACCTTCTCTTAGCATTGTTAGAAATTGTTAGAAATCATTGTTACTTTTAGTGTAACTTTTCTACTTTTTAATGTAGCTTTTCTAGAGCTGGGAGGAAAAAAACATCTTGCTGAAAAACATCACATGAATCCTCTCTCCAGCTACTAGTTTGGCCTGTGGCCAGTAATCTTTCTCACTATTTACTCACAAGCAAAAGTTACCCATCCCCTGCTTTTATTTGTAGCTGAATAACAAGACCTTTCCCTCAGATGCCCACATTTTTAATTGGTCTCTGACTATTGTGAATTTGTGCTCACCATGAAAAAGCCTTGCTTTCAGGTCTGTTTAAAAGACGGTATTTTCCCTGGGAAGTGAGGAAGTGGAAGATTGTGTTTATTTGCATATAACTTGCAGTCATAGTTTTTCTGCACATCCACCAGAGTGAACCTTTGGCACAGGTGTACTTGCAAATGCCTATGGCTTTCCTGCATCACTTCTTGTACTACCACACTCCCCTGGGAAAAAACGGGCTTATCAATATGAAATGGGTACCTCTCATTGTCTCATATTCTGGCCCATACCATCCCATCATTACTGGTTCTATTCCCATCAGAGAACAAACTCCAGTCAAGGAGTCAAACTGTGGAGTTCTGACTCACGCAAAATTTCTTGTTGTTTCTATTATTTTTTAATAATAATAAAGTAATAATGCATCATTTTTTATGTATTGTCTGATTTGTGTTTAGAGCATCTATATGAATCTGTAAGTCTCTTAAATGCAGAATAAGCAGAGATATGGGCCCTGACAAGTTTTATAGCCTGATTTAAATGTGATTAAGTCCCTTTCTAAAGCATAGGGAAAGAGATGAGACAGAAAGCTGTTAGAAGATTGTTCAACTGGAGAAAGTTTGAGTAATTTCTTTTAATTTTATCCTTGCAGAAAAAGCCACCAAAGCATGTTACTTTGTGTTAAAATGTTAAAAAAAAATCTGATTAAAATTTCCATTTTTAATATATGGTAGGTTATATTATAAAATGTCTGAGGAAATGAAGACTAATGACCTTGGTTTTTTATATTACTAGCTTAAGGAATAAAGTGCTTTGCCCCAAAACTCTCTTACTATGTTTATGCAAGTTAGAGAGTAAGAAGTCCTATTAGCAGTACCAGTTCCAGAGTCAACTGGATCATCCTGACATCGTGTAGGGTTTCTGTGTTTACATCTTGGATGTTCCATATCTGCCATCCTTGGATGATACAAACAGTAGTATATAATTTTTTTGCTCTCCTCTGTTGAATGGATTGCCTACATTTTTCATTTAGGAAAAGGTTTTAATCATTTATCCACACCTGCCCATATTTGTTTTCTTTAATGCCACAAGTGACAGCTTTGACAGCTTGTTCTATATTTCTGGTTTCCAGTGAGCTCCAACAATGCTGTAGCCCAGTTTCAGAAACAACCTCTGTTTCTAGGTATAAAGATGGATCAGTTTTTATATCTTGGTTTATACCCAGTAAAAAGGGCCTTGCAGTATTTCAACTGAGTCATTGTTCTTCATGGTGAGTCCTGGATAAGGTATGTTTGAGTTCTTGGAAGGAGGGTATCTACCTTTAGTCACTGTATTCCTCTGTTTGATTTATTTGCTGTTGTCATGCACTGTTATTACCTCACCTTTTACCATCTTTCTGAATGTTCAAAGTGGCCTATCTTAATGTTTCTATAAGAAAGCATTGCCTTTCAGTAAATAGCTATGCCACTATAAAGCATTTGAGCAATCAGTTAACTGATGAATCGTTAAACATCTTCTGATCACTGCCTTGACTTCCCTGACCTGAGAAGCCCACTGGCCTGAAGAGGCCTATTGAGGATTGAAACTGAACCTGAGTTTCTTGCGTCATTGTTGTGGTTTGTTTTCTATTGTCTAGGCAGCCTGTGTTTTCTGGTTACTTCTTCCTAGGCAGTGGTATCCATATACCAGATGTCCTCTTTCTGCCATAACATTAAGCAGCTCCTGTGCCCTTCTTCATAGCAATGCATCAGATTTAATCAATGTCAACCACACAGTGGTGGAGCGAGAACAAACTTCTTAACCTTGATACCCTTTCTAAATTCTTTAAAGAAAAGCCTTTTAAAAATAATTTAATCAAATAAAGAAAACTAACCCCGTGCTCTGTATACCTCTAATAGCAACAGTAGAATTATACTAGCCTACCATTTTTGTCTTAAATATATGTTGTTTGTTGTCCTAAAGTCACCATTAAAATCTGCTACCTATAAGCAGAAACCTAAAAAACCAGCTTCAGTGCTAGGTTTAGTATCACTTAGGCTTCTCTTTGTGAGAAGCCAGGCTGTGGTTTTCATGATTTCTTCAGCCAACAAGCTGAAGGACAAGGCTGAAACAGAGTTCCACTGGCAAAATCCTGGGTGTCGTTGCTCATTTATCTCGTTTGAGGAAAGAACCTCAAAGCACTGCAGTGCCTCCCCCATGTGCCATCCCTTTGGGAGGGAAATAATTAAGCTGAGAAATTAGACTAAAATAAGATTCCCTTAAGCGTAATTTAACCTCAAGTTGTTGCCAGGAATGTGACAAGGAAATGGTAAGCATAGGCTGATATATATTTTTAATTCTTCTTAGACTGTCTTCTAATCTTGTAAAGAAAATGGTTATTCACCATTTGTTCTTGCCTTTTGATCTCTGGGGATTTTTCCATTTTTTGTTGTTCCCACTCTTTCATTTGCAGTAGCAGCACTGGCTAATCAAGATGAAGGTGTCAGATTGCTGCATTTTGGTATTAACCCTCATAACTCGTGGTGAACTCCAGCTCACAAAAGCATCACTGCTCATGCACAAGGCCAATTTCTGTTACCGTGTGGTCTTAGTGTAGGTTTATTAATTTAAGTATGGGCTTAAACTTCTCTGAAACTAAGAAGACACACACACACACACACATTGAAACGTTTTGCTAAGCCAGAGCAGCCTAATGAACTGGGTGCTGTTTACAGACGGTTGGAACAGACTGTGCCTGGCTGTTGAGCATCACAGAAGGAGATATGCACAGACGTAAATCCATCTGCAGGATTTGGAGGGTGATTAAACATTGTCTTCTCATAATGAGCCAGCCTTGTACTTAATGATCATGGTGGTGAGAACAAACGTAACACACCATTTCATCTGTTAATTTTGCACAGCTCATTGTAATTGATTTTATGACCCTGTCATGTCTGACAGAAAAATTATGCCCAAAATGCAAATTTACAAATAGAAAATGTGAATAAGAGGGATGCAAAGAAGTAGTTGGTGTGAAAGCATTTTTAGAGGTTACAGATTCTATGATGGGATCCCAAGAGATAAGATAGCATGTGGCACCTGAAACATATTTTATCTTACGGGTTGCTGAAAGGCACATATGTTTCCTCTTTGTGAGAGAAAGTTGGCTGAAAGTTCTCCACTGAACGTCACGGTTTTTATTATTATTCCTAATTATGCTATTTATCTGATGACCTAATCAAACAGAAGAAGTAAATCATACCTCTGACTTTTAGCAAAGTCATGAAGTGCCTGACTGTCCTTGAATTTAGTATTTTGTAATTGCCAGTTGTTCCCCAAAATAATTATATTGTAGATTTATTTTTATAGCCTGAAGTTCTGTTCTAGGACAATTTCACCTTTTGAATTTGATATAGATCTTTTAGCAGAATTTTTAAGAAGACTGGTTATTGTCAAATTATAAAAGATTTCATAAGATACAGTGGACCATTTTATTCTCTGATGCAACCCTGAGAAGACAAAGAATTTATGGAATGGATTAACTTGATTTAGAATGTTTGAATACTAACATACTGGAATATCTGGGATGACCTTTTTTCTTTGAATATTTAGAAGAAGAATGTTGTAAGTAACATTAGTAGTATATACTAGATAACTGCATTTCTCAGATGGCAGTATCCATGGGCCATGAAGTTGCCTTGAGTGAAAGAGAATTTATAGGTCTGTCCTTTTCACAGATTACATATGTTAAATGCTACACCAATCTGAAGTTTTAGTAAATGAACTCATTGGTTATTCAGTGTTTTGGGGTAGATTTCCAAAGTTCCTAGTAATGCTCTGATTTGTGTTGGTAAGATATTTCACTATATCCAGGAAACATTTTTTTTCTTACAGGAGGCTCTGATCTCTCTTCAGATAACAAACTATTTTCTCTGCTCTATTAAGAAGTAGCTGTCTCCTTTTTCTGGGCCTGGGGATTGGGTAATATTTAGCAACTTGTTGTATATGGCCCAAATATTTTAATTGTTATTTAGCTTAGATTTGTGTAGTGAAACACCAGCTCTTAGAGGAGAATATCACAAGCATTGCCCAGAGGGGACTAAATACTCTACGACAAAAATGGAAGCTCATCTCTGGTCTCCCTACAGCAATGCAGGACTGAGCCCTGGGAGCGAGAGAGTGGGCAGGTGAGGATGGTGGTGTTGGCTGGCTTTGATGTCCCACCAGCATGTGCTGGCCAGTATGTCCCAGCAGCAGCCCCTCTTGTTCTTGTTGCTAACCCTGCAGGTATCCTGCACAGTACAACGAAGGCTAGTTAGGGGACTGGCATGACCATGACCTTTAAACAATGTGTAATGTATTTTCATACAAATTTCATGAAAAATTAACCTTTTTGCTGACTTTAGCAGTACCTCCATCAGACCCCAAAATTTGTACACTTACTTCTGTTGCTTCAGAAAAGTCTCAGCTGAGAAATCTATCCCAACAGGAGCCTGAGCAAGTTACTGTGCCCAGATCCTAATCTATCTCCATGTGATTGAACAGATCAGTATATATTTCTCTGCTGTGAGGGTAGTGAGACACTGGAAGAGGTTGCCCATAGAAGTTGTGGATGCCCCATTCCTGGAAGGGTTCAAGGCTGGGTTGGATGGGGCTTTGAGCAACCTGGTCTAGTGGAAGGTGTCCCTGCCCATGGCAGAGGAACTAGATGATCTTCAGGGTCACTTCCAGCCCAAACCATTCTGTGATTTTCTGATTCTGTGTTGCTCTTGGTCAGAAGAGAGCAAGGCAATGATTAATCAGGGTATGTACTTGTATGAAAGGAAGCTGCATTTATTTACCTTGTAGTCCTTTAGAATACACCAGGACAATTTCTGAGGGAAATTACTGAGACAATTTTGATCCCTGTGTCCTTGTCCAGTAACATTAGGTAACATTAGGGAAAAAACCCAAACAACAACCAAACCCCTGCAACAGAGGAAGTGATAATTTCTAAATTGTTTAAAACAGTGCATTTGCTAGTGAGCTTCATGAGAAATGAACTACTGTAGGAGATGCCTGTACTTTTTATCAGATAACCTTGGAAAGAGTTTGGCAAAAAAGGATTGTTAATCTGAAGTATGGAATCTAAAAAGAAACCTTATGGTTTAGTATGAATAATTAGGATCCAGGTCCCTAATTATTAACACTTTAATAGCATATGTAGATGTTAGCCCAAGAAGTGAGAAGAAGAGGACTGTGCTATGTGAAGGATTGGTATGTATAATTACATAATTCAAAAATGTGCATGCCCCAGTAGAATATAGTGAATAAGTACAAGAATAAAAATATTAGGAGTTGACTTAGAATTTTTCAGCAATGTAGTTCAAATGCAGTATTTCTTGGTTCTAGCTAATTACTGCTCTTGAAAACTTCTTGTAATGAGGAAGGGATAAACAAAAGGATTAGGGATCCAACTTTGAACAAAAGACGTGTGGTTCATATGTTTCTGCAAGGATCAGGGTGGAATTGCACAGACACATTGAGACTGGAAGACTTGCTTACTTCTGTTAAAACTCGGTTTTAAAGATGAATATTGTATTAGGTGTCCCACTCAGTGCATAAACACATTCATAAAATATTTTCATTCACACTCTCATCCTTAGTCTTATATAGAATAAAATGGTATTTTTTCAACATTATTTCCAACTCTGTTGGAATAATATGTTTCAGTTCCCTCTCCTCCTTTAAAAGATCATTCTCCATTCTGTGTGGAATTAATTTTAAAGCCCTAGGTACTCAGTTCATCTCTCACACACACCCTAAATAGATGAGAGGAAAGTTGTAGCAATTGGGACTTTGTATTTCCTTGGTGTGGTCTCATCAGCAATCTCCTCCTGAAGTTTAGTGCTCAGGGAGCTTAAATGTCATAATGATGGCGTGACAAAGATGAGGCTAGTGGAGCTGGGGTCTGAGCAGATAAAGGGCCATTTGGGATTGAATTGGGCAGGAAACTATTCCCAATGGGATATTGAAATTTAGGTTCTTCCTTGGTGAAAAATATACAGTGTGGGATTCTAAGTTTCCTTCCTCATTTAATTTTAATTGAAATATGTCTAGAGGCAGATGCTGAAATAAAAGCATAGCTGGGACACCCTGAGAGTAGTGAAAGGGAGCTTGACAAACTCATTCCCCTGCTGATCATACTTCCAGGATAAGCAGGACTTGCCATAATGTCATCCCTTTTTAAAGGCTAACATGAGTCCCATCATGTGCAGGCAGAGAGGGAGTGGGCATAAGTTACCAGAATTGCATGCTTAAAATAAGTAGACAGTATCAAGAATGCGTCACTGTACCAGGATCATTTGAACCCATCTGATTTTATTACACACGCAGACAGAGCATTAAGGTCAAATCTTCTGCATGGAAATAATCCAAGGGTTTGGGTAAGTATCATATTCTTTAGTCTCTGCAATCTGAAAGAACAAATAAAAAAGCAACTAAAGGGATTACAAATAAATCACACTAGCTTCTTTATCCTAAAGCCCATTTAGCTGGATACGTAGTAGTATTCAGAATTGCAGGAACAGTTCCTACACTTATCTAGCAAACTGTTTAACTTGACTGAATCAATGAATTAAAGTTGATTAATTGCCAGAGCTGCTAAGTTTAGCACAAGCCACATTTTACTTCCTCTTTTTTGAGTATATCCTATGGTTGAAAGCGGATTTTGTAAATCCTACACTGAGATTAATCATGTGTTGTGTTCAAAGACAAAACAGAGCCCTGAAATTACAGATTTGGGGGGAAAAAAAGTCTCTTGTGCTCATATATTAAATTTTTTGCTATCTGATATTAGAAGTAGTCCACAACTATAGGCCTTGCTTCCATCATAAGTAGGGGACTTTTTTCACCCTTATTTGAAGAGTTTTAAGGTGTTTATGTCTGAATCTAAACCAAGTTCTGTCTAGTAATACACGTTGACTAAACTTTCAGGGAATCTGAACAGAAACATATAAGGATGGAATCCCTCATGAGAACTCAAATAATCTAAGACAAATAGCACACATATGATGTTGACATGTTAAATTGTTTAGGATTATGATATTTTGGGGGATAGGGGTTTTTGTTTTTTTTTTTGGTCAAAGCCTTAATCATCATACTGTCTTTTCTCTCCGTTTTCAGGGAGTTATCTGTCTCTCTCTGTACCATGGATTCAGTGAACAGATCCCTCAGAGAGATACTACATCTCCTGAAAAGGGGAGAGGGTTGTTTTCTGTTCATATTATCCTCCAATCAGTCTTCCCTGTTACTGATATTCTAGCCATTTTATTCATATTCATCCTCCCCTCGCTAGCCCCATATCTCCAAAGCACTATTTGAAACTTTCTCAAATTAAAATAACTTTAAAGTAGATGTGATTTTTTTTCAATCAGTGCTATGACCCTTCCTCACTGCTCAGTTACAAAACAAATCACCAATGAAACCCAAAATTTGGTGCAACCACTGACTTTTTGAAATAGTTATGTCTTTCATTTGTATTTGTGAACACATTATATACTGTGTTATAAACAAACACATAAATATATTCAAGTGCATGCACACTCATATGTGTACCTTTTTATCTCTTTAAACAGGATTGTTAGAGATCACTTTTCTATATAAGCCTGCATATATATACACAACTATACCTGTATGTATGTTAAATCAATTTCAGTTTCATAAGGCTGTGAGTAGTGCAAGCTGAATGGTTTTCCAGTACAGTACAAGATGTGATCTAGTAATAATTTAACCAGTGTTAATGTATGGTTTTGAAATGCAGTACAGTGCAGTGACAGAAAGGTTAAGGCAACTGAATGTAATGCAGAGAGTGGTGGGCTAGATTTTGATTGGTAACCCTCAGAACACACAGGTTTAGCACCTTCAGCAATACTGTTTTCTGCACCCCGGTGACACTGTGGCACAGTCACTCATCCCAGGAGTCTGCTGGCCACATCAGCAGCCCACTGTAGCTGGCAGAAAAGAGTCCTAATAATCTGCTTCCTTTGGCACATCCTCAGATGGATGCAGTCCTGGTGTTTTCTCAGGCAACCAGTTGTTTGTTTTACCACTGAGTTCCTCCTTAGTGGCAAACAACCCTAGAGAGAGGGGATTAGACCGGGGAGTTGAGGTTTTCCTTGTTATTAGCATTTATCTTCACCAGGGAGATATTATATGGAAACTTCACCCAATAATTTCTGTCCTATCTTCCCCAGCTGACAATGATGTTCTAATTAAACACAACTGCTGTTAAACACAACATAGTCACTGCAGTGAATCTGTCAACCTGAAATTAACAGGCAGAAGCAAAAACATATTTCTGTTGTAAAATTCTGCAAAATCTAAGACAATAAATAAATGGCAAGACAAAAGGATTAAAAGCAGTGTGATTAATGACTAATTAATAACTAATGATTAATTAATTTGGTGTGGTTATTCCTAGTGTCTGTCTTTTCTTGATGGAGAATATCATACATGATAAGCTAACTACATGCATTGAACCTATTTCTTTATTGTCTTGGAACCACAACGGAGAGCAAAGCAAAACTAAAATAAAATATTTCTCAAATGGGAGTCAAGAATTGTTTGTATTTAAAATATACTAGTAAAAACAGTCCCAGTAGGAAATGATGGTATATCTCAACAGCAGAAATATTCTTGTTTCTTTCCAACCGTGAAAGAAAAACCCAGAAGCTACTCATTTTGTCTGTAATAACTCTTCTTAGTGCATAACTTCCTGAAAAATGATGCTGCTTGTCCTCATATTCCTTTCTCTAGGTATACTATACTTCAAGAGTGTGTTGACTTATTTTCCTATTTCCTCCTATTGCTTCATCTCTGTTTTAGACAGCTATGTCGGCATGATTGTGAGGTTTCAAATATTCAGTTGAAGATCATTGGAAGTTTTATTTTTGTTTTATATAAGTAGTTAAATAGGAGGGCTAAAAACAGAGATAAAACTCACTCTCCAAGTACATTAAAAATTCTGTAAGAGTTATACAAATCTCATACTAAAACCTACAGGAGATTTGTCTCAGATAAGAATTTAAGATTCCATATTTATTTAGCAAGTGATAGCTCATGTCTGGAGAAGAATAACAGAAAAAAAATAGCTTTGTTTCAAGGAAAGAACACAAACTATAACGTGAATGGAAACAAAACAAAAAACCAAACCAAACCCCCCCAAAAAACCAAACTAAAACAACAACAACAACAAAAGAAAGTTCTTAGGAAAACAGGGAGTTCTGGGAGTTCTGTTGGCAGCCATATTTGATTATATCTCAGAGAAATACATTATTCAAGACTATCTCTGAAGGTCAGAATTACATGACAGCTGATTCACTCCCAGTAGAATTATAGAGATCAGAATGAAGGATCTCAAAGAAAGGTAGGATTTTGGAAACCACACCATTTGTTTTCATCACTGTTTTCACCTGCCCAGCATCACCTTTTCCCGAGAGCCCCAAACCTCTCTACGGTTCTCTGCAAGGTGAGTGCTCCCTTGAATGTGGTCCCAGGGCTCCAGGTGCCTTTCCCAGAGACTGGCACAGTGAGTGGCATATGCCCCTGGGACCAGTATTGGATATCCCTATGGAATGACAGAGGAGCCAAGCAGGGACTACTTGTTCCTTTTGCAGTTGTAGCCATGTGGGGTGGTTCATTAGTCTCATAGCAATTAGCACCTCCTCTTTGATGACACTGTGGCTCTGCTCAGGTTGGTAAATATGTCAGGACTGATTTTGCTTTTGGGGGTCTGGTGGGATTTCCCGACTCTTCCTCCTCTGTGTGGCACTTCTCAGTATGCCACCAAAGATGGAGGGTGTGAGAAACCCCATGAAAAGGAAACATCCCATCACACAGAACTGCCTGTGAGAGCTGTAAGATCACATGTGTAAAGCCTGCTTGGGCTGGGTGTTATAAGTGTCCTTCAATGTGCTTTTGTGCTAACTGGCAGCAGCCTTGTGACAGCAGAATAGAAATGCTCTCTGCAGTGCACACACAATATTTGTATGACTTGACCCTGGCCTTTAGTTCTGATTTTCTTTCACTGTGTTCAAAATAACAAAATAAAAAAGAAGGAGCAAGTACTACACACCAGAAACCAATGGACATATAAGTGAGTTCAGTATGAAATATGCTGATAGAAATCTGGAGGTGTTGTATGTCACAGTGACATGCAGCTATAAAACCACTCAATGGTGCAGCAGAGACAATTTATATCATTAACATTTACAGACTTATTAAGGAGGATCCTTATTCCTGTGCCACTCTGCATCTTAGATGTTATTAAAGGGCATGTTTGCTTTCTTCATTATTAAAGCAAAAAAGAATTTTTGCACTCATAACCTGTTCCATAATCTTTTTATATAGAGGTAGACAGGTTTGTACATCTTTATACATGTATATAGGTGTCTTAATATTGTGTATAGCATATATAATGCTTTACAAAATAGATGCAGTGTTTGTTGTGGTACTATTACATGCATAATATTTATAGGCATGTTGTTTATGTGTTCCACAGAATCATAGAATTATAGAATGTTAAAGGGTTTGAATGTACCTTAGAGATCATCTAGTCCCAACCCTCCTGCCATAGGCAAACAGACTTCCCATTAGCCCAGGTTACTCAGAACTCCAGCCAACCTGGCTTTCAACACTGTCAGGGTTGGGACATCCACAACCTCCATGGGCAACCTGTTCCAGTGTATCACCACCCTCACAGTAAAGAATTTGTTCCTAATATCTAACCTATATTTCCCCTCTTTGATTTTATACCCATTACTTCTTGTCCTGTCACTACAGTTCCTGACAAACAGTCTCTCTCCAGCTTCCCTATATGCCCCCTTCAGATACTGGAAGGTTGCTCTGAGGTCTCCATGCATCCTTCTCTTCTCCAGGCTAAACAGCCCCAACTTTCTCGGCCTGTCTTCATAGGGGAGATGCTTCAATCCTCTTGTCAGCTTTGTGGTCCTCGTCTGGGCTTGCTCCACCAGTTCCATGTCCTTCTTATGTTGGGAATACCAGAACTGTACACTGCACTCCAGGTGGGGTCTCACAAGGGCAGAGTAGAGGGGAAGAATAACCTCCTTTGACCTTCTGACCACACTTCTTTTGATGCAGCCCAGGATACGGTTGGCCCAGATTTGTAATTTGGAAAATTACTTGTAATTCTTCTGAATTATAGGATAGCATCTTCTAATGCTACATGGACTTAGTAAGTGTACTATTGTTACCTGTAGTCAAGCTACTCTGACAGAAGATCTGCTTACTGCAAAGACGACCCCTTGCTTTAGAGCAGAGGGTAGTGGGTGCACAGTGAGACAGTAAACAAGGAACTTCATAAGCCTCTAATCTTACTGGGGCCACAGTTTTCCTCTTCCTTCTGCAATAATCAAGTGCCAAAATAAGCTTGAGATGAATGTAAAAACAACAGAATGCAGAACTCACAGGTCCTAATAAGTGGTCGCAAAAAATGACCTGAGTTCAAAAGAAATTCTGAAAAAATGTAAAACCTTCTTGGGAAAGGTGAGAGCATGACTGCACGCAGTTTGCAGAATAAAATGTGTATAAAATATTATCAGTTGTACAAACCAGATGTTATTTGTATATGGCTTCACTGTAGAGGTATTTGAAGGAATAAAACTGGCAAATGCAGTTCAGCTGGTTAGAAAAGTGGACAAGAGTTTCTGTTGCAAGAGCAACTAGCAGCCAGTGATTGGAAGAAAGGATTTTGCTTGCATGGCCTGACATCTTCCTGCTGTCTATAGCAGCAGGCTGTCCAAAAGCACAGATTTTGCTGGGTCCCAGGAGGCCTGCAGAGAACAGGCTGCAAGCCCACAGCTGGAGCTGGCAGCCAGCTGCTGCACTGAGTGAGAGCTGTGTTCCAACTACAGACAAAGTTAGGGAAAATCAGGGAGAAAAACCGTCCTGCATCTCCTGTCTTTAATCTCAGCAGCATCCAGTCTGGGGGTAGATTTACCGATGGGAAGGAACATTTGCACCCTTTGCCCTTAGCACCACAGAGAACCCTGTGGTTTGCAGCCTGCTGAGGGTGCTGAGCACCCTTTTCCTCACCCAATCTGTACTGCAGCTCTTACTGGGGTCTGTGTAGAAAATAGTCTGAAGGCTGTCTGGGAAGGTAAGCTTAAACCCATTCTATCTGCTGGAGTTAGCTGGAATTGTCCCCACAGCTGAGAGGCCAAGAATTACCATGGAAACACTTGCAGCAAACTCTCTTGTCAAAGCAAATACTTCAGTGTTAGTTAACAGAGATTTTAGAAGATGCTTACTGAAAGAGCAGCATGCTTTGTTACCTTTATGAGGTCACTTAGCTAATCTGCCCACTAAATCTGTTTGCTGCACGTGTTGCTCTCTGCTGACCTTGAAAGTTCTTGTACAAGATGTTTGGAAATAACACAAAATACTCTCAGCCATTTTCCCTGACTACATGATAGCTATGAAAAACAGGTGACTCTGGCATAGTTTTTCCTTTGGAAGTTGTAATATAAGACATGCCTAAGAACTGTTCCTGGACAGGAAACTTGTGCCTGCATGGTGCCATCTGCAAGAGAGTCTGTCCTGTAACAGCAATGGGATCATCAGAAAAGGCACTGTCTTGAGATCGTAGGACACTGGCCTTATGCTGCATGGGTCTGTGGTTTTGGTGCTTTCCCTGGCTTAGGATGCAAGCTTGGATGTGTCACTTTATTGCTTAGTGTCACTGTTTCTGCCCACTGTCTGTTTCTTGTTTGTATAAATCACAAGCTCTTCTACCTGCCCCTTGTTTTGTTTGGCCCTATAGACACCTGTGTACATAATTTTCAGCTTTGCCATATTCCCTTTTGTCCAATCCCTGGGTTTTTTTTTAACAACATAAATTTTTTTCCTATGTGATATTTTAATTCTTACCTAATTGACATTACCTCCTATTTTGGTGTAATCAGCAATTTTCATTAGCATACTAGTGTGTCTTGTGCTACAATTATTAATGGTAATGTTGTAAGATCTCGTTTTTAATTTGCAGACCATTCTTCTCTCTCCTTTCTTCACCACCACACCCCCCTCCCCCCAGACATACTGCTTATAAACACTTTGGCAGTGTTAGTGCAGCATATGTTTTCACATGAATAATTTAGTAGTTGTACTAAGCCACTATCATCCTGGATATATCATTCTGAATATGCTGAATATACTGGGTACTGATTAGTATGGAAAACAGGACTGTGAGACTGAATTTAACACAGGAAATCTTTCACATGCAAAATGCATTCAGTTTTCACAAAAATGTGAATAAATATGCTGCTTATTTTTTGAATGACTCCTTTTAAATCATGGTTCTTGTACAACAGTGTAGCAAAACAGGATTTAAATTTACAAGTAGTACAAATAGAAAATTTGCCAAACCATGGTTTTATACAGCTCAAAATCTACATGGGCTTGGATCAAAGTTGCCAAGTACTTTCAGTTGCAAACATGTTTAGGCTGTTGAGGAGGAGTCTTATCTTGACAAAGAGACAGTAATGTCTCTTCTGCTTTTTTAGTGTCCAGTGGTTAATGTGAGAGCTGTGTTCAGTGCTGCCTGTATTGATCTAAACTATAATTCTCTTGCCTCAATAGAGTGCCTTAACCATCAGGGTAAAAAAAGAATCCCAGTATGTGTTTCCTTGATATTTACAGCTTTGAAACATATTTTTGCAAATACTGAAACATCCACTGTCAAGAGTGAGGGAATGGCAGGGTGGCTAGCCCACTATGAGGTGGTGCAGATTGGAACCTCTTCAGTCAGAGCTGGGTCTGGAGCCTGGAGTTCAGGTCCCAGAAGTGTCCCTGTCACTGCCCATTCTGGAAGAAGGAAGCAGTGGTAGAGATGCATCCAGTCCTTCATTTCCTATTGTTTATTACATGCCTGCTACAGGACAAAACACTTCATCTCAGATTGAAGAAATGTTCTGATGAAAAAACATTTTGATAAGAAAGTTGTTTTGTTTTACTTTGGCAGAATAAAATGAAGGGGGAAAAAAGTTGTTCAGTTTATCCCAACTGGAAGAAAGAAAAAAAAATTGCTTTTTTATTGCCACTCTGAATCCAAATGTGGATCAGAGGTAGGTATTGATGGGACAGTTGAGCCTTTGTCTGTGCTGCTGCTGCTTAACATGGAGCAGAGAAGGACCAGTACTGGGGCAATAACTCATGCAGGGCTGGAGCTCATTTAAGCCACTTCCTTCCAGCACAGGCCAGCGGCCTGTGGCCTGGACTGTGGGGAGGTGGCCAGCCAGGCACTACGGCTGCTCCCCTGCCTGCTCCTGTGTGGGACATGGGGCCTGAGTGTCCCTCCAGCCCCTGCACAGTCCCTGGGTTACTGCTTCCAGTGGTGTAACTGGAGCAACCTGCGCTCACATATGGGTGGCTCTGCTGTTCAGCATGCAGGAAAAGGGCCGGGCTCTGTCCACATCTCCTTGGAAAGTCAGTAGCCAAAGCTGCTGCAGTCAGTGTCTGCTCCAAGTGCATCAACCACGTGCCTTTGGGGATTGTTTTTTGAGAAAGAAGGAAGCTGAAGCAAAGAGCCCCTGTCCCTATCCCCAGGCCATCCCAGTGTGTTATAGGAGTCACTGCCCCTGACTTCACTTGGTTTCCTTACAGCCAGTTGCCCAGCAGGTCACCAGGCAGGGTTTCAGCTCTTCTTCTGACTGTCACTGGGCAGCATTTATTCTGGGGCCCAGGTGATGAGAAATTCCTTGCATGATCAATCTCTTCGACTTCAGTGGGACTGCTTGTCAAGGAGCTATGCTTTGGTAAGAGTAGGTCAACCTTGCCCCTTGAGACTATGTGAAGGAAAATACACTAATTAAATGCATGTGGGAGGCCACATTTCCTATTAATGCTAAAGGGATTTTATTTATTATTAAAATTATTGTTTTCATTGCCATTAAAAAAATGCCAGTAGTCTTAACATTGTTTGTCCTAGAAAAATTGTCTTTATTTTCTTCCTTGATGTTTGTCTGGACTTAAAATTATGCCTTGTTCTCTTTAAACTCTAAAAAAAAACTGGTTCCCAGCAAAGAAAACAAAAGAAATACTGTGTCTTTCATAAAACAGCAAACACGGAAAACAAGAGAAAAACTCCCCCACTGCACAGACTCATCAAAAAGGAATTGCCAGAATGATGGAGGAGGGTATTTCCACTCTATCTGATGCTTTTAATTGTAATTCTTATGAATGGTTTGACTATCATACCTGAGTTGCCGCACAGAGCAAGTTATTTTTAGCAGCTGTAGCCCAAAGCTACTGTTGCTACTCTACAGTGTCGTATACATAGATACACTTTCTATCCTGCAGTTCCAGGCTCAGGAGGTAAATTAAATGCATTACCTGATACAGCATCTTTAGTAGCAATTAACAAATATTAGACAAATATTAACTGAAAGGAGCCAGGAGGAAGATAAATGTAGCCTAATAAATTGCTTCCTCTTGTTCAAAGCCTCTGTAGATGCATAAAACCCAGAAAGAGACTCTTTTTAAAGGTGATATAGAGGAAAGCTCTTTGAGATTTACCTTTCTGCTAAATACACACAAAAGGAACACCATTATTATTTATGTTTTTGAAGAAAAAGGAGGTTTTGCTATTTGCAAATAAAAGTTTAATTTTGTGTGGAAAGAAAAAAACTATTCCTGCTTGCACTAGGGATTTTTACAGTTTTCAGTGCAAAGCAGTTGGTTGAAAAAAATTAGTCTCTGCTGTAATGAATTAGACAGCTTCTCTGTTCCAGAGGTTGTTTTCGTTAGGGTGAACAATGGAGACTGCTTGGGGGATTGCAACAAGTAGCTTAAAATCGAAGGACAAGCTGCATTTATCTGAAGGGGTTTATAATGGATAGCAGGGCCTTTGTCTTTGCTAAGAATCTTCCTGTGAATAGCTCTGTGATTCATAGCCAAATTATAGTTGCTTCCTACTATCATGGCCATTTTAATAGCAAGGTTCACAAAAGGCTATCTTCAAATGGCACTAGTGGCACTAGTGGGGTTGCACCCTTTTTTCTTTCCAGTTATAAGAATCAGATTAAATAAATAAGAAGACACATTTTTGGTCCTTTAAGAATTTTTTTGCGAAAGATTTAAGTTCAAAGCATAAGTATAATGTTTAGAATCTCTCACATTAGTCTCTCAACCAATGATAGATGCACTAGAAAATCCATCTAATCAAGGATAAAAATCACACAGATGTACTGTTGCAGATAAGCAGTTAAAAACATGTAAAGATTTCCAAAGGACACCATTTAAGTATTTTGAGATCCTTCAATGCAAATGACCATATACTGTTCACTCAGCAGATTGACAGAAACGTTAATCTTCCAGTCTACTTAGAGGTAAAAGGGATTATTGCTAGTATATACCATTAAATATATACTTTTTTTTTTTTCCTAGGAGTGAATGGGTTTAGAGTCCAGAGACTCAGGCCTTTTTTAAGTCATGCTGGAAGAAAGTAAGCAAGGTGAAATTTCCCAGCCTCACTCCTTTTTTGTTCGTTTGTTTTCCCACAGTGATCTACCCTGAAGAGCATAGACTCTTTATTCACTTTATTCTTATCCTGGTCTTGGGTACAATGGGGAGGTTGTGAGGTGAGAAGAATGGCGTTAATTCTGGTTTCATTTAAAGGAACGCTGTGAGAAGTGGTTTTCTCCTTTTTCTCCTTTCTAAGCTGCTTGGTAGTGGCCAAGGGCATTGTTATAGCACAAGGACAAGATGAGAAAACCCAACACCCCACTAGGGAGTTGGTAAATTGCCTCAGATGGAGAATTCATTTCAGATGAATGATTCAGCCTGGCACTTGAGCATGTAGCTTTGCAGCAGCTTGAGACAGAAGTGTAATCTAATGCTCTGGTCCAGTTTCTTGCAGAATATGCATATGATAGTTTCCACCTTGTGCTTGTCCCCTGCATTGAAGTGGATTGTCCTTTTGAGTTGCTTCATGGGATGAACACAGAGGGCCATGAGAGTCCACAGTGGAATGCAAATGTCTATTCTGCCTGAAAGAAGCACAACTGTCTTTGATGCCAGTGCTAGATATGCCAGAGGGAAAAAATCTTGATGACTTCTGGAAATCACAGGATAGTTTGGGTTGGAAGGGACCTTGAAAGTCACCTAGTTCCAACCCCCCTGCCATGTGCAGGGATACCTTCCACTAGACGAGGTTGCTCAAATCCCCATCCAACCTGGCCTTGGCATTCACAGCTTCTCTGAGCAACCTATTCCAGTACTCACCACCCTCACAGTAAAGAATTTCTTCCTAATATCTAAACCTACTCTCAGTATAAAGCCATTCCACCTTGTCTTATCCCTACATGCCCTTGTAAAAAGTCTCTCTCCATCTTTCTTATAGGCTTTCTTCTGGTACTGGAAGGCAGCAATTAGGTCACACCAAAGTCTTCTCTTCTCTGGGCTCAACAGTCCCAGATTTCTCAGCCTTTCCTCATAGGAGAGATGCTCTATTCCTGTAATCATCTTGGTCCTCCTCTTCCCACTGATGAACAGTGAACCTTGGATACCAAACATAGATGGGTCCTGCCTGTCGTAGGTTCCTTTTGTTCTGACACTGCAGATGTTCCCATGCTTCTACATCAGTGTCTACATGGGCAAAAGTGAGCTTCTGCTTTCTTAGCTTGTCAGGCTCAACCTGGCAGCCAGGTACTCTCACAGTACCCTGTGCATCTACTCTACCATTTGTGTTCACTTTCTTGTAATCTCTCTCATTCAGTCTTTCTTTTTCTTGCTTATGACTCTTTCTAATTCACCACATCTTTTTGGGAAAAACCATGCTCCTTTTCTTTCTGATTCTGTATCTTCTCCATCTACTTGTACTGAAGACTATGAAGATATCTTGTTTTCCTATTAAAAACATTGTGAAAAAACCCCAAACTTATATTGTTGCTTACCACGACAATGCTATAGTCTCATATTGCTGATAGTCACTAAGAACAAGAAAAATCAGACTTCAAGCAATGTAGAACTTATCTTTTCTACATCAGTATCTTTGGAACAAATGTCATTAAACAGCCTACATGCCAGATAAGAGCAGGTAATTTTATGTCCTTAATAATTCTGAATTGGTGCCAACTTAATCAGGCAATGTGAGCTGTTTACTTCCTTTGACCTTTTGTCTATCAGGCACCTTGACTGTTTATCACTGGTAATGCTTACCCATCATTTATCATCATGCAGAACTGTAACCTTTTGGAAAGCAGAAGTTAGCATCACTTTGCCGGTTTTCAGAATGTGGACAGAATCAACAACAAATCCACATTCAAGTGTCAAGAGAAGAGACAAACTGGGCATTTAGCAGAGGTCACTGCATAATTTGTGAACTACCTGAGCTTCACCTGAGATTCTCCTGAGTTGCCCCACGGTTTTCTCCAAAAGGCAAAAATTTAACTATTTCTGAACACTGGGAAGGAGTCTTTGACACACACTTTTACACACTAAGACACTTTACATAACTCTTAGAAAACAAATGGGGTTGCAATAACAGGTGTACTCACTTGCACTCATTTACTACTGGATATGAAGATTTAAAAACATTCATTTAAGAACATTCATAAAAATATTTATTTTGGGTAGTTCAAATAAATAATTTCTGAATCATGTTAATACTTATTCATAAGGACAGTCAGTAATGCTCTCCTTGGGTATTCTGGGCCAATGCCTCACTAGCAGATACCCCCTTCTGAGGCTCTTCTGCATCAAGCCCCTTTCAATTATTAAGGCTCATTCTATCATATTCGTGCATGTGCAACTCATAATCTGGAAATTATCTGCATACCACCAACTGCACGTTTAGACTAAAGTATTAGGGTATCTCACTGAATAGTGAAAACCCTATAAATCATTCCATGGACTCACTTCATGGACTTAATAATGCAAACTAGAATAGTACTTGCAGGAGAACATACCTAATTTCATCCTTCTACTTATACAGAAGCCCAGAAATGTTGAAATAACTGAATATTGACTTCAGGGAATCTTGGAGCTTGTTTCTTGTAAATTCTGTGATCAGAGGAGGTTCTCTCTGTGACCACAGGAGCCATTCATGGGCGCCAACTGAAACAGAGGAGTTTGCCTCTGAATATTGGGAAACACTTTGTCACTGTCAGGCTGACTGAGCACTGGAACAGGTTGCCTGAGGAGGTGATGGAGTCTCTGTCCTTGGAGATCTTCAAAAAGCTATCTGGACACAGTCCTGGGCAACCAGTTCTATGTGGCCCTGATTGAGAAGTGGACTTGAACCAGAGGTTCAGGGACTAGAAGACTCTTCCTGTGACTTTCTGGTTCAGATACCACCTAGCAGGAGCCACAGCATTGGAATCTGGCCTTCAGTTGTTTTTATGCAGGGGAAAATCATCCCATCTCTTAAAATGTCCCACTAAACGGTACTTGTAATGAAATACATGGAAACTGAAATAGGGTTGAAATAAGCAATTTTGTTAACAACATTTAGAATGTAACATTTTGAACTCTTAATACAATTTCCTCAGCCCTCTGGAAATACCTGGTTTGACTGAAATGATTATTCTTCAGAGATAATGGATTCTTTGATTTCAGGCGCCATTTGAATTATACATCAGGATTTTTTTTTTAATGTGGTAAAAAAAAAAAGCAATTGCATTTTTCTTTTTAGGAACAATCTGGTATTTCTATCTTCAAAGCTGTTATTTACACATCAACAGCTTTGTTCAGTTCCTCTGTTCTTTGGCCAACTGTGAGCTTACAATAAAAGGCAGAGAAAGAGGTGGCAACTCCATCAAGTCAGATCAAAAGAGTCAGGAAAGGAGTAAACAGGACTATTAGGAGGAATAAGCAATGACTGTAAAAGAGCAAAATTGCTTATTTTTGTGTTTTATTTAATTTAATTTCACATTTCTTTGCTAATTGTAAAATCTCGTTGGAAGTCTGAAAATAATTTTTCCCCTTTAACCAAGTTGGTACCTTTCCTTTTGGCAAATGCACCATTGGGTTTATTTTCCCCTCCTGTATGTTGAATGACAATAAAATAAAGATATTTGTTATTGGTTTTTTTGTGTAGGAACAACTCTTCCGGTATGTTTTTCTCCTAAAAACCTTTCATTGCCCCATGATGGCATCATGGGTAATAGCAGCATTTCTAGTAAACTAATGAACTAAAAAGAAGGTATGCCATGATTTACTTGCAGCCAGTCATGTACCAGAATAGAAATTGGCTCTGCCTTGATATCACTTTAAGAATGTTGAACCAGGTTCAGACATGAATTAGGATAAAAGAAAAAAGAAAGAAAACAAAAGTGGAAGACAGTGATTTAAAGAAGAGAATGGAGGCACACCCATTGTTTTAAAGGGCACATCATTAGACACCGGCGCACAATTCTGGTACTTCCATGACAAAACGAAGTGCCTTTTCCACACCTGTGGCTAAACATCGTAAGACACTTAATGGATTTTAAAGCACACCTCTCTTGGTAATGAAATCAAGAAAAGAATTTATAGCATTGAGACAGAAAGCTGTAGCAGATGAAGGAAAAAGGGAAGAAGGATGACAAATCAAAGTGAAAGACTAAGAAAAACAAAATAGTGATGAATGGCAAGATCCTACTTGTATCATAGTCTTGTCTTTTCCTTTGACTTTCCTCATATCCAGGTCTCACATGTACTCACACATTAGTGGTGACATAGTTTGCCTATGCAGGGGTAGGCTGAGAAATAAGGATACTACATAGTACTTACTCCAGGTGGGATACTAGACATGAAAAAGGATTGAGGGAAATTCTTTGGCTTTGGGAAAAATGATGTATTTTAATGTTCTGTACACATCTCTGATGCCCAAAAACAGGCCGATAGAAACTGCTTAGAGACAAAGCTTTATGCCTTTAAACAGTAAGGTATTTATTAGCGACGTCAGGGAAACTCCCAGCTCTCGCTGGACAAAAGAGTTCCGAAGTGTTGGCGTAGAGACAGGTAATTTATACAGTTTCTGAGTGTGATTACAACATCTTTACATACATATTCATATTATTACATTATTAGATTACAATATTCATAGCAGGTGGAGTCAGGGCGGAGTTTGGGGCGTGTTCTTCATTTTGGGGAATATTTTGGTGGTACTTCCTGTTACTTCATCTTGGGGTCTCGGAATTTCTCCTCTTCCTCAGGTGTACTTTCTGAGCTTTCCATTGTCTGTGTTCTAGTCACTGAAGCTTGGAGAAAGCCTTGGCTTCAGGCCTATTTTACCTATTCAAATGTCTACCTTAGCTTACTTTACCCTGATTTATTACTTCTAAGCCCTTTGTACAATGTTCCTAATATTCTTCTGTGGGTTTGGGCCTACTGCACTGAACAGGACGAAATTTCCTTTGAGCAAGATAGAGCTGGGGAGTGAATCTTCTTAGAGCAAGATACTTTGATTAACCCTTTTAAAGCCTTGCTTCCCTTCAACAGTAACAATATCCTCATTTCCCTCTTGCTCAGGCGTCACCCAAAACACTCAGACAGTGTAGACAGCTTAAAAAGGTGTTGGTAGAAAGGTTTAAATTTCTTTTATCCTTTGGTATGATTCTGCTCTATTGCCCAGTCTGTGTCCAGAGTCAGGATATAGCTCCTGGGAGGCAGTGAGGGTCCTGAATATCATTCTACAGTAACTGACAAAGCAATCTGGTTCTGATGGAATTTTAGCTTGGCTACCCTGCTATTCCTAGTGGAGGGACCAAGCAGTGAATGTGATCTGCCACATCCTGCCTCTACTGATTTCAATTCCTGACACCAGTGTTGGCATCTGCAACTCTGTGCAGGACACACAAATGCTCTTTACCACAGGTCTGATTTCATGTGACCTGCTCAGTTCTGTGCATCAACCAGTGCTATCCAAGATGTGGTGGAGCAATTGCCCCCCTAATGAAACAGCTTCCAATGACCAGTTCTTGCCAGTGCCTGTCTCTGGTGCCAAGCACCCAGTTATGCCTTAAGTGAGTGACACTTCAGTGTGAGACTTTGGCAGTGGCCTCATTTTAGTTCTGTCTAGGCAAATATAGAGTTTCCTCACCCTTCAATAGATACACTTCTGTTTATCCAGGTTGTGAATCCATTAATTCTGTTAAAAGGACTTATTCGCTTCCTTTAATTTACTTTGGCCCATTATTACAAGCAGATGTTGTACTAAGTGGAGAGTTACAGAGTAACATAGAGGACCCCTGGAAGGCAGGTAGAACTTTCCTTGTAGCTAGCTAACAGCTCTGTTGAAAAATTTCATCATGCATTGTTTGAGCTCAGCATTTTTACATTTTCTGTCTTTTTAATATTTCTTCCTGAATAGCCTGTCTCAGATTTAGCGCTGGTAAGCTGATGCATCCACAAGTCTTAGATGAAATTGGCTGTATGTTAACAGAACCAGCAGAAATTTTAGCCTTCGTCTTTTCTTTGGTATTCTACTTTGATTTTGCATTACCAAAGTAATTTTATGATTGGTCATACTACAATATTAATGCAGCTTTTCTTGATTGCCATATCACTTTTTTCTCTGATACAGAGCTGAGGTACTCTTTGTACTGGGCTCACAGCTGATGTCTCTTACACTGAGCTTTTGATGCCTGGCTTTGCCCCTCTTCCTGGTCTCAAATGCACAAAGCAGGATAGCTGGTTTTGTTATTTTTGTATGCATAAATGTAATTCATATTCAAGTAAAATTATTTCCTTAAAATTACTATTTATTTTCTTCATGTAATATACCTTTTAGTTAAGCTCTAATATTAAAAAATTGCAAGATAGTATTTATGACTGAAATACTCCGGGTATTTCGTGTACTATCCCCCAAATCCTTTTATACATTCTGCTGCTCCTGTGGGTTTCTGCTGCTGCTTTGAATTAGCCTCATTTCAGGTTTCCACTCTTAGGCCAGGTAAATGCCTGCCCCATTTTCACAAGTCATTTGAAATATGAGCTCTGTTCCTGCTTTTGCATGCACATATGGCTTTTAGAAAAGATGGTCTGGCTCCCCAAACATTTGTACTAAAACCTTGCCTTTGTTCTACTAAACACTCTGATATCTGTTGGTATATTGGTATCTTCTTCCATTCTCACAGATTTAATATTTGACATTGATGTGGTGTCTTGTGGATTGGCAAATGCTTTTGGAAATTTCCTAAGAAATTACCTGAATTTGAACATACTACAGACGTACTCTATTACAGTGCTTCCGGTCCTTGTTATTCCTCTGAGTAGCCTGAGAATAATCCTGTAATTTTCCTGTTACAATCAAAAGAAGGTGTGACTTTTAAAGGATTGATTTCAGTGTTGTTAGAGACAAAAATTTTGTAGGCTGCCATGCTTAATATTTTCATTATTCTGATGTAAATTATCCACTTATTTATCCTCTTTTTAGTGAACTTTATATTTTTTTTTAACTTCTGGATTCTGATATGCCATATTTAGGGTGAAAACACTATAACAAGGGTGAAAAGAAACAAAAGACCTGACTCAGTCTTCCCATTCCTCCTTCATCACGTGGCACTGTATCTCTCACATGGTATTTTTTAAAAAATACTCTTCTCTAAGGATATAATTGCAATGAATGCCCAGAAACACTGGGCATTTTCCCACACTGATGTGCATTAAGCCATGTTTAAAACTACAAAGAGCATGAGCAATAATCTTTGGAATTTGACTGGGGGCATTGCTTCTCACTTGTTTCAAGGAAGGCTGTGTTATAGACCCCAATGACTTCTGAGGTCCTGAAATGCACCCCAGAGACATCTCATCTCCAGCAAACTCTCAGCACAAGCACCTTCTCAGAGAAAGGACAAGCTGTCTCACGTGCCACGGGGAAGAACGGGCAGTCTTTCAGTTGAGCAGTTTCTACGTCAGGATTCTGATTTTTACACAGTTTACACAACTGCACACACCCACAGATGAAGCTTGGTTATTCCCTTCTGCTGCTGGAGAGGGACATGGTGCCTTTAAAGCAGGCACAGATGCTCACAACAGGGATGATTGCTGGAAGTCTGACTGCTTCTTGGCTTCCCCAAGGTTTCCATTTCAGAGGAGTATGGTTTGTCCCATCCCAAACTGCTGTTCTCCAAACGGTGATGGTCTAACTTGTCCTGTGCCACATGAAAAGGAGGAGATTTCCTCAGACCCTTAGTGTTTGATTAGTCTGTCCATGCTCCAGGAAAGCTAAGACCCTTGTGCCTGACCAGCCTGTCAGGGGCCCATTATGGGGACTCTTCACTGAGCAGTTCACCAAATTGGAGGGCGGCTTGACAGACTTGTTTGGAGTCATGTGCCAGAGAGACCTCGCTTGGGTCTCCATGCCTTTACTCACTGCCGGCCACTGCTGGCAGCTTTGAAGGGCTCACAGTGACAGTTTACAGAATGGCCTTTTTTATTAATAAAATTGTGTCAGGTTAAGGTTTGAGGACTGATGGTGATAGTATTTTAGTGCAAAAATATATTTAAAGCAATATACTAATTCAAACCAATATACTAATTCAAAGCAATATACTAACGAGCACTAGTCCCTCCTAAAAGTCAGCTCAAGACAATCATTAAGTGTGCACAGACTATGGTTCTTAGGCTTCTTCTATGGGTGAGAAGACAGGCTCAGCCTGCTGACTGATCCCAGAAGTATGGCATCATACAGTGGAGTATTCCCCAACTTTTCCCCATTCTGGACTTCTATATTATTTCTTTATGCCTGGGTGGATCTTGACTGACTGTAATCATAGATGTTACTCATTGAGGGGTGGCCGTATCTTGGTGGTGGGTATCTCAGGACAGTGCCTCAGATAACCTCGGGATGGGGACATGTGTCAGTCCAAGGAGAGTTATGGCCCCACAGTTGCTGGTTCAACAGCAGGACAACTTCCTTTATCTCCCTTGATTTTCAGCTGCTGTGTGTCTTATCAGCTGGAAAGTACCACTGAGTTCCCTCCCGTGCAAGGGTCTACACAGAGCCTGGCCACAGCATCTCCACTGTACCCTGATTAGTCACTCTTTGATTATATTGTATGTGGGAGATTAGGTATGTTGACCTTGTTTGATTTCAGGGTGTAGCAACCTCTTTTTCCCCTGTGATTTCTGTACTGTTTTCTATTTACCTCCACTCATCTTCCCACACCATGGCAATGCCTCTGAGGCAAAAGAGTTTCTCCATTTATAGCTTTTTGTCCTCTCCTGGAGAAACAAACTCTCTGTAAGATTGTACAGGCTTCACTGCAGGGGATACAACCAGTCCCTGTTCCCAAGCTTTCCTCTAAAACAGAGAACATGAGAACTTTCCTTTTTTCTTAATGGGAGTTGCAACTGGAATATTGTCACAAGCCGAAGATATTTATATCTCAGGTTTATAGTCCTGGGCCAAAGTCCATGTTTTAATCTAGCTTTGGCTTATGGAAGTGTTCCAGATAATAAGCAAATTCCTTTGCCAGTGAACACTTCAACTTTTATTATTTATTAATTCTTTTCAATGAAAGATGGTGAAGCAGAACTAAAATGACAACATGATTTTTTTTAGTCAGGGAATTTGTATCACTTTTTTTTTTTTTATGAGTAGAAACACCCTTGAGATATTTTTTTTCATATCCACCTGCCTTTCAGAGAGATGCCAGATAATGTAGTATCCCACCCAGTATCCTCCCAGGGTGGTTTTAAATATTGATGAGGCAGGGGAAATACATGCAACAGTCAGGCTATTTTCAGAAGCTTAAAATTGAAAACTAAGACCTAGAAGCAAGAAGAATTTTGGCCTCAGAGTTCAATGACAGAACATAATAGAGATTCCTGGATTCCAATTTAACTGCAATAAGAGCCGTATATTTAAAAAGTCCTTTACAATCATTGCCCTGACATTATCTGATTTGCTAAAATCTCTATTCCAACTGACATGGCTTCTATGGGAATGGAGAATTTAGTTTTAACTGCTCAAACACTCAATTAGTTACCTGCTCAATGAAGGAAAAATGAAAATGGTAAGGGGGTGGGGACGGATGATGGGGAAAGTTTGAAAGCCTGTTATGCAGAGGGTTAGAATGGAAAAGTTCAAGTTTTATTCTGGTCAGATTTCATGGTTTAACCCCAGCTGGCAACTAAGCACCACACAGTCACTTCGTCACTCCTGCCCTGAAGCAGGATTGGGGGAAGAGAAATGAAAGGGTAAAAGTAATAAATCTTGTGGATTGAGTTCAAAATAGTTTAATAATTGAAATAAACTTATTATTACTACTAATAATAGAAAAATTTTAGTCATAATTTGTAACAAAAATAACAAAGAAAAAGAAATAAATCACAAGAAAGACACAGAATGCAAGTAAAAAAACCTGGTTGCAACCAACCTACCAATGTCCAGCCAGCAACTGAGCAGAGGCCTCCACCTCAGCCTTCTCCCACCTGTCATTGCTTAACATGACACTATAAAGTATGAAATGCCCCTGGGGCCATTTGGGGTCAGCTGTCCCAGCTGGTGGTGCGGGGTGAGGAGCAAAAAAGGTTTTGACTCTGTGTAAGCCCTGCTCAGCAGTAACAAAAACTTTCCTGTTTTATCAACACTCCTTCCAGCACAAATCTAAAATACAGCCCCATGCCAGGTACTATAAAGAAAATTAACGTCACACTTCACACCAACCAAAACCAGCACATCAGAGACTCAAAGATATGTGATTCCAGAAATGTGCTTTTATTCTCAAATAATATAAAATTTTTCATTGCAGCTGCTTAAATATTTGAACTGCTTTGAAAGGTTTTATGTGTATAATCCTATCCATTATAATGAATAAAATGCCTTTCTCTCCTTCTTTTTTCTCTTTTTCTTTTTTTTTTCCTAAGGGATTTAAGTTTAGCATTGAAAAGGTCTGCTTGATGTTCCTTTCAACTGCTACTTATATCTCATATATGGACCTACATTTATCCCAGCAACTTCTTTCCTCTTTTCATGAATTATGTCCGGAGTTCCAGTCATAAAGATCACTCTTTCTTTCTTTCTCAGTCTTGTGCACTCTGTACATCACAGTCTGTCTTTCTCATCTTTTGAAGGCTGATTGCCTTTCTTTTGAAGCTGGTTTTGTTCTTTAAACAATACAAAAATCCACTGCTTCTGGTTCCTTTTTTTTTTTTTTTAACTGTTCTGTAAATTAAATTACTTTCAGCAAATATTTCATGTGAAATAATAGTACACAACTACACTAATACCAGAACAAGAAAACAACCCATAAAATGTTGCTTATCTCTTTGGGTTTTTTTTTGTTTGTTTGTTTTTTCTTTTCCTTGCTCCTTCTTCCAATCTCTCTGTCTTTTGGCCTGGTACGTTCCATCATCCATTTGTCATTTTAAAGTTATTGTGCTTTTGACTGTTACGTGTGAGTCATTAGTTATTCAATATCATGTTCTCTCTGCTTGGGTAGCTAAGTTGAATGAGGAGTTTAGCTGTTGCATGTGATAAAATTCGGATCTAGCTATCAAAGTATAACACCGACATCTCTCTGCCTGCCAGTTCTGATGAGGAAGATTTATAGGGAAAAAACATCTCTTCCAGCTCCTCCTTAACACCCTTTTCATCAAGTTGTCTATTCTTCTTCGTTCTTTGTGCTCCTGCTTCTGCTGCTGCCACCCTTAATGCTGCTCGGGTTCTCCAGATTTCACACAGGTCCCCTCTGTGCCCGTGCCCTGTGTCCTCTTCCAGTGTTATGTGCACTTCAACCAATTCCTTTTCTTTTAGTGACTGTCCATCATCATCCCTTTACCTGTGATTCCTCCTGCTCCCAGTGAAAGTCAGTGAACATTTTGCAGACAATGCTTTCTACTGGTTTTCCAGGTGGCAGTCAGCCTTCCATATGGATTTCTTCAGAAAATTCTCTGGAGATTTGAAGGAAAAAAGGTAATTTCCTTATCCAGCAGCTCTCTGAAAGGCAGGTAAATGTGAATATGAATAAGTGTCTCAAATCTCTTTGACAGCTGGAAATAGGGGTTGACAATGGAAAAAGGTGCCAACGTGATTATCATCACTTTTATACTGTCAAAAGTTATTTGTAAACATAAGAAAGCTGAGGCTGGGGGAATTACTAGCACAGTTCAATTTTCCTAACAATCAGGGCTGCCTATCCATGGCCATGGATATCAAGACAAACATAATATCATTCCTTAACACCCACTGTTCACAACCATGGCTGTTACCCAACAGTGGGTTCAGTTTTCATGTATATCTATGCTGTGGCACACTCCTGCATCATTCATACATCATTCCCTGCTATATGGACAATCACACTGTCTGCCAAAGTCTGATTTGACACTTAACTTTAGATCCCATATGTTGTCTGGCACTTTTTGTAAAAAAAATATTTGCTTGCAGCAGGTAAGAGCAAACTGCACTGAGCATTTGAGAATCCCAGTATGATTCTCACTTTTAATATTGATTTTCTTTTTTTTTCTCTATGGAAACCCCTTAGCTTTAATAAGAAATATGTTTTTTCCTAGACCAGACCTCACCTTCACTAAATAATAGCCTTTTAGAAGAGGTAATTTTAAGACAGAGCTGTATGTACTTTGCTTCCCCTTTTCCACATAAGGAGTACAAGGCATAGGAAGAAACAGGAATAGAGATGGTTCACTGACATCAAATTGCAGTTCATAAGCTGTCTGCAGGCAGATGCCCCAAATCATAGCAGTGCCACTATGGGGTCCTTGGCACCTGTGCACTTCAGAGACTCCAGAGCACGTCTCACCATCGGAGTCAGACAGATTCTCTTACCAAGAGGTTCTTTCAGAAAAGATGTGAATCTGGGTGACTCAGAGACCTATTTAAGGACCAAATCTTGTTCTTTTGACTTTGAGTGAGGGTGCCAGACTCAATCATGATGTCATGATCCCAGAGTTGCCAGTAGAAGCCAGTCACTTTTTTGTGCTATTTGGTGGCAAAGAAGAATCCCTGGTCAGGAGAATTACTTTTTCCTCCACTTAAAAGAAACCACTAGGTACATGTCATCAGGACCTGAGTTTTCTAAAGCTATCAGTGTCTTAAGGAGTGCCAGAACAGTGCCAGGCAATCATGTACACTGCTGAGGAACTGGAAGGGTCCCTGGCACCATTTTAACAGTCACCAACTGAACTGGCTTTTAGTAATTCCCAGGCGTGAAGGAGCTATCACAGCTATCATCTTCTCCAACAGGCAGATTGTATGAAACCACTCATCTTGAAAGTAAACTACTCTGGAATTGTGGACAAGGCATGGTCAAAGACATATCTTGCTACTGTGGATGTAGTCCTAACATTGCCAGGGCCAATGCTGAGGTATCCAAACCAGCAAAATTCACAGTTTACACAGAAAATTCAATATTGTATAAGACTAACATTCACTCATAATGTCACATTCATGTTAGGTTTTGCCAATCTGTTCTTATTCTGACCTAGTATATGCCATTTTCAAATTTAGTTAAAGTCATACCAGAAAAAAAAAAAAAAGTATTGAAATCAGAGCATACACATGTGCATGAATTTAGAAAAACTGATCTAAAATATTGTAGTAAAAAACGGACTCCTCCCCAGCTCTCCAAATAGACAAATCTAGACAAACCCTGCATTCTCCACCTGTCACTTATTCTAAAGGCTCTCACCGTGACACTTTTCCATCTGAGAGGTTTTTTCCAAGAAGACTTGATATTACCTAGTAAAGTTAGTAATTGCCTGTGCAACTGGCCTTATATATTAAAAAAAAAAAAAAGTTGAATTTAATGCTAATTTTTGAAAGAATTATGTGTACTGTTTTGTTTATCTAAAAGCGATTCCTTAAAGAACGAAATTATCTGGGACATCCTGTGGTAAGTCAACTTTGTCTTCAGATGAAGACTTTGCCATTTTTACAAGATCTGTTCCCTATTCTTAATCACATGGCTGCTCAAAGAATTGTGTTTAAGAAATTAAATTCCCTACAGAAAGGTTCAGGGATCTCCCTGCTCTGTGAGCAATTATCACTATCTGAAAACGGTGATATTAAGCACAATTTGTGGCATTAAAAAGGGTAAGCACTTCACCCTGATCAAATTGTGGTGACTTCCAAGAGTCAAAAGTATCGTTGCTTCCCGCTATTCAAACCTGAAAAATGTTCAACTGGAAAGCAGAAATGGCAATATGGAAAAAATTCCTGAGTTCATAAGCAGTTTCTCTTTTAGCAGCAGCATTCTCAGGTAACTTAGTACTTCTTATGCCCCTTCTTATCTTCACCCCTTTCAACTACCAGCTGGATCCCTCGTGAAGCCCACAACCTTTCCTGTCTCACAGCTCGGTGTGAGGCTGACCAGACTAACACACTGCCTTTCTTCTACTGTCTGTGATACATCTTAAAGATCTTTTTTCGTCCTAGAGTCAGTTCTCAGTCATGGGGTTTCGGCCCACAGGGGTTGATCCTTTCAGAGCCAAGTGGGCCAGTCTATTTCTACAAATTTCTTTAAAATCCTAAGTAAGTAAAGTCTTAGTATGGGAAAATTCCTTTTTTCCAGAGCAGAAAAATCAACCTGAGAAGCACAAGTAGTGGGGAAGTACCATTTTGAAGAAAAGATAGCAACAGATGCACTTAGAGGAAACAAATCAAATGAAAGGAAAATTGTCTGCTAATAAATGTAAGATACAAATTAAGAGGAAAATATTTATATTTCTCTTTTCTTTATCTTTTTTCACCTAGATATTGAAGACACTAAGTCATCATTTTTAACTGCTTAAGTTGTCTAATGCCTCACTTCCAACATTATGTTTTCTATTATTCATAACATATATTTAATACTTGGAAGATACTGATATCCCAGTATGATGTGGGAACAGGAGCTTAGATTTCCACAACAGAAATATTTACACTGTCATTTACAAGGAGATCCAAATTCTGCAGATAATCTAACATGACATGAATCTTTGGTTCTTCATAAAGCATATAGAATGTAAAAAGTTATTTGCCTGAACAAAGTTGGTATCAGTAATCTAAAAGGTGGGATTTGCCTGATTATTTTTTTGGTTTGTTGCTGAAAAAATCCAAACACTTAAATCATAAATTAATTATTTAGGCTTCCTCTTTCATCACTGAACTGAGATTTTTTACATTTGAAGACTGAATTATGATTATGTTAGATACCCATTTTGGCACAGGATGACCCCTCTAAGATGCTGATTTTAGGTGAGCTGTATTCCAGTGCATGAGTGCTATGTCTTGAATACAGACCAAAATGAAATGATCAGTTATGTTTGTTGAAGTATGTAGTGGTGGAGTTAAGAAATATTTAACCAATAATTTTATGCCAAGGAAAAACATTTGCTTTATAAAAAGCTTACACTAAGGAGTTTTAAATGTCTTATGTTAAAGGCTGGAGTATTTATTTAGTGGTTTTTTTAATGCAGTTTTACTTAAAATATAGACCACAGATGATGCATAACCTTCAACTCTCCCTTTACATGTTCTGTGTTGTGAAACACTTGTCAAATTACTTTGTCTCCAGTTAATTAAAATGAAACATAACCAGACCAAAACATTTTCTAATTTGCAGTTCTCTTCCTTAAATCAGTATTTTTGAACAATATGAACTGTGTGGTTTAATTAACAGGGAATAAGGCTCTTCAGTTTGGCCCTGTATCACATCTTGTATAAAATAGTGTTTCTAATCCTGCATTAATTTACTCCCCACCATGACTAGCACAGTTCAAAGACAAAAATTAATATTTCCAGGGCTTAGCTATGCACAGTTATCTAGGTTCCCATCTTTTAATCTTGATTTCCACCCACGCCACAGCTTCACAAGCAAGAGGATTAAGAAAATAGGACAGTGAGTGTATTACTATTATTGTACTCTAATGCACAGGGAAGTTATTGGAGGATAATACAGTACTTTGTCTAACCTCAACCTACTCCAAAATGTGCTCTACAAGTCACATTTAAATGTCCCACTATGTATGCCATTATTTTGTCCTTGCACAGTCCTTGACAGCAATGTGAAATGGCTTGTGAATTTTGATTCCAGCTCTTACAGAGGGAATTGACCTCAGAAGTAAGAATCAAGAAGGATTTTTCCCATTCCTACCCACTCGCCTCCTCTCAGGTCAATCCTTAGGTAAGACATCTCAGTGGGATGTGGTGTCCATATGGGGTTATAAAAAGACCCTTTGCTTGCAGAGTCAGTGTAAACACTGGTTCTAATGTTCATTTTACTTCTCATTGTGAAGATACCGATCCCCTGTGCCTGCAGATGATGCGTTGGCAGCAAAACTGGTGTGCCTTCTGGAATGGCTAGCAGTCCTATGCAGTAGCCAGTCACAATTTTTGGAAAAAGGAAGTGAAGTTCCCTCAGATTGGTAATCCAGGGATGACAGATTTCCATCCTATCATCACTGGACCAGCTAAAGAATACAGTACCAGGGAGGTAAAAAGGTAAGATTTTCTCTCTGAAACACTCTTTTCACAAGGTTCATCCTTGTCTGGGAAAATGTGTGACCTCTGTGACTTGGCCGGCAATATTTGCATGTTGTTCTCACGTTAATATGTAACCCAACAGTGCTTTATAGGTGTAAGTAGACAAAAAAGATGGAAGAAGGAGAGTCAAGACCATAAAATTTGGTTCACTTCAGAAGAATAGTGACTATGTCCTATTTTTACAGGTTCACTGTTGTCAGTGACACCGTTGCATCTTGCTGCTGCCACCTGTGTAGAGAAGAGTTCAGGCACTCAATCTCATTAAATTCAACTATGGCTCCCTATGATTCTTCTCTCTACTATTCCTGTCAGTGGAATGCTTAATTAAAGACAAGTTCTCATTATTGTTTGATTCTTTGAAGTTGCTATTCTACTGAGATACATCTCTATTAGCAAATATAAAATTAACGTTCATGCCTGTATGCTTCATTAAAGAACTGATGCAGAACTGTAACCACTTCGCCTAACAAATGGATTCTGCACATTCTATCCCATTACTGAAAGAGAATCAGATGGTATTTAGGAAAATAACAGAAAAGGACTAGTGACAAAGTTGGTTAGTAATGAGGTCTCCCCTCAGTTTCCTCCAGGCAGAACAGACCAAAGATGCTCCTCACACGGCTTCCCCTCAAGGCCCTTCACCATCTCCATTGCCCCCCCTTTGGGCACTCTCTAATAGCTTAATATCTTTCTTATTTTGTGGTGACCAAAACTGCACACAACATTCAAGGTGAGGCCGTGTACACATACAGTTACTGTTCAGTTCATCACCAGCACCATTTGCTGTGCTGAAGTCTTTGTCTTGTTTGATTTCAAGTACCTGCTCCAGAAATGTCTGGCTTAACCTTTTGTGTTGTATCTGCCGGACCTTTGAGGATGTCTCAGATGTCATGAGACATTTGAAATAGTGCTAAGTACTTACATGTAGTTGACTGAATCAAGTCCTTATGAGCAGCTGCAGAAGCACAACTGGCACGTAGTAGCTTAATGCACCAAACCTTATTCATTTCACAGAACATTGGAGAAACATCTTTAATCCATATTAAAGTCTCATTATTTTCAGTACTTCTGCTTTGTTAAGAAAAAGAATATTTTTTTCTCAATTAAAAGAAAATACTGCAACAAAATTTTAATGATTTAACACCCTCAAAAAGTGCATACAGGTTGATAATTTTTGAAGCTTCTTCAAAAGACTTCAGTCTTTTTGAGTATGATCTTTGGATCCTTAATCTATTTTTAAATTACTCTAATGTATTATCTCCAAAGCAAAAAATGATCTCTTTGTGATCTACACTTAACCACAGCATGCAGGATGTTGCAGCTGATAATAGCCATACAAAAATAGGCATATTGTGTCAGAACTGAGATACAGTTATTTCACTATTTTATCTCTGACAGTGACCAACTGTTATTATCTGGGAGATGGCATTAGGCAGCAAATACTCATAGTTCCCAAAAATACCCTCCTTGGCTCCAGCTGTTTATAGAAGCAGATCCATTTAGATGACTCAGTGACTTGCAGAAACAGAGAGCTGTCCTTGTAAACAGTAGCCTGGGCAGATTCTCCACCCTGTGTTAAAGCTTGTCTCTTTTAATTTTTTATTTTTTTTTTCAATTTGCCACTTGCTCATTTCCTTGAGGTTCATTTCCATTAAGTAGTTTAATTTTGTTCTACAAAAGACAGCAAACACTTAATCCCCATCCATCTTCTTTAGGATACCTGTGGTTTATAGGTCTCATTAATATCCTCCTGGAATGTTTGTAGGTTGAAAAAGTCTGCCCTATGCAGGATGCAGAGCCTGTTCCAGACCTGTTCCAGACCCTTCCTCAGCCTTTTTTCTCTTCTGAGACTCTCTATTCGTTTTATTTTTTTTTTAATAAAGATGGGCAGGGGTGAGAATATCCTACTCTACAGAAGATGGGGACATATTGTGGACCTGTATAGTGGCATAATTATGTTCTTTAATTTATTTTTTCCCTGTAATTCTGAATATTCCACTTGCTTTGTTGACACTGCTGATCAGTAAGTTAATATTTTGATTGAATTATGTACTGTAACCACAGGTCTTCTTCCTGAGTGATAACAGTCCACTTGAAACCAATCATTTTCTATTAAAGTATGAACTTTATTACTGCTTGAGCATCACTTAAAATTTATCTGCATTGAATGTCATCTGTCATTCTATTGCTTCATTATTCAGTGTTGTAATATCTTCCAGAAGCCATCAGCTGCCCTTTCTTCCCTACCATAAATCACTGAATACCATCAATGAACTTTATTGCCTCATTATTCACATCCCTTTCCCAGGAGAGGCACTGGGGAACTCCACTGCTGACCTACCTGTACCATAAGTCTGATTACTTACTTCTATCCCCCTTTTCCTAGCAATTAACAAATTATTCCACCAGACAAGGAGTTCTTATTTTATATCACAGCAGCTTAATTTTGGTAGGAGTACTTAGTGAGTTTCCTCAATGCCTCTCTTTGGCATTTTATTCTGTATCTTTTGGAGTCCAAATAAATGTATTAATAAGTCCACATATTAATTGGTTCTTCGAAGTACTCCAGAAGGCATGTAAGGTGTGAATTCTTTTCCAAAGACTACCTTGGCACATACCCACTACTTATCCAGGTGTCCATCAGTTCTACTCATCATTGAAAGGTCTACTGGACACCACACAATACATAGTTTCTGGAGTTCCCTTCAAAGATTTATTTGCTTCACATTAATGAAATTCCAGTTTTCTGAAGCTTCTGCATTTCAAATGTATTGATGATATATAGCCTATTCAATTTGATTTATAATGACCACATCAGATTTCTTATACATGAAAAGTCATGTAATATTTTTGTTATGAAAAGACTGTTAAGTTATATAAGATAGTATCAGCCCTCAGATTCTGTTTATTGCTTCACTTTTTCAGTAAACACAGTACTTCAGTGAGGAAAAAAATCACAATCCATCCTTTTTTAAAATGAAAATATCCATTAACATAATCTCTGTGAGACTTTATTTTCAGTAGTTCTGAAGTCTCTCTAGCTCCTGGGCTACTTTAAATATCTATTAGCATAAACCAGTACTTTCTTCTGTCATTCACTGCTCAGTATTTAGCATTTTCTCTTAATCAGAGAGAAAAAAATGACAAAGGATTCTTTGAATAGGGTTTACTACAGGAGTGTAAAAACCTGATATAAAAAAGACATTCAAATATATTTTAACTTCACCCAGTACAGCAGCATATAGCCCGTTTAACGAATAAATGATAATTTCACAACCAGGCAAGACCTACCCTATTTAAAGCTATGAAATCAGGCCTTAATCAAATCTCATTAGCGCTGTCCTTCCATTGGGAAACAGCATCACAAAAAGGTGAAAATAATAGCATTTTTCAAATTAAAGTAAATAACTTTTTTTTCACAGCTGAAGTACATTATGCTTCTGAAGATCAGTACTTTCCCAACATAGCAGTTTTGCACTCCACTGACCTGATATTGACTTTTAACTCAGTTTGATGCTCTTGCAAATATGGAGTTAATATCAAAAGCACGGTCCTTGATAACTGTGGAAATTTGAGAAAACTCTACCTCATACACACTAAATATGATTTTAGAAATCAACTCAGCTTCTGTCTTTGGCAACACGTGCTGAGGAGGCTGTGCTTTTGAGAAAGAGGTGTGAAAGTAAAGTGAAACATACTGGAAGCCACCTAGGATCACAGGACATTGTCTTTGAGCAATTCACATTACAGGTTGTTTAGGTTGGATTTGGCCAATAGTCTGAATTTTGAGTCTGGCATTGTGGTCTTTGGCTACAGTGAGAGCCACGCTCTGTTGTAGAGATGCCACATTTCATGCCAAAACCAACTGTTTCTTATTGACAGATTAAGTGTTTGTTTTGTATATAATCTGTAACACACACTGGGTAAAGTAACCTGGATGTATATTGTCAGGTTACATGATAAAATGATCATCTCCACATACTCAGAGGAGCCCAGAGCACAGGATCCAGCAACTGGAATGGGACTCCCACAGGCCCATATTTCTGGATACCTGCAACTGGAGAAATGGGAGTGTGTGGGTACGTGTGTCACTGTGTGACTGACAGTACCAAGCTGGATTCAGTGGTGAGAAGGTGAGAAGTTTAGGATGCAGATATTGAAGTGGCTGTAAGTCTGGGACAGACTGAGGTTCCAGAAGGCCTGACAGTTGGCTACCAGAGGGACCAGGAGGTCCAAGCCAACTACTGGAGATATCATAAGGTCTGGGGATCAACTGAGAGGCCCATTTGCATGGGTGCATCTCTGCACATGAGGGAACTGGAGACTGGAGGACTCAAGGGGCAGTTCCTAGGGCGGCTGAGTGTTTAATGGCTGTTACTGGTGGTTTCCACAGTGTGTGATCCTGCATGTATTTGCATCCACATGCACGAGCACCTGGAGTGGGGAAGCAGCACTGCAGGGTCCCACGCTCAGGGGTCAACAACTGGGCACACTGGGATGCAGGAACAACAGCTGGCTGGGGTGAGTGTCTGATCCCAGCTGTGGGAAGGATCCACACTGAACATACCTGTAGGTTTCCTGCTGACAGGCCTTCATCCTGATCAGCTGGAGAAGAGAACAGGATGAGACCATTGGTGCTGTTTGTGTTTGAGTGCTGAGTCGATGTATCTGGGCTGATCCATGTGTTCTGTCCTGTTTGGATGTGCTGTATATACATGCTCTGTGTTTCTGTGCTTCCCAGGAACACGAGCTCAATCCTGCTCCCGAGAGGCCTGGGACATGGAGCTACAGTAATCTCACCGCTATCAGACTATCAGATTTGGCTCTCTTGATGTATCTTGCAGGGGTTTTTTGTTTAAATGCATTGTAAAAAAAACCCAAAACAAACCCTCTCCAAAATGACCACTTGACTGGAAAAAAAGATTCTATATTACATTATCTCTCTCATCAGATAAGTCAACATTTATGCAGGGGTGTCCAAAAGATAGAAGAAAAGCATGGTATGGACTGGCTATTTTTTCAGCTATTTTTTTCTAGCTGAAAAAAAAAAAGTATCTAGTCTAAACTATTGCTTTTGGTTCTCCTATTACTTATAGATTAACAGGCACATCCTGAAAAACTACTGATCCCACTCTAAAACAGGTTTCAGAGAGAAGAGGTGAATTGTTATCTAATGTTTCTCTCCTTCAGATACTATAAGCAGGCTGGACACCTAACTGTTTGATAATTAAATTTGGGTACAAGGAGTCCTACCCAGCAAAGCAGAAAAGATTCACAGTCTATAAAAACTTTTTCTTCACCCTCCAATTTCCCAAATCATTGGTTTTGATAATGTGTAAAATCAGATTGGTACCAAAAGGTATTTCTGTAGTGATATCTGCTGTAAAAAGGATACCATAACTGTTCTCTCTTCCAGACCAGTGAACTGTCATAATGGCCTAATGTCTATTCGAGGTCCATATCAGGTAAGAAAGAATCCCACGGGCCTGAGCTGTCAGAGCAAATAATATATAAAAAGCCTTTTAATACTCATGGGAAGAGTGTTTGGATAAAAACATCTTCCTTACATAAATGGTCATTTGGAGTATAATAACCTCAATTTTACCTTATTCATAGCTAAAACCCTAAGTTTTCAGGGGCAGGGTTTTCTTCTGTTTTGGTTTTCTAAAAATAAGCTACGTTTTTTTAAAAAACAGTAACCAGTTTAATTTTAACACTGCAGAAATCTGAAGTCTTTGGATAACAGTTTAAAGAAGTTTTCACAAAATACTTTGTGAATGTAATATGACCAGAAATTAATCCAGAAGAATACATTTATTACACTTTGATTACAAAGATAGGTTTTTTTCAGACTCCAGTTGAGACAATAGACTCCTTGTGATGGATGAAGTACAGAAACATGATCTACGTCAGATGGAGATCCACTGAAGTAAGAAGATTATCTGTACTGTGGTCTCTTTTTCTAAAACTGTGTTAGGATGTACATGTTCCTGAATCCCATCAACTGAACTCAGCCTCAGTGCTGTGATGATCTCTCATTTCCCATTTCAAACATGGCTGTCTCTGTGCCAGCCCTTGACAACCTTAACCCCAAAATATACACATCAAAGAAGCTGAGAGAGAAAAAACATGACAGAGAGGAAGCATCTTAGAAATAACAAGGTGACCTAAGTGAATTTCACATTAAGTCTATTGCTAATTGTAAATTTGGATCATGAAATCTGGACCATCAAATTTGCTGTCAGAAAAGCAATTATTCTCTGAACAGTTACTGGTTTCAGCCTCATTAGTCCTGCCTCCATTAATTTCCTCAATACCTACATCCACCACAGGAAGCTGCTGCTGAATATACTATGGGAAAAAAGGTGTTTGAGGACAGGGGGTATTTAGGAAGGAAAACAAAGACTAAACAAAGACTAAGCTAATAAACCATCCAGGTATCAAAAAGAGATGTAAGGATCTAAAGAAATTCCATAATTTCCATAGATGATTACATTTCTCTGCAGTTTAACATCCTTTCTATCTTGCCGGAACTGAAATGCCCAAGAGATACTCCATTAGAGAAAGAAGTAAAAAGGACTTTGTGTGAAATGGTGCCAGAATTTTATACTGTAATAGAACAAACCCCACATTATACTCAATTATCTTTTGTTACAGAACGTCCCAAAGCACGCTGATGCTGGGTCCAAGTCTCAGGGCTGTCCCAGGTGAAAAAGTGAATGGATTCACAGCATCTGTACCCCGTAAGTGGAGCTCTTTGTGCAGAGCCTTGTGAAGCAGAAGGGTTGCACCTTGTCTGTTGGATCATGTCCAGAGAAGGGCAACAGAGCTGGTGAAGGGTCTAGAGACTAAATCATATGAGGAGTGGCTGAGGGAGCTGGGGGCATTTATTCTGGAAAAAAATGATGCTCATCACTCTCTACAGCTACTTGAAAGGAGGTTGCAGCCAGTTGGGGGTCGGCCTCTGCTTCCATGCAACTGAGGGCACAACTGGGGGAAATGGACTGAAGTTGAACAAGGGCATGTTTAGGTTAGACATCAGGATGAATTTCTTTACCGGAAGGGATGTCAAGCATTGGAAAGGGTTGCCCAGGGAAGTGGTGGAGTCACTATCTCTGGAGGTGTTCAACAAAGCACTGGAAGTGCCACTTGGAGCCATGGTTTAGGTGATGTGATGGTGTTCAGTCAAAGGTTGGACTTGATGACCTTGGAGGTCTTTTCTAACTTTGATGATTCTATGATTCTGTTAATTCCTATGTAGACTCAAGCCAGTTCCTAATGGTACGTTTGTCCTATTTAATGTTGAATTCAATTGTTAAAACAACTCATTGTAAAATCCCACCTGATCGTGCCCAGCAATGCATTGTCATGGAAACTTGAATCTATCTAGTCATTAATAACTTTCTTCACCTGGGAATTTAAGTGCAATATTTTTTCAGTTTGAATCAAGCTGCAAGTTTCCCATCTGACAATAACAGAATTTATGAAGAACTGTTTCATTAATGGTCTGCTAATGTTTAATGTGAATATCATTTAATAACCATAACATATGAAACAATTATGTAATAATATCCAAATCATTATATGCTATAAGAATTATATATTATGTATCTTTAATAACACCTATAAATATATCTATATGCAATATACAAATATATTTACTTTTTATATTTAATAAAACACATATGATTTTAAATAATAATATAATGACAATTGAAAGTTTGCTCACAGTCATATCTTTATTTGATATCTTTATCTCTTTATATATCTTAATTAATTTTCATAAAACAAGAGGTAACCTTTATACTTAAACTAAATTATACTTATAATATTAACAAAAGTTTATTTCCTTATTTATCTGCATCCGGATCTTGACTATATAGTGATTGGTAAAAAAGCTAGCAAAAGAAACAATTTTTTCAAAGCAAGTAGATTGCTAGTAATATTCAAAGATGAAAGTATGACTTTTATGAGACTTTGTGTAATAAGAATGTGCCCACCAAATACTCAGAGACCTGTCAGATAAATATCTGGGCTTTTTGATGATAAAACACTGAAATTCGTATTCTTTTTTACTACTCACAGTCATTAGAACAGCTGGTTGATTTTTTTCTGTTGAAACTGAAGAAAGGAATTTTTTGTCACTTTCATGCATTTTTAAATATATGTTTTGTGTGGAGAAGAAAAACTTTTCTGTTTTTCTTTGTTTTGATTTGTTTTGTTTTTAATGACAATTTAAAAATGACCTTCTTCAGAAGAAACTTGAATACCGATGGGTGGAAGACACCCTTCTGATTAAAACCCTGCCAAGCTGCTCCCTGGTGTCATAGTTTATTTGCTTCCTTTCCATTGTTCTCCTTCTCTGTTCAGGCTCACTGACCCAATACACATCTTTCATATGGTACCTCTTGCTGTGGGACTCTCCTGACATACTGCAGCAGCCCAATTAGAGCAGGAGAAGAAAGGAACAGTGTGCAAAGTGGGCATCCTGATCAGGAAAAATACACATATATGTTAAAAAAATTGCTGAGAGCACAGTGACTACAAACTGCAAATCCTATAATAACAGAACTTTTGAGTTCCTGCCCGTGCTTTCAAACAGTTTTCAGGTGTTTGCTTGCTATGTCTAAAAAATCAATGGCTTTAAAAAAAGAAAAACACTTGTCTGATAAGTCCTAGTTGCCATAATAGTAACTTCCATGGCCATACAAATATAAAAATAGACAGAGAAACAAGAAGTCTGTCTTTATTTTTGGTTTTGCCACCCATGATTTGACATGGGGTACATCACATCACTCTGCTCTCCATTTCCAGTTCCACATTTGTCTTATGTCTCCTGAGTTGTCCTTCTCTTTTTCTCTGAGTCTGTACAAATGAGCTAAGCTTCATTTTAGAGAGCTGTGGATTTTAAGGGCAGAATACTGATCTGAACTGAGCTCCTGGTCAACACAAGCAATAGCTTTTCACTGGACCATCATTTTTCAAACAAAGTTTAAGTCTAGAGTCTCAACAAAATGGAAAGAGTCTTCTTCATTATGTTTTTTTCATAATTTCCTGCTCAGTTAAGGCTTCTGTCAAAAATTATATTGTCTGGTATCAGCTTCTAGCTTCTAACCATATTCTTTTCAACTTTTCTTTCCTATATTAAGTTAGACTATGACATCAGAAATGTCCACCCCCATTGGTACTTCTGGGCTTTGATTAAACCTGGTACTTACTTCTTTCCTTTAAACAAACTAAATTTAGCTTTTTAAATCCTTCACTAAAAGAAAGAAGGAAAATTCTCAGACCTCTAATCATCCTCGCAAACCTTTTCCTGAGCTTTTCAGTCTAGCATAATTTTTACTGCAGGCTGGCAGTCACTGCCACACATTGTATCCAAAGCCTCTCTCTCCAGTAACAGTTCTAGTCAGAAGGAACAAAAAGAACTGGATGCCCCTTTGTAACAGGCAATTTACATTTAAACAAGCCCCAAGACACAAAAGTTAGTCAAATATGGATATGGTTCAACAAGTTGTATCACAGTGATCTCAGATCTCAGGTGCACAGAATGGGAGGAATAAGTATTACAGAAAGACATGATTGTTGCCAGAACTGGGAATACCTGGAATCTAGCAGGGCATAGGAGAGGAAAATGCAGCTGCAGTATCAGTCCCTCACATTTTCCCACCTAAACCTTCCCTGATAATAGGCAGGCTCATGGTGTAGTGGTTAGAGGAAGAAACAAAGAACCCATTTCTTGCTCTGCTGCAGACAGATGCCTCATCTGCCTTACTTGTAAGTTACATAGAGCCATTACAGGGTGGTCATGTTTAATTAATAGGCAAAATGTAGTTCTACCTCAGACAAATGAATATTTATAAATATATATAAAATGTGTGGATTTGACTTTTTTACTGGGCTGACAGCACTTCTGTTAAACACTGATGTAAGAAATCTCAAAGATGCCTTGTCCAAACGAGTCCATGTCCTATAGCTGAGGCAGTTATTTCTATTATTCTTTGGGAAATAGGTTACACAAGTCAGGGGCACAACTCTGCATTCCTAGACCTCAGGAGAAATACTAGAATTCTAATGTGAGGAATATCCATTAGTAGCCAAACTATAACTGTAACCATGCCCTTTGACTACTGAAGTCTGCCTCTCTTTTAATTCCTTTTTATCATGCTTGGGAATATTTTAATTCATTAGGAAAATATTTATGCCATTTAATATTCTTCCAATTGTATTAATATAACAACAGAGACAGGTTTTGTTTTTAAAACATCTTTAAGCCATAGGCATGAAGTCTTCCTCACCTTGAGTCATCCTTATGCTGAAGGCCTGCACAACAAAGAACTGTACAGTCAGTGCACTGATTTACCTGGTATTTATGGAACCTATGGAAAAGTAGATTTTGCTGCCTTCAACATCTATCATTGTTGTATTTTATCTATCTATCTATCTATCTATCTATCTATCTATCCATCTATCTAGTGTGTTATACACACAAAGAGTATACAAAATATCTTGCCATTTATCCTACCTTAATTTGAAAATTATTTTTTGTACAAATTAATATCTCCATATGCCAGTAAGAAGTTGTATTTGGTTCTCTTTTAAGCTTTTTCTCTGAACATACCTAACGTTCTAGGTGAGATCTGTGGTCTTGATGCTCTTCTTTGGGATTCACAGTGAACAATTATGGCTCAAAGGAGCCTTGTATATGAGCTACAGTTCATTTACTGTCCAGAAAAAAAATCTCTGTCCCAGAATTCAGAGGCCATGGAGACTGCAAATGAAAGAGGAATTGGTAGGGACAGAGATTGCTGGTGAGTGTTTACCTGAGGGACTTTTGGACTCCAACTCCATGTCTTAGAGCTGCACCAACATTTGCCAAGGAACAGAGGTGGTTATCCTGAAAATCATATTTTTCTAGACTTTAGTGAGGAAATGTAATTCTTTATCAACATTTTCTCTGAGCTGTGCTGTAAAGACATGTTCTGATTCTTTCTACTAAAACAAATTTGAAATCAATGAAAGATTCTTGGTGACTAATGCATTGTCAATGAGTAACAACTAGACCTCTGTGTAAGTAGCAGCAGTTTCCCCACTCAGAGGCTCTGAGTTCCTGTAATTTTGTGTCTTCAGTACTAAGCATAGATCTCCTTCTTGATTGCCAGAAAGATTACCAATAACTGGTGGAGAACTATGGAGTGACAGGAAATTACCAAGTACTTTCACTGCAGCTGATGAAATAGCTTCTGAGGATGGTTAATACTCAGCTTTGCAGTAGCAAACATCTTACCTTCTGTATGACTTACCCTTCTAAAAATGGAAAGGGCTTGAAATGATGTAACCAAAGGAAAGAAATCCATCTTTTCCAGGCCACACAACATTAGTGGTTAGAATAATAATGAGATTTGACCACATCCCATTGTCTATCTCATAGATTAAAACAGGTTAAATCTCTGGACATTCTGAAGAGTAACAAAGATAAAAACAGATCTGCAAATACCATGAAGGACCTGCAAGTTTATCTAACTTCTGAGTGCTTCAGTGGACCAAGCAGAACTGTACAGTGGAGCAGCAAAGTTCTCCTGGTTTGTACACAGCTATGCTAACAACACTTCACTTTGGTCCAATGACACAAAAGATCTCCAACAGCAAACCAAATGATCCCAGTAACTGCCCTTTTTAATGTAGGATACACCTACATAACCCTGACTTCAACAGATCTCAGCTGATGGGCATTCACAGGGTTGACTTAGACTTAGGTGGAAGCAATGTGGTATCAAAACCATAACGTGCTCCAGAATTTACCTAATTTAATTGCATAAATTAGAACTGTCTATTTTTTGCCTTTTGTCATTCTGCCTGTATCAACTCTTTTCCATTCAACCAGCTCTAGCAAACCCAGCCTCTGATCAGCCATGCAGGCAAGGAAGGGTGGTTGTGATACCAAAACACCTGCTCTGTTGGAAGAATCTCTGTCACTTTGTCACTAATTTTTCGGTTCATTTTGGAAGCTCAGGTGTTGTGTTAAATTTAATAAATTCATTACACCCTGGTAGCTTGTTAAGTCCTGGTTAGGCTAAGTGGACTAAATTAGCCCCAAAGAGGGTAAGTTAGAAGACTTCTGAGACTTACATGACCACCTTTGGTTGAAATAGGTATTCTGGTCTGGATCTGAGCATGGGATTACTCACTGAAAGAGATATATCAGTGGAAGGTCCAATGGGTATCCATAATTTTATCCAAATTCTTAGGTTAAAATATAAGTATGGAAAAGAGTATATGCATTTCAGACAGAATGGGTAAGAGGATGAGATGAGCACACGTAAGTAACACATAAAGCAGTACCGGTCCAGTAGCCAGACTAAGAAATTTCCAGGATCAGACAATATCAGAAGCATGAGAAACAGCTGAGTCAAGGCTTTAGATGGGCAAAAATTTAGAATAAACCACTTAATTGCTAAGCAGACATAAGCATAATCTTTGCCTTATTTAGATTGCAAGGAAATAGTCTAATCATATCCAATTACATCTTTATAGATTAAAATGTTTCAGAATATTGATTGAAGTAAAAAAAGATGGTCTTGGAACCCCAAATACTTTCTTTTGTCCTTGAAGAATGGGACTGTAAACCTTCCTGTCTCAGATATAAAAATATACTTGAAATTCAGTTTCTTGAACTTAGACAAATTAGGCAAGATTTCTGCACTAAAATTAGTTATTTCTCTCTCAAGAATTTTTCTTTGCATTTTGTGTTCACATTTCTTTACACGGCTCTTGTTAGATAACAGCAGCATGCATTTGCTATGTCATACGTACATGGCATGATTTATATTTACTTAAATTTCGCTATTATTTTCTTAAGTAAAATTATTTTCAAATTGTTTTCATAGAAATCCAATCTCTATGTGGATTTTTTTCAACTTGTGTGCTACCCAAGTAATATCAGAAGTTCAACAAATCTTAATACTATTATACAGAAAAAAAACCCAAACAAACAACCCAACAGATTTGAGCCTTCCTTGTGGATTATTTTCCTTTACTGGTAGCAAACACAAATATTTACGGTACAGATGCATCCATACCATGAATGCTTTGCCAGTCTATCAGCAGTTGAAGTGCTTCTACTGTTCATATCTGTCTAATATTAAAAATTTATGTTTTACTGCCCTGCTTTAATTCCTTATACGTCCTGATTTTATTTATGGAAAAAATACACAAAAAAATACAAAAGTCATTCTTTGCTTCTTGTTGAGCAAAATACAGCACAGCGCACTCCCCTGAGAACAGGAAAAAGTAACTGAATAATCCATATTAAGGACAGAACAAGCAAGGGAACATTGCTGAGGAGTTATAAAGTACATTTTACAGTGTTTCAGAGGTTACTAAAATTCAGCATAAGAATGTGGAAAAAAAAGAACAAAAACAAAAGAAGAAAGCTGAAAGAAACAGCCTGGCTTATAAAAGTGAAGCACAGGAATAGCACAGTCTTGTGGTCTGAGAAAGAGTAATGAGCAGGGAGCTCCTATGATCTCATGCCGTCTCTAAGTGCAACATCCATCATTTCTCTGTTTCCCAAGTGGAGATGATAACCAGGTATCCATATGATAAACTCAGCAAGGAACTGGTCACTCAGGAAGCACACCTGCAAGCTGGATGCAAACAATTGCTTGGTAGGAATAGAGAAGTTCCTCAGCCAGGAAGTGCTTATGACAAAGTTCACAAGTTTTGCTTCTCAAGTTCTTCTCTGGGCTGTAATGTTTTTTAATGTTCCAAAACTATCACACATTATCCCCTTTCTAAATCATTGAAAGCCAAGTCATGCAGTCTCACATGCTCACATGTGGACTCCATGTGATTCAGGAATGTGATCCCAACATGACCACACGGCAATTAAGTGGGTGTGAAAGTGCCTCAGTAACCTTCCCCACTGACAGATGACTTCACGCTCTCCTGGTAATTCAAAGCTCTTTCACTGAGGACACGACAGCTGTGCATGCTTTGGAGAACAGTAACACACCTGAGATCTTCAGGAAACCAGATGCAGTGGATGGAGATATATTTTCAGAGTCATTAAATTGTTTTTCCAGTACTCTGATAAGGCAGAATTCCTTAAAATCAATACAAGTATAAAATAGAAGTCCCCTTTATAAAGCCAAAGAAATGCAAGGGGGCTTTATTGTAAAAAAAATCAAGATTGAGAACTATGTGAAGGAAAGCAAATTAAATTGCATAAAACCAAACTGCATAAACAATAGGGAGGATAGGAATTTGAGTAGATGATGTATCTCCCCAGCAGAAGGGGACCTGTCAAACATCTCCTGATGTCTTTGTTGTTCTGTTACAAACAAGAACGACTGAAAGCCTACTCAGCAGAACAGTTTTTTTGGTTCCTTGATTTTTTCACTAAGTCCAATCTCATCCTCTGCTTTGTATCTCCTATCTTCTACCACCCTAAAATGTGCTACTATTCTGAAGCAGTTGGTGTTTCTGTTTGCTCTTCTTGAGCAGGGGTGGATGAAACAGAAGTGAGGGCTGGGGTGAGAGCAGGGACTGGTGCCTATTTTGTGGGTTACATTTTTGATGAAGGAAAGTATAAACACCCACAAAGTTCTGTTCTGCTGTACAGGCTGGCCAAGTCTGATTTCTACAGCTTCCTCCTCCTCATGTTTGCCTTTTTCAAAGGCTATTTTTTTCTCTTTTATGTGTAAGACACCAAGCCCATATTGCAGAAGGTGGGAAAAGGCCTTCACCTCTCCAGATTTTGAGTTTTTCTGTTGGATTTCGGTTTTCATTTCAGTGTTGTTTAATGGTCTCTAGCTCTTCCAAAAAATGAAAGGCTTCTGTCATTCTCAAACAGTAAAGGAGAAAAAAGCTTCTCATAGTAATGGAAAAATGTACCAAATCTTGCAAAGAATGGAGAGCAAGATTTGTTTGTGTCTACCTAATTGAAAAAAAACTAAACTGAAGGCAGATTTATTTATTCAGCCACAAGCCTGCTCTGAATCTAATCCTGTCTAGGGCAAAATTCTTGGGTTTACTTCTGTAAATCTAATAAAACTCTGAAGAAGCAAATGGCATGTCTCCAGGGTTACATCAGCATCAATGAAACGTAATAAGTGAACTAGGTGTAAAGGTGAACTAAAACGGTTTTATTTCTACAACTAGAAGTACATTTGGAAGGAGTGAATAGGGGAGATATATTTTGCTAAATTATTCTCTGGGGAAGCAAGAGGCAGATATACATACAGCCAATAATGTACTACCAACTATAATGCTCTTTTTGGGTCATATTCTAGTAACATTTTCAACACACGAACTTCATGCCCATCATCCACTAAACATTTATTCAGCCCTAGCAGATAGAACAGCACTATAACATTTGCTGATATCAATACAGAAATATGCACCAGCTGTAAAAATAAAAGCTGTTCTCCATTTCTTCACATTAAAATCAAGCCCTGTTTCAATGAACGTTTCAGTGCAGGAAAGGTTCTGAGATGAGCTTTTCATGATTAAACAAGCCAAAAATTTTACTCCTTCTAGAGAGATATCCTCAACTATGTTTCACAGGAAACAAAAGAAATTCCAGTTCTATGACAATGCTGAAAATTAGCAATTAAAAAGGTACTATCCATGTTTGTCTTCTTTTCAAAATAATTAATTAAATCCTTCAAGTTAAAGGGAGCATTTGCATTCATTTTATTGGGATTTATTTCAACCTTATGGGTTCAGTAGTTGTTATGCATCCCTACAGAACAGAAGCATCTCTGAACTGTGCTGCTGCATAGATGAAGCTGTTAAAGCAAGGCATCAATGCAAAGACCCCACGCCATAGGGAGAACTAAGAAACAGACTGATGGTATGAGCAGACATGTGCTGTCTTCAGAGGGGAACTCCAAACGAGATCTCATCTGAGCTCATTTGAAATTTGAGAAACTGGGATAGGATCTCCAGTGTGCCCTTGCGCCAATTTGTGTCACACTGTGCTCTTTCCCATGCTGGGAACACTTACAAAACTTTTGAAATAATAAATGATCATCATAAAAGTATACAGCATTGCAAGACCAGTCTGGCACAAGAAAATCAAACAGATCTTTGACTTCTGGTCATGAGCACATATTCTGCTACTTTTCCAGTGTCCATCATTTTTTGTTCATTACTTGTACCCTATAAGAACATTTAAAATAAATCTGCTGTACTTTTTGCCCTTTTATTTTCTTTTGGCTGTGGCTGTCACCTTTCCATTTGTGCTTTCTGCATACAACTTAGCTCATCATAGCTGGGCTGTTTGTTGGCTTTTTCAAGGCCACTGACATTACAATCAACTTCAGACTGGGGAGAGAATTTGCTTGAAACAGAGGTGTGCCTTTTGGCATAAGGAAGACAACAGCATCCTGATCAGACCTTGTGCACCCCCAATACATAGATTAATTAAAATCTGTATTTGTAAATGTTGGTGCTTGAAAGACCCTTGCAGGAAATACAACGTGATCATAAGAGCTGGGAATTTACAGACATCTACTGTCCTATTTCATTAGGGAGACAAAGGTGATAGAAGTTACAATATTGTAACCTCTTATTGATGGGACACATCTCTGTGTTGAACAAAGGTAATAAATATTTGCATATGAAAGTTCCAGAAGTGACAATTCATGTGTTTTCCTCTTATTTCCATCATAAAAAATGACAGGTTCAAATAAAATCAGAATGCAAATATTTGTTTATATCTTACACCCCTTCTCTTGCCTGAGTGAGATTCATTATATTATTGCTTTTTACCTGTTAATTTTCTCAATCATGTGTAAAGCTGGTAAAACAGCAGTTTTGCCCAGAAGATGTCACAATCAAATCAGTTCGGCCATGTCTATATGCAGAGAAGAATACTGCAATGTCAAGCATAAACTGTGATTAATTATTTAAACTGCAAGTAACTTTTAAGAAACAAAAGAGTATATTAAGCATAGAGAGTAAATCTACCACAAGACATTCCCTACTAGAATGAGTCTGCTTTATAGTAGATTGAACTGTAGCCTCGAACTACTTAATAATTCAGCTTTAATGTTTCCAGTTTGTCAGATTTTAATATCAGCATTTCAGACAGAGTTTCAGTACAAGAAAGTTGCTGCTATCTAAGGTGGGGGGAAAGAGATTAATGGAAACCAGAACAGGTTCTGATTTTATTGGGGTTTTGTATTTGGAACATGAGAAGAAAGCAAAAGAAAAAAAAAAAGTGACTAGTGATAACTAAGAAATCAATAGCTCATAATTATTAATTAATTCATAAAACAAAAAGTCAATTATTTTACCCTATTTCAGGTGAGGAGACTCAAAATACACAATGGACAGTTGACTGCTATACACAAGATTTCTAACTTGAGTTCCGTGCTATAGGATGATATTCCAGCTCCATTGAAGCCACAGTAAGACTCCCATCTACAGCTTTTATTCTTACTGCAATAATATCTCTCCTCCTCAGAATAGCTTATAACTTTGCCCTCCCACCAGTCCAATGTGTTTTACAATAGGAATTTAATATTTCTGGACAGATAATTCTACATGTTTTGTGGTCAAGGTCTTCCAAGATATTCTTGTATGTCAGTGTGTCCTGAGCTTGTCTTGTTGCTTACCTATGCAGTCTGCACTCTGTGTCTTGGACCAAGGAGTGGAGATTCACAGAGGTCTACCAGGATTTTATACTGTTGATGCTTCCCAGCTATTAGCATTAAATATTTTCAATTGTCTGCATTGTGAAGAGTGTGGCCAGCAAGTCGAGGGAGGTGATCTTCCCCCCTGCTTGGCCCTAGTGAGGCCACATCTGGAGTTCTGCGTCCAGTTCTGGGCTCCTCAGTACAGGAGAGAGAGAGAACTGCTGGAGAGGGTCCAGTGGAGGCCACAAAGATGATTTGGGGTCTGGAGTATCTATTTTAAGAGGAGACACTGCAGGCGCTGGGCCTGTTTAGTCTGGAGCAGAGAAGACTGAGAGGGGATCTCGTTAATGCATATAAATATCTCAAAGGCAGGTGCCAAGAGGGTGGTGCCAGAATCTTTCTGTGGTGCCCAGGGACAGGACAAGGAGCAATGGCCATGAACTAAAGCACTAGAAGTTTCACCTCAACATGAGGAAGAACTTCTTTATGTTGAGGGTGGCAGAGCACTGGAACAGGCTGCCCAGGGAGGGTGTGGAGTCTTCCTCTCTGGAGACATTCCAAACCCCCTGGACATATTCCTGTGTAACCTGCTCTAGGTGACCCTGCCTTGGCAGGGGGGTTGGACTGGATGATACCCAGAGGACCCTTCCAACCCTAAGAATTCTGTGATTCTGTGTCTCTACATCAGCTCTAAATCTTTTGACTCTACATCACCAGCATGTTATGGTTGATGGGTGTATATGGGATCTGGATGCAGCTGGGGCATTTAGAAATAGTGTGGACTGAAAAATCTGAGATAACAAAGGAAATCTTTGCCCACTAAATTATTAAATTTGTGATTTGTGAGCCCAAGAGTTGAAACTTCTATGCTGCACAGTCTCTTCCGTCCCAATGGTGAGAAACATTAAAATCACTGAACAGAGCAATCTGCTTTATCGCTGTGTTATGTCCCTTCTGGAGGTTTTAATAGGCCAGCTCCTGGTGTTTTTATATGGAAACAAAAATCAAACTCTCACTGTCTACTTAGTGCTCACTACTTATAAATGGGAACAAGGCATTAATCCTTATCTGAATTATTATTAACTTTTGAAACTACAATTCATCCTTATATGCTTGAGTGTCTTCAGAATCATTTGAGATTGAAACTTCAAAGTTTCCCGGAAGGGCACAACACCACACAGCTAACTATGAAAAAAACTCCTCTTGTTCATGAGTTTCCATCTTGTTTGGTACTCAAATGAAGTCAGGGAGAAAAGCGAATAACTGGGACTTCGTTTCCCTCCATACCCTGTTGGTTGAACTCTCCAGGACACCCAAAGGCTACATTTTGACTGTGTTTCAGTCCTAATGCCTGGCAGGCACCAGGCTGTGGATGGAAGTGAACACAGCGTGAGTCATCTTGGAGGAGAGGAAAGTACTGTGCTGTGAGTGGGAGGAAGCGTTTGGATGAGCTGGCAGAAGCTGTGCCTGCCTCAGGACGCAGAGATCCATCATTACTCCTGACCTCAATCACACCAGTAGCCGGAAATAATTCTTGACTTCCCTTGCCTGGTGACTGAGCCACGTCTTCCTGGGAAATCTTGATGGTACATCCTGGTGGTCTTCTCTGAGCTAGGCAGCTCCTGACTGTGACTTTAGGCTGTGAGTGGGTTAGGACTACCTCTGATGTGGCAGGTATTTGGGAATCCAACTAAGTCTTGTAACCAGGCAAGGAATCTTGGAATGTCAAAGTGGATGTCTGTTAAGATCCACTCAGTGGACTTCAGGTCTTTTCTTTAGCTTAGTTTCAGGGTGGGAGGTAGCCAGGGTATTTATTGAATCAGAGAATCATACAATGGTTTGGTTCAGAATGAACCTTGAAGATCATCTAATCCAACCCTCGTGCTGTGGACTAGGACACCTTCCACTAGAAGGCGGAGGACAAGGAAAGGACAGACAGTCTCTGAAAATGTCTGTCAGAAATGTTTTCTTTGCAGGTGCAGAAGCAGATCTGCACAGTGTGATAATGAAAATTCCTGATATATTAGATGAGCCCTTGCAACTCAGCATGATGGGGACAAGAATCCCTTTAAATTATCCCAGTTGCAAGTCTGTCCCAGTAATGTGTTTCCTTATGACAAAGAGCATCTTCAACATTTACATGGCACTTCTGATAATGAAGAGAGGCAAGTGGAACTGCCATCCTGAGGCATCTTGGCTCAGTGGCCGGGGCATACGTTGAGGGCTTAGGCCTGCCCCTGGTTTCCTGCTGTGTCACAATTGGCTGCACCTCCCCATCCGAAGGGCTCTGCCACTTCTCCCTCAGACGTGGTGAAAGCAGGAGCCATAGAAGAATCAAAAATAAGCACTTCCTTCAGCTCGGGCTCTTTACTTTAGAAAAGCTGCTTTCATCCCTTGTGGCAGCTTGTCAGAATTAGAATCAGGAGACCTTAAATGTGTTTATCTTTTTATTAAGTAATTAGCCACATTTCAGGGTCCTGTGATTTCTTTTTGTGACTTAATCCTCGTAACTGAATTGCAGAGCTATCCTAGAAATAGACTCAATAGGAACTTGGGAATAGTAATAATTACAAACCTCCTGAGGTTTCCAGTCTCTCAAGTTAATGTGTGTTTTAATTAGCTATTGGTACTTAATTCACTCCAAAAGGCAGTTCATTTAAACCATTGCAAAATCATTTAAAAGTTATTTCAATTTTTGAATCAGAATATGAAATCAATGCTTAAAATACCTAGAAAGTTGATGCTTTTCATTCACATTTACACAATGAGTTTCAGAGGGAAAAGGAAGAGAAAGATGGTTTTCATTTTACCCACAGTTTTTCAGTGCATTGCTAGATAAATCCAGTGCTTAACAGCCCCACCTCCTGGTAAAAAAGCAATGAGAAAACAAAAATTTTGGTTTTGCTGGCAATTCTTTTCAAGCTCTAGCTTACATAATGTAAATGCTTTTGGTTTTCTACTTTTTCATGACAGCTCTGGAGAATATTTAGAGCTTTTTTTTTATTTTTTTCTTTTACCCTGTATTTCTTCTTTTTTTTCTCACTTCACAGCAGTAATATATTCTAGTAATTGCTTTTCTCCCTAATGCCTCCTTTAAAATAGCTGAAAAATAGACCCTGATTTTTATACCTCCTCATAGGCAAATACAAAGCTAGATATCAGGAAAACCCACCAGGATCTGGGAATTTCTGAAGCTGTTCTTGGGCACGTTGTCTCCAGGAGATAAAGCATTAGACCACGAGGAGATCCAAGATGGTGTAAATCTTGGAGAATAAATCATTATGTGTCAGGGAACCCATATCCAGTAGCTTGGCTCAGCCTGCACCTGCCCTCAGGAAGGACACTTCCTGTGTGATTCTTTCCTGTGAAGAAATCTAAGTTCCCAGTTAATTTTTTTTTTTCACAGTAAACTCCTAATGGAAACTTCTGATATCTTTTATCCTCTTTCCGCTGATTCTTTGCCTCCAGAAGCGAACTTAGAAAATTTCTATAAACCCAAAATGGTTAATAACAAGAAAAGGACTGCCAGCATTTGGGAGATGAAAACAGCCTGTATTCAGCCTTTGGAAGCATCATGAGAACAACGAAAAGGTCAGTGACTTCATTGCTAAACAGAGCATGCAAGGCGGGAGCATGGCATGAGCATGAAGAGGGGCTGGATGCTGCACCACGAGGAAACCCTTCAGTATAAATCATGAGCAAGTTCTGCTAGGATCTGCCACTTTGACTTTTCTGATTCAGTCTCTGCCTCTACCTCTTTGCCATCTTTAGGCTTGCCAGCACTTCTCTCCTCCTGTCAGTCCACATCTTCCACAACCTCAGGATTCCCAGCATTGTGTCTGGCCCTGCAGCATCTTGCAGAGGGCAGACTGTGCTTTGAAATGAGCTTTCTGAGCAGGTCTTCTGAAAAGCAGGAATCACAGATTCACTGAATACCCTGAGTTGGAAGGGACCCACAGGGATCGTTGAGTACAACTTCTTGCCCTCCACAGGACCATCCCCAAGAGTCACACCATGTGCCTAAGAGGATTGTCCAAATGCCTCTTGAACTCTGTCAGGCTTGGTGCTGTGACCACTTCCCTGGGGAGCCTGTTCCAGTGCCCAACTACCCTCTGAGTGAAGAACCTTTTCCTAATATCCAGCATAAACCTTCACCATCTTCATAGCCCTCCTATGGATGTTTTCTAATAACTTTATATCTTTCTTCTACTGCAGTGCCCAAAACTGCCCCAATATTCAAGGTGAGGCCGCCCCAGGTCAGAGCAGAGTGGGACAATCCCCCCCCTTGATCAGCTGGTGATGCTTTGCCTGATGCCCCCTGGGACACGGTTGGCCCTCCTGGCTGCCAGGGCACTGTGGCTCAGATTCAACTTGCCATCAACCAGGACCCCCAGGTCCCTTTCCCCACTGCTGCTTTTCACCATATTGTTCCCCATTCTGTACATACATCCGGAGTTGTCCCATCCCAGATGACGAATCCAGGACTTGTTTTTTTTTGTTGAACTTCATCTGGTTGGTGATTGTCCAGCCCTCTAATTTTTTCAGGTGTCTCTACAGGGCCTTCATCTACTTCAGCCTCCTGAGCAGCTGGGGTCTGATTGGGGTGGGAAGTGGCAACAAAGTATTTCTTTTCTAGAATTACATGCAGATTAGAATTATCAAGGAATGCATTCTAAAGTACCACAGAGACTAGGAATATTGTACTTTTCCAGGTATTAGCTAGTGCATTTCTAATGGGATTTGTCCGGTAATAATGTTTTGTAGTTTCCCCACTTGTCTGTAGGGTTAAAAGGGCTCTGCTAATACTTTCCAACAATACGCCTTTAAATACTAACCAAGATCAAGCCTAAAGCTGCAACACAGCACATTAGTCTGTGAGGGAAACCTTCTCCACTCATATCTGAAAGGGGCAAACTGGCCCCAGCATTTGGCTCCACATAACTGCTATTCCACTTGTCAGCTTAACAAAATGCTTCATTACATTTCAGGCACTATTGATTGCTCTCCAGGTGGTTATACAGAATCAGTTGTGGGGAGTTTGTTTTAGGGAAAATTGTAGGAGAGATAAAAGAAGTACATGCCAGAATTTAAGGGTGATTGCAAGTGGCTGAGAGGCATTGGACTGTCATGGAGTCACAGCTTCAAAGTCCCATCCAGCTAAATCCTTTCTGTTGCTCAGATCTCCCATCACAGGTTGCTTGAGGCTGCCTTGAAGAGTCTCCTGGCTTTGTTCACCTCCTTTTCAATGTACAGACAGCTCTCTCTGGTTTGCCGTTTATTCTGGTTTAAAAGCTAAATTAAGTCACTGGAGAGGAGGAGAGAAGGGGAGAGAGGATATCTGTGCACATGCCTTAAGGTTGAATTGAACCTTTCGTCTTGTTTAAAAGGTTGCCTATGGAAGGGAATAAATAAGGATGTTATTTGGATGTGGACTTCAGTTCTGCCAGCTTCTAAATGCATAATTCTACAAAACATTCCAGTGCTTAAATATTGCCAAAATGGGCTAGTTTTATTCACCACTCACAGAAACAAACCCTGAGAGTATCCCACCTCATCTGCTTCACCTAAAACGTTTAGCCATGGTGCAAGAACCAGAATGAGGTCCATGGATCCAACTCAGTCCTTACTGTAGGGAATAAAGGCCATTCAGGACTGAAATAACCAGTACGTTGATTCACCTCTCTATGTCCATAACACAAACCACTCTCATAGCAAGTACTGGACTGTACAGGTGTCATCAAAGATATTTAGGAAAAGAAACTGAAAATTAAGGATGTATCCTCTCATCTCCTGCTGGAATATTCGGAAGCTTGTAGCACTTCTTCCATGCTGCACTTAACCATATAAATAAAAGAGGAATTAGTTTTTCCAGACTGTCAAGGAAAAACCTCTCAGGGAGCACTAAATTCACATACAACCACTTTGTCAGTGCCTGGGCTGGTACAAGGGTAATAGTGGCAAGACTCAAGAATTTGAGAAATGAAGTTGCAAGTTGTATATAACTGAAGAAAAAGAAATATTGGGAAAAGAAAAATGTAATTACCAGTATGCCTTGTGATTTAGAGCATCTGGAACACAAGCAGGATAACAACTTATAACTAAGAAACTAAGAAACATATATATTTTTCTCAACAGTGTGTATAATTTTGCAAAGTAACCAATTAATAAATTGTTTATGAGCAGCTCACTGCAGTATTGGACCTTTGAGCTGTGTTAGATTACTACATGAAAAGCATTGAGATTGCTATGTGGACCCAACCAAAGTAAAAATTTAATCAAAGGAATTGCTATGTGAGTAAATTCTGAAGCAAATAAACATTTCATGTGGTTTATGATTACACTCTAAATACCTTTTTAATGGTTGCTTCCTAACATTCACTTCTTTGGGTTTACTATTCCATTCACAAATGTTTTCTGTCGTGTTTAAGTTGAATGTTGATCTACTGCAATTTTTCACTGAGAAAATGCAATTAATAAATTAGTTATTATCAATAATTAATATATATAAATAATAGATAAATGTTAATAAATTAATAATAAAGCCAGTAGGCAAGAACTGAAAGCAAATACAAAGTCAATTCATTCTAAGTGGAGAAACTATTAGGAAGGATTAGGAGACCAGTGCTGCCAGCAGCGGTTTCTATGACTGTGAGGTGCCTTATCACTTCTGGGATGTCTTTATTTCTACTTTCAATCCTTCATTGACTTTGGCATGGAACACAACACTGCCAGCGGAGTGCCTGGCGTGATGGCAGTCTTATGCCTGCAGTGTCCTCTGGTTGTGCCTGACATCTGAGTAGTCGGTTAAATAACTACAGTTCGTCATACGTAAATGTTTTTCAGTGTGTAACTATCTTAATGACCAAGGTTTTTTAGCAGTTGCTCACTTCTAACCTTGAAATGTTACAGGGCTTTTTAGAGGATTCCCAAAAATCAATCTTTCCCTGTAAATCTGATGAGAAAACATTGACAATGGTAGAAAAATTATTCAGCTTTCCTCATGGGAACAGATGAGTGTTACTATGAAGTCCCACAGATGCAGGATCAAGAGTTGTGTCCTTCTGACTTCCTAACATTTTTTCATTTTTGATATTCCATAACAATCTCTCCAGAGTATCATGCTGTGAAAGATAGCACCAGGGTAAGTTAAGCAATGCTTTATGACTTAAAAGAATCTGGATATACTAGGCAAAAATTTCACCCTCCTTTCCCACCCGGACAGGTCTTTTTTCTTGAGTTTGAGGAGCAAATAATTTAGATAAAACAATCTTTCTTCAAACCACCGTGTATCTGATAAAATGATCTTTCTTCAAGTTGCTCTGTATCAGAACAGCTAACTATGAAGCTGTAAGAACTGACTGTCCCATTGCACTGTTACTTTTCTCCATGGCTGTGACAGAAAGAAACTTTTCATGGAGGATTGCCATAAACATTTTTCCTTCATGTTACTTCACATTAGTTCAGCCTATTAACTAAATATTTTGGCTGCTTGTCAGTACCAAAAAGAAGAATCTTTCTAAATATGACCCTCGTCAAGAACAAAATATACACAGATAGTCTGGCTTCAGACTGAGCAGACACACCACAAGGACAGCACAATGTAGAGAGAAAAGTAGCCCTGGGAAAGGCTGTTTGCAGCCCCACTTCCAGTACACATTTAGGGAGTTGTGTTATTCAGCACCACGTCTCCTGCTGCCACAGCCAGCATGGAAGCTCCTGCTCTTGCCCTTGCACTCATGTCTTTGGTGAGTGAACTCACAGCTGCAGTTACCCCTTGCTTCTCATCCCAGCCCTGGTGGCATTAACTACGGCCAAGGCAGAGTTAGCAAGCTCAGCTCTTTCAGGTCCCTCTCATCACAAGTCATTGTTCCAGCGCTGTTTTAATGTCACCTTCCTGAAAGGACTCAAAATGCAGTGGAATTCTAGGCTGAGAAGCGTGGATCTGTGCATCCTCTGGCATGCAGCCACTGACAGAATCAAAAGAATTACTGGCAATGAATACAAACTGGCATGCATGTGCCTTCAAGAGTGCTGCATTTCTATGCTCTGTTGTGCATGTTGATGGAAAGACAGAAGGAAAGTGTCCAATCAATGCTCCGCTGCACAGCTTTTCCACAGCTAACTACCTGGAGACTCATTTAACTTCCTCAACCGAACTGTCTGGGTCTAAAGTGATATAGGTACTAAATTCCACTGCAAAATAAGTTGTTTCAGGTTCTGAAGTCAACCAGAGACTTTTGAAATTTGATCTGTGAAGTTTGCATTAGAAAATAAGAGTAGCAGAACCGAAGTATATCTTTTGAATGGATCAGCAAAGAGGTAAAATCTTGCAGTCTTCTCTGATTTAATTTTAAATTAAATTAAAGGATTCAGGTTGAAAATAAACAAAAAGAATTTTCCAAAGGCTGAAATAAATGTCTCTATTGTATTCCTAAATGGAAAACCACGTCAGTCTCAGGAAGTTCCTTCAGATCAAAATATTTTCAGGCTGCAAGATTCTTACATAATAGATCTGTTTCTATGCTTTTATGGTCTGAAAAAGGGAGACAACGGTAGGAGATAAAGGAAATTAGGTAATGACAGAGAAAGAGGGGAAGGCTGTTTTCAGCAGAATCATGCCTGTGTATTTGCATTCATGACCTCTGGCAGCTGGGTGTCCAGGGCTCCTGCACCAGCTCAGGCTGTAACCAGCAGAAAGTCAACCCAGTTATCAGTGAAGGTCTGTGGGAGAGCAGGAGGAAGATTTCTCAGAATCGACCTCAGATGAGAGGATTGCTCAGATTACGTTTTTCCCTTGATGTGTGTTTTAAAGGTTGGCTTGTCCTCTGTCTTTACAGCTTACTCCAGTTAATTTCAAACCTTTCCTCCTTCCATGTTCAGCTCAGAAGAAACTTTCCTTTCACAAACACAGTCCATCAGAGAAAGTTGTGCTCCATGACTTGGCTGCAGTGTTGTGAGCCAGCTGCTGCTGTTATCACTAGAGGGACTTGCCAACTTTCTTACCTCTTGCTTGTGTTTTGATTCATTATTCATATAGAGAGAAAAGTATCTGACCTAATCAAAATATTAAGACTCTGCCTCTGCTTTTAACTGCTTTCTTTTTCCTTTTCAACTCTGTAGAAAAGCTCTTGCTGTTTCATAACAAATCTCTCACTATGACAGTGAAAAATTAGAGAAGGCAATGTGTATTCCTGCTCTGTTCTTGAGGGAATCATCTTCTGTGCTTTTTCCTTTCTAAGAAAATCTTCTCCATTCTTTCCTAGAATGAGAAGAATAACGATGCAGGTAGGTGCCAGGCAAGAAATAGTCAAGCACACAAGCATCTCAGAAGAGACTGCTAGATAATTTTCACTGAGCTTTTTCTCACCTGACTGTTAATCCTTCTTTCAGACTCCCTGGCAACCAATGATTACTGCAGACACTCTTTTATTTAGGATAAATTCCATAAAGTTTATGAGGAAAAACGGACTGTGACAAAATGTCTGAAAATAATTCCCATCAAACTTTACTAGAATTTTTGAATGTGTGAGTTAAATAGACTTTCTGAATGATAAACAGGAGGGGAACGATATCCTCTTCTGTGCTGTGGAATATGTTCTTTCACAAACAGAAAACAACTGCTTTTTCAAATGTCAGAGTCTATCCACAAACTCTTACACACTTCTAGACACAAATACCTCTCTATAATAGGTATGATTATTTGTGTTTCGTTTGTTGATACTGTCCCAAGGCGTAATACAAGGACAACACATCTTGAATTTGAAGGATACTTATGTTGGTACAATAATTATGGCTCAAGCAAAAGATGGATTTTCTTGAATCAGCCCTCCAATCTTCTGTAGACATCACACTCACACATTATGATACAGTGCTTAGAAAAGAAGATGACAGGTGAGCAAACTGGAATCAGCAAGAGATTTCTGATCTGCCACTAATGACACAAGCAGTGTGCAACATGGTGAGAACTCAATCTAGAAGTGAGAGTAATGGTATTATCATCAGCAGTACTGAGGGAAGCAGTATTCGTGGTGCATCATCTGACTAGCCACTTTTGAGTGTTTCAGGGACCTTACAGCATCTGGCAGCTGTAGGTATACAAATTTATTTGTGGTATTTATTCTGCAGTCTTAGTTGTTACTCGCTGGAGGGTGACATTATTTCTGGACGGCTTGTGCCTTGGATATGGTCTGACTGATCTAGCACTAAAAAAACATCCTGTGGTTTACTCACAGGGAAAGTGAGCAATGTTTGCTAATAGAACTAAGTAGATATTCCTAATTTCATTGCCCTGATCTGGGGAATGAACACTTCTCTTTATGTACAGACTATTTTTCTTTATGGCTGCTTTACAAAACCTCTGGGTGAAACCCAGTAAGTTCTGCAGAGGTCGAGGACCCCAGCTGAGCTCCCCTGTGGCAGCTCTCCAGAAGACGGAGGTCAGCCTCTCTGATATTGATACAAGTCAAGTCTGTCATTATTCATTCACCTCCTGCTCCCTACAGCAGCTTTTCCACAGCTCTCTTCTTGACCTGCTTCAAAAGTGCAAAGCAATAGCTTGAGTTCTTTCACATATGCAAGAAATACAGTAGGAAATGGGAAATAGAAATGGAGATTAGCATTCCTTTTACTTACTTTTATTTCATTTCTTTGTCTTCTGGATACAAACAAAATCCAATTTTTGCTTTATAATAACAACCAAACATTTACTGTGAGTAGAAAATTTTTGGGGAAATTAAAGAGAATCTTATCAGAGACCATTAAACCTTACTAGACATTCTTTCAAGGAGAAAGATTTCATAAGAAATGTTCAAATGATGGAACAAATTCACTAGAAAGTATTTATTGATTGTGCTGTTCTTCCACCTAAAGGTGCATATAAGATAGACAAGGCTTGCAGGAAGACATTATAGCTTTCATTATGCCAGCTAGTACGGGTGGAAAACAGCCTAAAATATTAAGCTTTTAGCCCTTTTTCATGTTAGCTCTTCATGTTATGTTGTTAACTTCCTCATCATCGTGGCAATGTCATTATAGCCCAACTACCTATGGATATTACATAGCCAAGGTTAACTACTGGCATTGTGCTGCCTGCTTCAATCTTGTCAGGGTAGGAGGTCTTACAGGCGGAATTATTTGGCCCTTGGTGCTCTGTGTCCAGCTGGAGTTTATGTCAGTGACACAAGTAATACTGGCATAAAGCGAAGACTTGGAGGTGCATGCAGAGATGAAACAGGAGTGCTGAAGAGACTTTATTTCTTTATTTCTTCCCTCTCTCTTGAAATCAAAAAGCTTTAGAGAAACATTTAAGATCTACCATAAATCTGTGGAAGCAAAGTTTTATCTACATAGAAAATGATTTGTATTTGTGGATGCGCTTGTGTGAACCTACCCTCTTCAAAGCTTATTGAATACACATTTGCATCTGAATTGGTTTAACTATTCCATTATTCAGTTGTACCATTTAAATATGTGAGTTGATCTGGGCTAGAAAATCTTTGAAATTTGTTTTCCTCAAAATGTGGGCACTGGAGCATTGTGCTCTCTGTGTGATATAAGAAAATTAGATTCAGTCTTGTGAGCTTGCTTGCTTTGAATTAAATTCTCCTGTAAATACAAGAGTCAAATGTGGTTGTGAGAGTGTTTTTACTGCAGATCTGGCCTGTTTTGTATTTGTTGCTGAACACACGTAGGCAGAAGAATTCATGCTGCACTGCAGTAAAACCTAAAATGCCATTAGAATATATTTGTGACAGCAGGAGAAGAAAGCATTAAACTCCAGGATTTTTCTGTGAAAAAATAAGGACATGAAAATTAAATAAATGACCTTTCCATTTTACTTATTTATTTGGTTACGAATTTTGCATAAATCAAAGAAAGTCACTGTTTTAATACACTTTTTCTCATCCCAGTGATGCCTTATAACCTTTCTAATGAATACCTTCTTCTATCACTACACGACCTGAATCTGTCAAATATTTTTTCTTCCTATTCTACATTAAAAAATCCTGGTTTCATGCACAGAATTTTTATTCTTTTTCCAGTGAAACACACTGATTTATTGACTGTGACCAACACAGTGCCTTATTTTCTTGCTAATAATTGGATATTTGCAAGACATGGTAAAAGTCTGGAGAGGGGGAGAGAGGAAGAAGAGTACTTCTGCAGGGAGGGCAGTGTTAATATGAGGTCAGCTATGATGAATCCTGAGGTGACCACTATGCTTCAGTCCTTCACAGCTCTCAGTCATGCATAGACATACACGGATGAAGCAGAAAGGGGGAAAGATATTTCCTTGCCCTTCCCACTCACTCCAGCATAATTCCTCTTGCAGTTGTTAACTGACTCTTTAAAATGACAGTATAGTTCTCAGGGGCCCTAAAGCTTGCTTGAATGATATATAATTTTGAAGCTGAAGCTGTCACATGGAACAATTTATAGCTCTGGCTTACCTACACCCATCCAAACAGGCAAAAAGATATCTCACTATATCCAAATGCCAACAAAGGAAGAGGAATGAAATCGAGACCACAGGAAGGTAGAATTTTATCCTAATGAGTCACTGATTCTGACAACCATTTAGACATTGTCATGCAGAAGTTGGCCAGTGGGAACTTCAAATTGGATGCCATAGATAATAAGCATTAGTAGGAATTTGTACCAGCTAGTGACGGAGGAGGAACAGGAAGACTCCTTTTCCTTACTTAATTTATTTGTTACTTCTGTACACATCACAGGAGAAACCAAGAGAGGAGCACTGTATCCAGATGTGGTTGATAGACTGCGGAAAAGAACAGATACAAAAAGTTGTTACAAAAATAATTAGAGGGCTGAAGTACATGCCTTCCTGTGGGAGATCCGAAGAACTGAATCTACTCTGCTTTTCAAAAGATGACTGAGAGATGAATTGAATACAAAATGTTTGTGTTAATGAGAAGAAAATAGAGCTCTTTCATCTAGTGGAGAAAAGCATAACAAGAATTAATGACTACAAGCTTCAGCCACACAAATTGAAATTGGAAATTTGGCACATATTTTGAAAAATTAGGTTGATTAGCCAATAGTTTAAAACTCCTAAAGGAGACACTGCACACTTTGGTTACTGTTGGATGACAAGTTAAAACTGTCTGTAGGACTAGAACTTGCAGGTCATAGAATCATAAAATCATAACACCTGTGCCATCATGTGCGAGCTCTGAGCCATGACACCATCCTTCTGCTTGTGCCTGTCTATGCCAGTGTCCATCTACACCACTGCTTTCTCCATCTGATCATTTTCTGTAACAGTCTCTGTCCTCTGATGTCATTCAGACTGTTTGAAATATAGATCTGGAAGCCCATATTTGAGATTTCTCTTCAAAAAAAGGACTTTAGTCAAGATTTTCTGAACTTCAGTCCTTCACCTTGCACCTTATGTGGCATAAGACCACATTTTATGGGATTTTCTGTTTGCTTTAAACCTTTGGTTCAAACTTTGGTTTTGATGTTACAGCAAGGCCATGGTTTGGGATAATCACTCATGCAGGCCAGTGCCATGGAAGCTTTATTTCCTCAATTCTATTTATAGCTATTGGCATCCAAACAAGACAAGGAATGAAACAGCCTCAGGCAACAGAGGGAATTTGCTATGCAAGGCCTCCATTGGTGATCACTGATGAGGTCTGCTATGCCAGGCATTTTGAAGGTCACTGTGATATAACCTACCAGGTTCTATGCCAAGTACTGTTTCCTTGACCATCAACTGGTGGTAGGCTGTCCCTTAAAGTGAACCAACAAAACCCCTCTGAAACAAAACACACTTGTGTGGTCCAAATTGCTCCAAAAAAAACTCTCTTAAGGATGAGACTGGGACTTGCAATACTGAACATGCAGTCCTCTAAACTACGCCAACGGATTGTCCATCCTCCATCATCTTTGTATGTTCTCATGCCACACTCCAGGACAAAAAAACTTGAAAATTGTGTCTTAGGACCATAGGGACCTATGGGATAGTTCCAAGAATTATGGAATGAAGATATAGTTAGTTCATTGTAGAAGGGCAGCCCCCAACTGTGAGCTGTGATGCTCTGCAGTACTTAACCTGGCGGCCAGGGATTATTGCACAGAGTCGACACATTTAAACAGCATATGCAAAACCATCTGTGCTATGATGTAAACACCAAAAGGACTAGAAGGAGGTCTTATTTATGACTATTGCTGCAAAGAGAGTCTGCAAGAAAGACAAGTTTGTTAATTCTGGCGGTTGAATTGGAAAAGGGGGACTCCAGGTCCTGGGATTTCAGCCTGTTACCTGGAGTGGAGAGTGCTCCCCCCCTGCCCCCGCCACATGGTTCCCATGGGGTCTGACAAGACTCACACAGAGATCACAGGGAGAGAGAGCCGAGAGAGAGTTTATTGTTAGGAGTACAGGTTTAAATAGGTTTTGGGAGTTTTACAGAATAACCAATTAGAGGTCTCCAAGGGTTTACAGAAGTCACCAATAGCAGGTAAGCGTTAACAACCAATAGAAAGGGGTAAATAAAGGCCAATGAGAAGACTTCCCGATATCTTCCCAGGACATTCCTGCATTGGAGGTAACACTTATCCAGGAAGGTTCTGGGAAGGAGACAGTGACCCAGCAGAATTCACAAAAAAGCCATTTTGAAATATGTTTAAACAACATCAAAAACCTCTGTTTTTACAACACCTGGGCTGTTTTCTTCATTTTCCCACAAGTCTATCTCTGACAGGACTTTTACCATCCTAAATATGGTAGGTCCACTGCCACAGTTAATGGCAGAGATTGTGCCCTGATTTCATCTGCAATAGAGTTCATCTTCTTCCGAATAGCTGGTGCAGTGCTGTATTTCAGATTTAGTATAAGAATAACATTGACAAAAGCCTGACGTTCTGGTTGTTGCTAAGCAGTGCTTATCCTGAGTCAAGAACTTTTTACTGTCCTGTGCTCTGGCAGTGAGCAGGTGCACAGGAAGGCAGAAGGGAGCATGGCCAGGACAGGTGACCCAAACTGGCCAAAGGGATATTCCACACCACAAAATGTTGTGCTCAGTGTGTAAACTGAGGGAGCTGAGCAGGAGCCACTGGTCACTGCTCAGCAATGGGTTGGGCACTGGTCAGCAGGTGGTCAGTAGTTTTGTTGTGTGCCACTTGTTTTCCTTGGGGCTTATTCCTCCGTCTCTTTATCCTTGTTTGTTGTTCATAATAATAATTATACAATTATAAATATAATATCAATTACAGTGTCAACAATAGTAGCTAGTAGTAGTATTAATACTATTAGTATTATTAGTATTATATTACTTTATTTCAGTTATTAAACTATTCATAACTCATGGCTTTTACCATTTTCTGAATCTCTTCCCCATCCCACCAGCAGCACGGGGTGGGTGAAAAGTGAGCAGGTGGCTACCTGATACTGAGTGTCTGGTGTCAAACCATGACAGATTATCACTACAGTGAAATCATCCTACATGGAAAAAAGAATGTTGAAGCTGAGCATCCCAGTATTCTTTCTGAGCCCAGTTGTTTTCTACAAGCAATTATATCATCTATATCTCGGTGGAAAAGACGGGTACCAAAAAGATTACATTATTTATCAGCAGTGAGTACCACAGTGAAATGATTAGGATGGAATATATCTGATTAGGATGATTTTTGGGGTTTTGGGGTGTTTTATTCAACCTTCTGTTGTCTCTCACACATTTCTGGTCATTCAGAGTGATTTTATTTGCTTTGTTGTTCTTGACTGGTATGGCAGAACTAGAATAAATAAGTTATCAGATAGCAATGCTGTTATCGCTAGGCAGGTCCCAAAATGCTAAGATTTTATGCTGATTCACCTTCAGATGCTTTCATGTCCAATAATTCAACATTTCTTATGAACTCATTGATTTCCTGTAATTGTGACAGTACTCATTTACTGAGTTTCTCTCGATATAACAAAATCCAGGATGGAAAGTGGTTGACAATGTTGTGAAGTCAGCAAGAGGTAGACTTGCCTATGAAATGATAAAGGTGCCACTAGAAGTGTCATAATTTATGCATATGGAATTTCAAAGAGCTGAGATGTCAGGACCTACAGGTCCAGGCCAAAGGGCCTGCAGAGGAAAACACTGAATTATATAAAATAAAAATAGGTTTTATTTCTTGAATCCTGCATATGTACAATTTCAAGTCACAGACCACAGCTATGAAGATTTCCCAGAACAGAGTAACAGCGAGGGATTCCTGCACTAGTATCCACACAGTTCCTGTTAAGTAAATGAACGGCAGCTGGTGAGAAGGTGCAAGCATTTCCACTGGCTTTTCCTGGAGTCATCTTATTGCCATCTGCTCCCCTTTCATTTTGCAATTACTGTGCAGAAAGCAGCATTCAAATGGGAGTGCAATAAATCTGGGGTCAGATTTGCCTCTGGCAGTAATGACTCTACCCCAGCCTCCAAGCCACACCTGCTGAGTCAAAATCTTGAGAAGGTCTAACGAGGTATGAAGTCTCTGAACAAGCAGCATGAGCCAAGATAACAGGCTGTGGCAGGAAGAACTGCCAAGTATTCACTTGCAACTCTACTGGTCTCAATGCATCAGGCACATAAAGGCTCCTTGGCATGGCATGAGTTGAGAAGCAGATGTGGAAGGCACTGCTACCTTGCACTTGGCCAGACCAACTGGTGTCAGTTGTGGCTGTCCACTCTCCAGTGCCCTGTGATCCTTGCAGTGCAGTGGAGTGAAGCCTTCCAGTTGAGAAGGATCTCAGCTTGGAAGGGTGGGCAGAGAGTCCTGCCAACTGCGTGGTGGGGAACCACAGACAACAAAGCCTGTTTTGACCTGCTGTGTGCTCACCATCCAGAGAAAGTATAGGCTAAGGCTAATATCCGTGAAATTCTGCAGCGAGTTATCATCTCAAAGCCTCCAGCTGGCACAACAGAAGGAGTTAGAGGTTACCAAATAGTAAAAGCAGTCCTCTTTCTGTTCTCAGCTGTACTTTCATTCTGGTGTAGTGTTTTGACCCAGGTACTCACTAGAGCCACTCTCTCACTTCCCTCTGCAACTGGACAGAGGAGATTAAAAATACTAGTTAAGGCTTCATGAGTGGTGACAAGAGCTGGGAGTGGTCACTTACTGATTACCTTCAGGCAAAACAGATTCAAAGTGGGGCTGTTACTTAAATTTATTACTAACAGGATTAGAGCAAAAGAGTGAGAAGTAAAATAATCCTAAAAACAGCTTCCCCCCATCCCTCCTTCCTTCCATCTTCTCCCTCCTCCCCCCCAGAGGTGCAGGGAGACATGAGGTTTACAATCAGTTGTTGTTTCTGCTGCTGCTCAGAGAGAGGAGTCCTTCCCCTGCTCCCATGGGATCCCTCCCATGGGAGACAGTCCTTGATGGACCTCTCTCATGTGAATCCATCCCACAGGCAACTGTTCTTCCCAAACTGCTGTCCCGTGGGTCACTCATCCACGGGGTGCAGTCCTTCAGGGATGAGCTGTACCAACGAGGGTCCCCCACAGGGGCCACAAGTCCTATCCTGGAAAAACCTGTTCCAGCGTGGGCTCCTTTCTCCCTGGGCTGCAGGTCTCCGGCAGGACCTGCTCCATCTTGGGCCTGCCACGGAGTCA